>JAEOAD010001989.1:3575000-3937500 GCA_036365145.1 Orientallactaga sibirica
TAACGTGGGATCTGGAGAGTGGAACATGGGTCCTTAGGCTTCACAAGCAAGAGCCTTAACCACTGAGCCATCTCTCCAGCCCAAATTATTATTTTAATAAATCAAAGTAATGGTGGTTTTAGAAAACTAAAGATTAACTTGTACTCATAGCTCCATTTTCCAGAAGAAATAAACTGTGTATTATATGCAATCTGTGCATTAAATTGGGTAATCAGGAGAAAACGCCTAAGTAAAGATTATAGATGTTATAAATGTTGAAGTGAGGATTATAAAGACAAAATAGGACCTGAACAGTAGTAGTGATAGGTCAATGTAGAGGGAACTATAGAGGGATCAAGATCTAAATGTCTTTACTCGATCAGTAAGATTTTAAAGATATTATTTCCCATTAGACTAGACTGTGGAGCTACCAAGTTACTAAGGGATTAAAAACAGGTGAAAGGAATAAATGAATAATAATAATGATAATTTATACAAAATAAAGGAAACAAAACATAAACATGGATAGTAAAATTAGAAATAATGAAATATAGGAAAAAAGGAAGTATTAGAAACGGAGTGTAATGGTTCATATCGATAGTCTCAACTTTAGGAGGCTGAGGCAAAAGGATCACCATGAGTTCAAGTCCAGCCTAGTCTGGGCTACATGGTGAGGACCAGGTACACCTGTGCTTTAATGTGACACTCTTTTCAAAAACCAAAAAGCTACTGGAAAACATTTACATAATCCACATAAATAATTTATATTGTACTTTATACCCAGTGAGCTAAATGTATCATTTAGAAATGAAAGAGGACATAGACAAGAAGATAAACTATGAAAATCCAGTCAGATAAAGGAAAATATGTAGCTATAGGACACTAGTTGAATTGCCTTTGTAGAATTTTGAAACAAAAGCTCAAAGGCCTACACATACCAAGATAATGCTCTGTTTAGGATGGGAAGAAATGTCATGATGTTTCAAGCGGTCCTCTCCTTACGCCTTCTGAGGGGATGCAGAGCAGCCAAGAACTTTTACATGTAATACAGCCGATCTCTTCTGTAAATTATCGACAGAAGTTCTTGAAGGAGATAGAAAATAAAACTGCAGAAAAACATGTCAACATAACAAAATGTAAAACTTTTCAATATTCTGGGCTGGAGAGATAGGTTGGCACTTAAGGTAATGCCTGCCAAGCCTAACAACCCAGGTTCGATTCTCCAGTATCCACAGGGCTAGAGGCCCTGGCACTTGAAAGCGCTCTCTCTCTCTCTCTCTCTCTCTGTCTTTCCTATCTCACACTGCTTGCAAATAAATAAAAATATTTTTAAAATATCTCAGATGCTGGACAGATGGTGCATGCTTCTGGCATAAGGACCCTTTGCAGTCCCCAGGCTGGAGGCACAAAGTGGTGCATGCATCTGGAGTTCCTTTGCAGTGGCTGGAGGCCCTGACGCGTCCCTTCTCTCTGTCTGCCTCTTTCTCTTTCTGTCAGTTGCTCTCAAATAAATAAATAAAAATTTAAAAACTTTAAAATATATATTTAATAAATATAAAATGTAATAATTTCTTCTCAGAATTAGGCATTGCAACCTCTAGAGTGACAAAGCTGTCTGACTGGGAAGAGAAGCCACTGTTGGGGTTATGCCGGTGCCTTAATGAGGTTAGCAAGGCAAACTCACGCATGAGTTAAGGGTATAGTATGTTGTACATGCTACAGGAAGTACCCCCACCCATGTTCATGCAAGCAACCCTCTTTAAACACAGTGAGTTGAACACAAAGAAACAAACAAGAGATGTCAGTAGAAGTGGAGTAATTGGGGAGAAGAAAGAATTCAGCAGTAGTGGGGAAAAGGGAGCAGTGGATTAGATATGTTAATGGGGGGGCAAAAAAGATCAAATACTTTACATACATGCATGACATTCTCAAAAATAATAAAAAGGGCTGTAGAAATTGACCCATGGTTAATGACATTTGCTTGCAAAGTCTGGTGGCCCAAGTTTGATTGCCCAGTACCCTCCTAAAGTCAGATGCAAAAAGTGGCACACATGTCTGCTGTTTGTGTTTAGTAGAAAGAGGCCCTGAAATTCCTTCCTTCCTTCCTTCCTTCCTCCCTCTCTCCCTCCCTCCCTCCCTCCCTTCCTCCCTCCCTTCTTTCCTTCCTTCCTTTCTCTCTTTCTTTCTTCTTTCTTTTCCTTCCTTTCTCTCTTTCTTTCTTCTTTCTTTTCCTTCTTTCCTTCCTTCCTCGCTTTCTTTCTTCTTTCTTTTCCTTCCTTCCTTCTTTCCTTCCTTCCTTTCTCGATTCCTTTCTTCTTTCTTTGCCTTCCTTCCTTCTTTCCTTCTTTCCTTTCTCAATTTCTTTCTTCTTTCTTTGCCTTCTTTCCTTCCTTCCTTTTTCTTTCTTTCTTTCTCTCTTTCTTTCTTTCTTTCTTTCTTTCTTTCTTTCTTTCTTCTTCCTTCCCTTCTTCCTTCCTTCCTTCCTTTCTTTCTTCCTTCCTTTCTTTCTTTCTTTCTTTCTTTCTTTCTTTCTTCTTTCTTTTCCTTCCTTCTTTCCTTTCTTCCTTCCTTCCTTCCTTCCTTCCTTCCTTCCTTCCTTCCTTCCTTCCTTCCTTCCTTCCTTCCTTCCTTCCCTCCTTCCTCTCTCTCAGTCCCTCTTTCCTCCCTCTTTCCTTGCAATTAATTAATTAAATTAAAAGTGTACAAAGGAAAAGGAAAAAGCCATTTTATTGCAAAGGTCACTAATTCTTCCCTCAAACAGTCAAAAAAAGACACAGATTACATATATCAGGTAGCCATGATGGCCGATCACCACTGATGCCCTGTGAATATTGCCAGAATAATGAAGAGATGTTATGACAGCAGCAACAACAGAAGAAGAAAGTGATGGATGGGTGGAAGGACGGACGGCTCTGTTCGTTTACACAACCACAAAGACGTCTTTGATCCTCAGCCCCCATGTGAAGAAGGCACACACAGCAGTTCAGTCCTGTAATCCCAGTGCTTTGGTGACAGACAAGAGGATTCTAGAGCTTGGTGGACAGTCAATCTAGTTGTTTTGCAAGCTACAGGTTCAGTGAGTGACCTTGTCTCAAAAAAGAAACAATTGGGCTGGAGAGATGGCTTAGCGGTTAAGCCACTGCCTGCTAAGCCTAAGAACCCTGTTCCAATCTCCAGGTCCCACGTTTAGCCAGATGCAAAGCGAGGCAAGGGCGCAATGCCGCACTTGCCCACAAGGGGGCGCACACATCTGGATTTCATTCACAGCAGCTGAGAGACTGCTGTTTTGCCCATTCTCTATCTGTCTCCCTCTCCCTTTTTCTCTGTCTCTCTCTGTGTCTCTCTCCAAAAATAAAATAAGATAAAATAAAATAAAATAAAATAAAATAAAATAAAATAAAATAAAATAAAATAAAAAAAGAAACAATTGGGCTGGAGAGATGACTTAGTGGTTACAGTGCTTGCCTACAAAGGCAAAGGACCCAGGTTTGATTCCCCAGGATCCACATAAGCTGGATGCACAAGGGGCACATGCATTTGGAGTTCATTTGCAGTGGCTAGGGGCCACTCGTCTCTGCTTGCAAATAAATAAATAACTAAAAATCATTTAGAGATATATCAACTATGACACTTGATGTTGACCATTAGCATCCACCTGCATCAGGACCTCAAGTGCACACATATATGACATTTAATAAAATTTAGCATTCATTTTTAATTGAGATTAACTCTCAGAATCAGTGTTTGAATGGTTATTTCAATTAAACTAATACATCAGTTTCCCGGCCAGTCTTTTATCCTTTAATACCCAAGCTCCTCTTCTAACATCATTGTTTTTTTGTCACATAAGCCTTACTTCCTTATAATTCCCCATAGATTCTTACTAACTAGGAAGGAAAACTAAATTATAAAATTTAACTCTAAAACAGTTATCAAACAGCCTATCTTCTGACATTGAAATAAGTGAGGATGTCAAAAATGTTCTTCAAAAAAAAAATCTTTAATGCATGCTTCATTAATCTTAATGATTTTCCCTCAAAACTAGAATTGGCAGCCTCTTCATAGCACTGCACATGCTCAGTGGCTGCTCCCGGGAGAAGCTCAGGGACTCGCTCCCTGTCTTTGGGCTTTCTAAGGCCACCAAATTTCTCTTGGAGAAGTGATTATTAGGAAACCATTGTGCTATTTGTCTCCTTTACACTCTGTTACATTCTTAAATAAAATGTAAGTATGGGGCTTAGGAGATGGCTTAGCAGTTAAAGCACTTGCCTGCAAAGCCAAAGGACCTACATTCGATTCCCAGGACCCACATAAGCCAGATGCACAACGTGGAGCATGCGTGTGGAGTTCATTTACAGTGGCTGGAGGTTCTGGCTTATCCATTCTCTCTCTCTCTCTCAAATAAATAAATAAAAATATTTAAAAAATGTAAGTATGCCTCTTAATAATAGTAGACAACAACTTTCTAGAGAAAGTATGCAGGTGGCCCTCCTTGGTCACCTGCCATACCTTTGTTTAAATACCTTGAACTTCCCATCCATGAATTGAATTGAGTGATAAATATGTAGATAAGAAAGAGAAGGAAATATAGTGCTGCATGGCTCCACTGAAATAGAGTAGGAGTTTCAATTATGATTTAGGATGACCCACCAGCTAAAATTCTTAGCAAAAGCTCAGGAGATAAAAACATTTGGACCCGGGCTGGAGAGATGGCTTAGTGGTTAAGGCGCTTGCTTACGAAGCCTAAGGACCCAGGTTCAACTACCCAGAACCCACATAAACCAGATACACATGGTGGTACAGGTGTCTGGAGTTCATTTGCAATGGCTAGAGGCCCTGGTATGCCCATTCTCTTTCTCTCTCTCTCTCTCTCATAAATAAAATAAAATAAAATAAAATAAAATAAAATAAAATAAAATAAAATAAAATAAAATAAACATTTGGACTAACCATTAATGTAAGTGAAAGACTCCGTGGAAATATGATGTGAAGTGATCAACAGGAACAAAGAGAGAAAGGGGGTAAAGAGTCTACAGTATAAAGTGTAGTGAGAAAGATCAATCCATGGGAGAGAAAGCTGGGGGTCAGTTCTCTATGATTAAGATCATGGAAAGACAGACAAGTCTACGTCATTAATGGTTCACCGGCATTAGGTACATCATGTATTTTTTATGGGTGAACTATTTCTGGAGACATAGAGTATACTCAGCTACCTACATCCATTTAAAGGACACACTTCTCTGCCTTTTGTCAAGTGTACCTATGCGATGAATGTTAAAGATTTGACTTTAGAATCAAAGACCATTGGGAAAACAAGCAGTTTAGTGATGAAAGGTTTGCACAGGTTTCTGAGAAATCGTGTTGAGAGTTTGAGAATAAGCCGACCATAATCACCGTGAGTATCTTCTGCACCTGTGTTCAGGTGTGGGCCACAGCTTCCTGGAAGAAGTACTAAAAGCGATAGCTGCCTCCCGTCTACTACTAATTTCAATCCTTGAACAAATTAAAAATTCTGTGGTACTTATCAGTGATCAGATCCAAATTAATTTGTAATTTTTTGGAATTGCCTAATTATTGACCATGCGGCCTCTAAAATTAGGACATTCTGTTCTTTACATTCTAAATTATATCTTTAAATTAAATCTTGAGCTGGGGAGAAGACTCGGCTATTAAAGGCTCTTGCTTGCAACCCCTAGTAGCCTGGTTTCAGTTCCCTAGCACCTACACAGAGGCACACACAAAAAGCTGTGCGGGCATCTGGCAATGGTTCCTGGAATTAAGGTGCACACATGCATAAAAATACACACACACACATACACACAGGTGCATACACACATGCATACACACAGGCGTACACACACACACACAGATAAGACATTTTGAAAAGAGAGATCTCTACCTTTACTTAGTTATGGTTCAGAGGGCACAGAATTCACACAAGGACTCTGTTTACTGGCATGTGCTTTTCTACTGCCTCACAGAGACATGCCAGTCCGTGCTACTCTATGTTCTAAGTAAGAAGGGTGGCAGTGTTTCTTTCACTTTTGCCATATTTTTCATTAGAAAATAAATAAAATATGAACCTGAGAGATGGCTTAGCAGTTAAGGCACTTGCCTGCGAAGCCCAGTGATCCATGTTCAACTCTCCAGATACCATGTAAGCCAGACACACAAAGGTGAGATAAGCTCAAGGTCGCGCATGCTCTCTAGGTGGCACAAGCATCTGGCATTCAATTGTAGTGGTTGAGGCTCTGATGTGCTAATTCTCTGTCTCTGTCTCCCTCTAAAAATTAAAAAAAAAAATTAAAAAAATTAAAATAAAATAAAGTCTAGCATGGATTTATCAATTAACTTAGTCAAATGTATAAGTAAATGCATAATGTGTTGCATGACATGCTTATAAATAATTCCATGGATAAGAACATATGAAATAAATTATATATTATTTTCTTTTATCATGTTAAAAATTCATGGTCATACATTAATTTGTAACATTCTTTGTATTTCTTAATCTGAGCTATCTCTGGATTTTTCTCTTGATAAGAGATAGTATGAACATGCTTTTCACCATATTGAAATTCATCACTAGTAGATGTTTTAAAATTTTGCAATCTGCCAGAGGTATTTTGATGATAAACACACACGCAAGCACGCACGCACGCACACACACACACACAGGTACACACACATACATACTTTTTTGGTCTTTTAACATATGATGTCTGTTAAATATACCTTCATTATTAACGTTGTGACACTCATTGAAAGTATTAAAAAATGATGGATATCATGTGGCTATGGAGATGGCTTAGCAGTTAAAGACACTTTCTTGCAAATCCTACTGGCATCAGGTTTGAACCCCAGTACCCACATAAATCTAGATCACACAGTGATACATGCATCTCAAATTGGTTTGCAGCCTGAATGTTTCTCTTTCTCTTTCTCTCTCTCATAAATCAAGTAAATAAATAAAAATATATTGGCTTAGCAGTTAAGGCACTTGCCTGTGAAGCCTAAAGACCCAGGTTTAATTCTCCAGTACCCATGGAAGCTAAATGCACAAACTGGCACATGCATATGGAGTTTGCAGTGGCTGGATTCCTGGGCACACCCATTAAAAATATTGCATATCATTTCAGCTTATTAGCTTTTCAAATCTAAACAACTGTAATTAAATAATAGCTGTATTTAATAAATACCTTAAGTGAGACCTTAGGGGTAAAACCCCCAAATTTCGTATTGAACTGAATTCCAGCAAAGATGAATGTCTTCTTTCAAATCTGAAGTCAATCAGTTTTTATTGAAGTTCTATGCAAAAGCTTTTACTTTTCAGTATTTTTTATTATTATTTGAGAAGCTCATTTCTGACTAATGAAGAATGTAGCATACTTTAATAATGAAATTTTGTTTGATACTGGTAATGTCTCAACCATTCTCTTTTGACATAAGATATTCAAAACAAATCCCTGAGTTTCCAGCTGTTTTTAAGATTGCCTCACAAGTTTTCTAAGGCAGGGATAATTTATTTCATTGGGTGACAAGAATGGGGGGGGGAGTTAATTTTTTGATGCTTTATCAGTGTTGAGGTTGGCATTCATCAATTCACTGTAATTTATTTACAATGAGTGTTTTCACTTTATGGCATAAATATTTTCATGACATAGATGATAAAAAGTCTGAATAGAGTGAGATGGATGGAGAGCAGTGCAGTCTGTGGCAAGAAGAGCACAAAGCCTGTAATGCAATGCAAAGACGTAACACAGCGCATTGAAAAGAACGTGATAAGATCCAAATAAAGAACTGGTATACTGGAAAAAGTGTAGCCAATGATAAATTAGAGAAATACATTCATGAGGCCACATCCATGCCAGGAAACAAAGATCTCTACCCACTGAGCTATGTCACTAGCTCAAGGTGTTGACAAATTTTTCCTCATATTGATTACTGATGAGTATAGAAAACTCTGGAAGATGTTTTTCTAATATTTATTAAAGCATTAAGATGTGTAGATTTCCTGTCTTATTAGTTCCTTTTTTAAGGAATTTAAGTTCAAGTTGGACAAATTCACAAACAGTAATTTGAAATATAATCAAAACCTTATTTATCATCCTAGAAAAGTTAGAACATAGCATTTAGCTAGAATTCATGAAATACACATATATGTGTATTAATTAAATATTGCCTGACACATCTATAACATAAATATAAATACTACATAGCCACTTAAATGAACTATATAATGCAACATATATTACTTATATGTAACATTAAGTGAAAAGACAGGTATAAATATGAAAGATTATGTAATTTTCTAAGAGGCAAAAATCCTTTTATACATCTTTCTCGGAAGCAAATTAATAGATAACACATCAAATTTCATGTCTGTATACAAGTGGACAATGAAGTTACACCATGAGGTTTCAATTACTCATTTTCATTCATAGGACCTTTTCTATACTGACTACATCTCATGAGTGCCTCAGCTTATCACTGGAAACTCTTAATATGTATTAATAAATGTGATTACACAATACATGGGTTAATTTTGAAAAGCATTTTCTCATTTTAAGTCTTATCTCTGACATACCAGACAAATCAAAATTGCTACATCTATAAGTCACCTTTATAAATTTACCTGCTATTTTTGCCAGGCCCTCTGGTTTATAGAAAGAATGAAAGAGGTGGCCTGACAACTTCTTACCATACCCTGATATTTTAACATCTAAGAAGCTGATTTCAGTTGGCCCTGTAGGTATCCATGGGAGAAGATTTAGAGGCAAAAGTAAATACCGCAGAACTAGTAGGGAGGACACAGTAGGAGGTCATTCTTCCATCTGGCTTAGAAATAAAGCAGTGCCTTGAGCTGGCCCTGCAAATATATAAGTCCAGCTGCAGACAGCTCTTCTCTGGTGATGAGGAGGATTCTAAAGTCACGTCTCCTCTTGTGTCTGCTTATGGAGAATTTCAAGCTTTAAGACTCATATGAAGTTAAAATACAATAGCCTTGGAAATAAAAATAAATCACTTGCTTTTGTAAACATTAATGTTCAATGACTATAGTCATATATTTTTAATCCAAATATTCAACAACTGGGCTGAAGAGATGGCTTAGCAGTCAAAACACTTGTTTGCAAAGCTAAAGGACCCAGGTTCGATTCCCCAGGACCCACATAAACCAGATGCACAAGTTGGCATACTTATCTGCAGTTCATTTGCAGCGGCTAGAAGCCCTGGCATGCTCATTCTCTCTCTCTCTCTCTTTCCCTCTCTCTCTCTCTCTTTCTCTCTCTCTTAAATAAATGAATATTTTTTTAAGAGAGGGAATGACCACATAGTCAACCAAGATCAGCTGAATCCTACTCAAATCTGATATCAAGGATATATTTTTTTTTTCTTTTGGAGAAGCCATTTATGCTATGCTTGATTAGGCTGCAAATATCATCATCTAATTACTCTGCTGTAGGGAATACACTTTGTTCCTTTGCTATGGCTCAAATGCAAGGTCTAGTGTATTCTAGGTCATCTTTCTAGAAATGACCTTCAATCCCAGATGAGAGTGACAAATCTTGATCTACACTGGGTTTTCATCTCTGAGGATAGGATTGTCCTTATAGGGTTGACAGATCCTGACAGTCAGCAGGTGTTTACTATGTATTTATGGTTTTCATTTTGTAACTGTGACATCAAAGTCACCCAGTAATGATGATGAAACTAATCAGTGTACAAAGCAAGGAGTCACTGTGTTAACTTACAAACAGGAGACCGCTGATAATTATATCCCTGCTCTTATAAATGCACCCTTCAATGAAATTAGAAATCTCCTGTTTGGAATTTATGCATTCTAATTATGTGAGAGTGACTCTAAACCAACAGCAAGTTCAAAAAGTCATAGTTTGGGGCTGGAGAGATGGCTTAGTGGTTAAGGCGCCTGCCTCCTAAGCCCAAGAACGCTGGTTCCAATCTCCAGTGGTTCTAATCTCCAGGTCCCACGTTTAGCCAGATGCAAAGTGACGCAAGGGAGCAATGCCACACTTGACCACAAGGGGGCGCATGCATCTGGATTTTGTTCGCAGAAGCTAAGAGACTGCTGGCACGCTCATCTCTGTCTCTGTCTTCCTCTCTCTCTCTCTCTCTCTGTGTGTGTCTCTCTCAAAAAAAAAGTCATAGTTTGTGGTCTGAGTGTGCAGCTCAGTCACTTGAGAGCTGACTTCACATGTGCGATGTCCTGGGTTTGATCCTCATGACCATGTAAGCCAGGCACACTGGTTACATGTCTTTAACTGCAGCACTCAGAGGGTAGAGAGAGGCATGGAGCTAGAATGTATTGTGCCACATTACCCACCACATTTAAAGTATTATTCTAGATGTGCAAGGATGAAACTTCACGATAACAAATGTAAGTTTTGTCCAGAGAAGATAACCCATGTCCTAGTCCTCACCATGGTTCACGATAACCCCTCATAGCAAGCTTGAGGCCTGCTGATATTCATGAGACTCTGTCTCTCTCATACGGTGTCATTCTTGTGATCGTTGGAAATTTATAACTACCTTTGACTCAGAAGACAAAATTAAAATTGGTGCCAGGAGTGCTGGCCTTTAATCCCAACACTTGAGGAAGCAGAGAGAGGAGGATCGCCATGAGTTTGAGGCCACCCTGAGACTACATAGTGAATTCCAGGTCAGCCTGGGCTAGAGGGAGACCCTACCTCTGAAAAAATAAACAAAAAAAAATTGGTAATCGAATACCTAGAAATTATAAGGACACATAATTGCATTTTATCAATTGCTAAATTCTGGAGATTACTGAAACACAATATTTATATCTGAGGTTATGATCCCTGTGATAAAAAGAAAAGAGTATGGTTTTAAAAGTCTAATATATTAGTCCCAATTTGGTCAATACATAAATATCAGATATAACTCAATTATAAATACATTCATCTTAAAAGAATTCAGATTTTATGAAAAGTTCAGAAATACCCATATTAAAATTCTAGCCGAGGCTCTTGTTTGACTATTTCAGCTTATTTATCCATTCTTAGTACAAGTTTTAGCAAATGTAAAGTAGGTGTAATATCAGCAATCTTATTGTTTCATTCTGGAGATTAATATATAATATAATATGTAATATTGAAGTTTTTCTTCCAAACGAATGTTATCATCAGTATATAGAACATAAAAGAAGCAATGGCATAAGAATTCCATGAATTATCAATTTATGGGAAACTCAGGGAGTTCTGAGAGGGAGTCAGGCAGCTTTGTCAGGCACTTAAGATGACTGGACCCCTAAAAGGCAGGAAGGTCTGCACTTGCTAGAGATCGAAGGATGATCTGATTGCTTATCTCTTGCCTAGTTCCCTGGGCCTGTTTAATCCTGAGCCCCTTCCTGGGAGAGAAGTCTTTTTTTCTAGAATCCTGACTTTGTGGTTGGTCAAGCTTAGACCCCAGAACTTGACATTGTGGCTGGCCTCTTTCTGAGCCAGCCTCTAGCCCAGACCAATTAGCTGTTTCTTTCTCTGGTTTACCTGTGCCAAAAGGTGAAACCTACCACCATCAGGTCATAAATATGTTTTACCAGGGAGGGACAACCTCTCTCTGGGCTGCCTGAACACTGATGAACCTCCAGCTTCTGGTGAGTTTACATTCCTCTAGCCCCCCCCACCCCCGAGAGTCAACGGGAGACCCCCTAACCCCTACTTCCCACATGGGCTCTTTACCCCTCGCACTCTACACAGGACGGACTCTCTGTATTTTCTTCTGTACTCTCCATGGTTTTTCCATGCCCACCAAGTGTGCTTTCAAAACACATGGATGTTTTCATTTTCCTTAACTTCTTTCCAAATAATTATAATAATTTAATAATTATTCTCCTTCGTTCGGTTTGCCCAATCCTTTGGCTAAACACAAATGTGAACATGGGGTTTGGGGTTCCAGGACTTTCTGGAATCCCTAACACCCAGTTTCAGTTCTGTTTGGTCCAAGCACATGTATCTTGGTAGTCCGAAGTAATAGATCATATATTCACAAGTACACATGAATAGGAAGCCTCAATACAGCAGTAAATATAAAATAAATAAATGTATTCAAGAGGGCCACTACATACATTGTGTGTACCAATAGAAAATTTGGAAGTCTCTAACATAATTGTGATAATTTTATGAAATTATGGAGAAGCATAGACTATATAAAGCATACGCAGAGTTCAAAAATGCAAAAAATAATCTCACTAATTTTACTAATGGTAAAAGGATTAAACAAGGAAAAGTTGACAACATTTATAACAAATAGAATATACTTAATGGCTGTTATAATTATAAAATTTGTAATTTGACATGTTTAAATGCTTTAAAATAAAACATCAGTTTATCCTTTCCAGATACATAGTTTTTCTTACTGCATATTATCATTCATTAGCATCCCTACAAATATAGTGAATTCTTTCTTAGAAGAACAAACCTCTTCACTCTAAATCCTTCCCAAGCTATTATCCTTGGTTATGGTCAGATTCTTAAACTGAAGAAATCTTTCAAATACTTACTGAAGGATCTACATCTTATACTTCTCAAGGACATAGGACTATCAGAATGCAGGGAAACATTTTTCAACTTGTGAGGGCCATCATTTGCCTGATGTCACAAGCAGATAAACAAAACACGACAGAAGAAAATGACATCACAATATCCTTAATTTGTATTAATGTTAAAATCCTCAATCAAATCCTAACAAGCGCATCAGAGTATAACAAAAGAATTGAGCTGGGCGTGGTAATGCACGCCTTTAATCACAGCACTCAGGAGGCAGAAGTTGGTGGATGTCATTGAGTGCAAAGACACCCTGAGACTGCATAATGAATTTCATGTCAGCCTGGGCTAGAAAGTGAGACCCCACTTTAAAAAAACAAAACAAACTCCCCCCCCAAAAAAAATAAAAAGCAAAGAATTGAATATGATAGGCTGTTAGTATTTATCTCAGCAACACAAGGGGTGTAAATATAAGTTGCTCGTGTAGCACCCTCTGGCACTAGACTAGCTAACTGTCTGGGGACTGACCCTCTTCCAGATTCTGGCCAGGTCTCTCCATGTTTGGTCTCACATGCTTATGCTGTCTTCTACAGTAGGGTCTTACCATTAACCTTTGGTGGGTCATCAAGAACTCTGACAGAAATCTGTCTTTTTTGGGAAACCTTGTAGGTGTCTCGGATCAACAGCTCATTGTGGAAGTTAACCCCGTGCTGGTACTGGGAGTTATAAGTCAGCACCTAGGAAGGTGAGGGAAGAAAAAGACAGATAATATAAAAGAGAAAGTGAGTATAGAGAGGAGATGGAGAGAGAAGGAGAGAGAGAGAGAGGGAGGGGGAAGAGAGAGAAAAGCAGGAAAATTTAAGGTTGGTCTTCATGATGTTCTCTCCAGTTTCCTGTGGTTCAGGTGTTCCCTCTGCGGGCCTGCTGAAGGATCAATGTTTTAGCCTGTTCAGAATAAAGGGTTTTATAGTATCATTTCCTTTTGGGTCGCTATTTGTATCCCCCCACCCTTGTCCTCCCTCCCATCCTCTCGCTACCTCCCACTCTTACCCTCCCTCCATCCCACCCTCCCTATTGTCTGGTCCTCAGAGTGCTTATTAGGCTTGGCAGCATCTCAGGTGGATTCAGGTTAGGAGCAACAGATAAACGAGCCGTGTGACAATTATCTTTTTGTGCTTGGGTGAGCTCACTGAGGATGATCTGTTCCATGTTTGACCATTTTTTTTTGAATTTCATTATTTCATCTTTCTTTACTGCTACATAGAATTCCATAGTATAGATATACCACATCTTTGTTATCCATTCATCTAATGATGGACATCTGGGTTGATTCCAGCTCTTTGCTATTATGAATTGAGCAGCTATAAACATGGTTGAGCAAATGTCTCTGATCTGAGGCTTGGAGCCTTTAGGGTAAATGCCCAGTAAGGGAAGAGCTGGATCCGTTGGTAGGTCTATGGTCATCTTGTCAGGAGTCTCCATATAGCTTTCCATAATGGTTGAACCATTTTACATTCCAACCAGCAGTGAAAACTTGTTCCTATTTCTCCACAGCCTTGCCAGCATTTGTTTTCATTTTTTTTTATTTATTTATGTTAGCCATCCTTACTGGGGTAAGGTGGAATCTCATAGTTGATTTAATTTTCATTTCCCTGATGATTAGGGATGTTGAACATTTTCTTAAATGTGTGTTTGTTATTTGTATTTCTTCCTCTGAGAACTCCCTGTGCAGTTCTCTGCTGCATTTTGTGAGTGGGTTGTTTGGTGATTTATTGTTTAGGCTTTGGAGTTCTTTGTAGATTCTAGAAATTAGGCCTCTGTCAGTTGTATAGCTGGTGAAAATTCTCTCCCATTCTGTGGGTGATCTGCTGGCTTTGGTTATAGTATATTTGTCAGTGAAAAAGCTTTTCAGCTTCATGAGATCCCAATGGTTGAGTGATTGTTTAATTTTCTGAGCTGTTAGGGTTTTGTTCAGGAAGTCTTTTCCCACTCCTATTTCGTGGAAGGTTCCTCCTATTTTTTCTTCCAGTAGTAGCAGAGTTTCTGGTTTTATATTAAGGTCTTTGATCCATTTGGACTTAATTTTTGTGCATGGAGAGATTTGTGGGTCAAGTTTCATTTTCCTACATATGGTTGTCCAGTTTGTCCAACACCATTTGTTGAAGATGCTATCTTTTTTCTAGCCTACAATTGGTAGGCCTTTGTCAAATATCAAGTAGCTGTAGTTACTTGACTCAAAGTCTGGGTCTTCAGTTCTGTTCCATTGGTCTATATTCCTGTTTTTATGCCAGGACCATGTTGTTTTTATTACAATGGCTTTGTAGTATAGCTTTAGATCAGGTATGGTGATGCCTCCAGAGGTGTTTCTTTTGCTGAGGATATGCTTGGAAATCCTAGGCCTTCAGCCTTTCCATATGAATATTGAGATAGTTTTTTCTATCTCAGTGAAGAAAGAAGTTGGGATTTTTATTGGCCTTGCATTGAATCTATATAGTAGTTTTGGTAAGATTGCCATTTTCACAATGTTAATTTTGCCTACCCAGGAGCATGGGAGGTCTTTCCATTTTCAGAGGATCTCCTCAATTTCTTTCTTGAGTGTTTTCATGTTTTCATTGTACATAGGTCTTTCATACTTGGTTAATGTTATTCCAAGGTATTTTATTTTCTTTGTTGCTATTGAAAATGGGACCATGTTAGTTATTTCTTTTTCTGTCTCTTTGTCTTTTGCATACAGAAAGGCTACTGATTTCTGTGCATTGATTTTATATCCTGCTACTTTGCTGAAGGTGCTAATCATCTTAAGAGTTTTGAGATGGAAGTTCTCGGGTCACTTATGTATAGAATCATGTCATCTGCAAATAGGGCTAACTTAACTTCTTTCTTTATAATTTGTATCCCTTTGATTTCTTTCTCCTGTCTTATTGCTTGAGCTAGTACTTCTAGCACTATATTGAAGAGCAGAGGTGAGAGTGGACACCTCTGCCTTGTTCCTGATCTCAATGGGAATTCTTTTAGTCTCTCCCCATTAAGAATTACTTGGTGAGCCCTTACGTTTTATCATATTAAAAATTAACTTAGCTGGGCATGGTGATGCACACCTTTAATCCCAGCACTCAGGAGGCAGAGGTAGGAGGATCACCATGAGTTCGAGGCCACCCTGAGGCTACATAGTGAATTCCAGATCAGCCTGAGCTAAGAGTGAGACCCTACCTCAGGGGTGGGGAGGGTGGGAATGAACTTAGATGGGTGTGGTGACCCATGCCTTTCCCAGCACTCAGGAGGCAGAGTTAGGTTGATTGATGTGAGTTTGAGGCCACCCTGAAACTACATAGTGAATTCCAGGTCAGGCTGGGTTAGAGAAAGACCCTATCTTGAAAAAACAAAATTAAACAAACAAAGATTAAACGTTCTAAGACACAGTTAAATAGGAGAGATAAGTTCTAATATTCAGAAAAACTAACTAAATAAAAAGAACAAAAAAGTTCTAGTATTCTGTTGCACAGAAATATATTGTATATATTATATGAAAATATATTGTCTATATCCAAAATTATAGTATATATAAATATATGTGTACATATATACAAATACATGTGTGTATATATTGACATGTATATCTATGTATGCATATATGAATGTATATGCATATATGTACACATCACCTGTATATTATTCAGGGTTCTTCAGAGGCATACAGTTAACAGAGTGCATTGCACAGAGAGTATTTGTTAGATAGCTTACCCAGTTAATGATAGCTAGTCCCATGTGCTTGTCTGTAGGATGGAGGATCAGGAAATGAGAAGTTCCTCTGTCAAAAATGTGACAACCCCAGAAACAGAAAAACCGATGTGACAGCTCTAGTGGGAAGCTGTAGGAGAATTACTGATGCAAACTCCTTTCAAGGCTGAAGAATCCCGAGCTCATGTCCAGAGGCAAGAGCTGAAAATGTGTCCACTCAACAGGATTCAAGAGCTGGAATTGTAGCTTTCTCCTTCCTACTTCCTTTTTGTATTTCTTTTCCATTTTGGATGTGTATGTGTGTGTGTGGTACACATGTATGTGTATTTGTGGTGCACATGTGTGGGGGTATGCAGGAATGTGTGTGCATGTATTTGCATATGGAGCAGAGAACAGCCCCGGGAATATTTTCTATCTCCTTCGACGTAGGGTTTATCATTGGCCAGGAGCTCACTGATGAGGCTGGACTAGGAGCTGCATGCTCCAGGGAATGCACCTGCCTCTCCCTTCTCAGCACTGTTATTGCTGCTGTGTGTCACTGAAGCAGTTTAGGGGGACTGGGCCCCAAAGGTAAAAAGCAGGACTGTATTTGGGGCTCCCCTTGCAGTCTTCACTTTGTTAAGAGACCAGAGAAGGGGCTGAAGAGAGAGATGGCTTAGTGGTTAAGGCATTTGCCTGTGAGGCCAAAGGACCCAGGTTCAAATCCCCAGGACCCACATAAGCCAGATGCACAAGGGGCACATGCATCTGGAGTTCCTTTGCAGTGGCTGGAGGCCCTGGCTTGCCCATTCTCTCTCTCTGTCTGTCTCTCTTCTCTCTATCTCTTTATCTCTTTCTCTGCTTGCAAATAAATAACATTTTAAGTATTATCCACCTTGATCAAGTAGGTTTCATCCCTGGAACACAGGGGTGGTTCAACATATGGAAATCTGTCAATGTGATACACCACATAAACAAGCTTAAACACAAAAACCACATGATCATTTCCAGAGATGCAAAAAATTTTTTTAAAAAAAGAGAGACCAGAGAAGAATCTGGCTTCTCCTATCTCTTGCCTAAAGGACTTATCTTCAGATCTGTTTCTTTTTTTTTTTTTTTTTTCCCCAAACAACCTGAGTTCTTTTCTGGGAAAGAGTTACCCTTTCCTAAAACCAAGGATTAAATCTGATCCTGGAATCCTGGTTGGTTAGGTGAGCTCAGCCCTAAACTTGGCATCATGTCTGGACTTCTCCTGAGCCGGTGCTCAACTCCCACATGGATCTTGGACCATGTGGGTGTATCCTTTCCGCAGTTTGCCAAATCTCCTTTATTTCCCTGACTTCCCTGGAAAACTGTAACGGTCTATAAACTATCCTTCTCATTCTGTTTATTTCAATTCTTGATTAGAAAAAATAAAATAGATACGAACTCAGGGTTTGGAGATTAAGGACTTTTCCTGAATCCCCCAAACACCGTTACATCACCACATCTGGCATTTCAGTGCCAAGCCCTCACGCTTCCAGGTAAGCACTTTACCTCCTGACCTATCTTCCTATCTCAGAAAGTGGATTTGGATCGCTTCCGGCCTTTTGGCTAGTATCAAGTGTAGGAAGTGGACTCAGTCAACATGGCTTATTGTATTCTTTCTTTCTCTGTATGAGGGGGAGGGGTTCACATGCCACAGTGAGCCTGTAAAGGTCAGAGGACAATGGAGGATGTTTGTCCTTTCTTTCTGCCTCTTTAAAACGTTATTGTTTTGAGAGAGAGAGAGAGAGAGAGAGAGAGCAAGCAATCGAGAAAGGCATAGAGAGGAGAGTGAAGGGCCACCAGATCCTCTAGCCACTGCAAACAAACTCCAGATGCATGGAGTTGAACTTGGGTCCTTTGACTCCACAGGCAAGGGCCTTAGCGGCTAAGCCACCTCTCCAGCCCCTCTTGTTTGCCTTCTTTAGTTACAAAAGGGGCTTTCTTGTTTTGGCCACTGGGAAGTACAGTCTATCTGTTCAGCAATCTGCAGCACTTTGGGGACACTGCCCATTGTTACATGTCACATGCATCTCTTGCCATCTGGCTCCATGTGAGTGTTAGGGATTAAACTTGGGTTGGCAGGTTTGGGGACCAAGTACCTCTAACCACTATGCCATCTCTCTAGACCCATGGCTACTTTTCAACTTTATTGTCTTGTTAAAATCCTATGTCTTGGGCTGGAGAGATGGCTTAGCGGTTAAGGCGTTTGCCTGCGAAGCCTAAGGATCCTGGTTCAATTCTCCAGGTCCCACATAAGCCAGATGCACAAGGGGGCACCAGCGTCTGGAGTTCGTTTGCAGTGGCTAGAGGCCCTGGCCTGCCCATTGGCACCCTCTCTCTCTCTCTTTCCCTCTCTTTGTCTCTAATAACTAAAGAAATAAATAACCTTTAAAAAAAAGAAAAAACAACCCTACGTCTCATTATACAATGTACTTTTCTTCCCTTATTTTCTGCCTCATCTGGATTGTATGGCATGAAACACAGAGAGATTTTTGTTTTATAGTTATAAGGATTTTGTCTCCTTTTCCTTTCACTGTGAGGTCCTGGATGCATGGGACATAGATCTTATTACATAAATAGTTGTTAAATTAATAAACTTATAGTGCTTATATTTTAAGTCACTAAATGTCTAAAGGGGCTAATATTATGAACTGATAGTGAAATATTAACTTTGCATTTTTTCTGATTATATTATGAGTCTTTCTGAAATCTTTCAAATTCTTAATACAAAAGTGAGAGGGTGGACAATTTTCTTTCCAGCTGCATGAAAAGTGGATACATACTTGCATCCTTAAGAGTTTTCATGGAGTATTGGCAGTCAACAGTTTCTTGAGAAAGACTAGTGATCAGTGACCCATGCTTGTGGTTTTAGTTTATTGACATGGTTCATACTAAACCTTATATTTATATAATTAAACACAAGTAGGTGCCACTACAAAACTGATATTCTGAACTTTTATTACTAAAAACTTCAGGGAAAATACAATGATATACTGTTTAAAAATGAAAAAAACAACAGCAAGCAAAAGTAAATGCTGTTAGCAGAGTAATTCTTTCCTCCCAGGTATTGGGATTCTCATCCACTGTTGAATCTTTAGATCCACTCGCTTTGATCATGGAGATGCTGACTCAACTCCATGGTAGCTCTTCCTGAAAAGTGAAATAACAAAGGAGGTTATGGGGCCATGGCAACTTTCTGATCTACCAGTTCTCCTGTGCCCATGGAGACTCGTTCAGTTCAGCAGCTCCTCTACACTGTAAAGAAAAGAAAGAAGAAAAGAAAAGGAAAAAAAAAAAGAACTCATTTGAGGATCTTACAGAAGAAGAAACCTTTTGTGAGGTTGTCTGGAGTTCCTTATTTCACGCCAGACCACGGCGTGTAGGGCAGGGTAGACTGTATAATAAGGTGTGCGGCTCTCTGATAGAAACTTTCCTGAGGAAGAAAAGTTACTGATGAAAGACTGGTGTGTGTGTGTGTGCGTGTGTGTGTGTGTGTTCACTAGCCAGCAGTGGTGGAGGCTTCCTCCAGTCTTCAGTGACAACAGGGGAGAGGGCCACAGACCCGAACTCCTCCTGCTTCTTACCGGAACGTGAAGAAAAAGCTTCAAAGGGAATGAGAGCTACTCACTATCCAACAGAAACGTACTGCATCTTCTTGCTTTGGTTAGCAGACATGGTTTGCATGATAAAGCCAATTAATTTTTCGTATAACATTTAGGAAAACCTTAGTCCTTGGCTCCACATTGTGAAGGGTTGGGAAACATCTATGTGTATTGGAAATGATGAACTGTGGATCCGTGTGTAGTATCTTTTGAGGGTCAGTCACTAAACCTTTGTTGTTTTGCACATTCATTTTTCCCCATTCACTATATTTTAAAGCTGTACCCCCTCATAATAGTATACATCAATTATACAATGGTTCTATTACTTACTGACAAGTATCACTGCCAGAAAATTATTTATTTAAAGAGCATTGAGTTATTATTTATAAACTAGCCTCTCTTAGCACTTATACTTTGTATTAAGAAAACTTAGCCTAAACAATGAATCATATTAAAAATAGCATTAGTATGTTCTCAATCAAAATTTTAAATTATTATTTTTTTTTGAGAGAAAGACACAGAGAGAGAGAGAGAGAGAGAGACAGAGAGAGAGAGAGGAAGACAGAGAGAATGGGTGCACCAGTAGCCTCTCAGCTGCTGCAAATGAAATGCAGATGCGTGCGCCCCCTTGTGGTCTAGTGCGGCATTGCGCCCTCGAGTCACTTTGCATCTGGCTAAACGTGGGACCTGGAGATTGGAACCAGCATTCTTAGGCTTGGCAGGCAGGCGCCTTAACTGCTAAGCCATCTCTCTAGCCCTTAAATTATTTTTTTAATGTACAAACTATATTCAAATCACTTCAGAGTTACCTCTTGGATTGTCACCTCAGATATTTATTCAGAAGACCCTGAGTAATGAAAACACAAGATCTCAAGCTGATTCTGACTAGCTAGATGGGGCTAAAGTCATGTAATGTAGAAGTATCATTTTTGTAATCCTTCAACTTTCACTACACACACAGATGTTTACTCTTGTTTGCCAGTTGTACCAGAAACCAGGAAAGGAGCACAAATGAGCTTACTGCTATAATTGCATTCTCTCCTGTGATCAGTAAATGTGCTTTATCCTTAACATGCTAAAATGCTAAGATCTCACAAGGGAGTGCTGACTCTAGAATTAACCTGCTAAATCTGAGAAAGCCCGCAGATTTGCTCTTTAAGCCTGCCTGCAAGGGCCTGTTCTCCATGTTATTTTTTGAAAGTAGTATTGTAAAGTTTTATCAGCAGAAATCCAGAGACATCTCTTAACCTGTTAGAGGGGCCAGGGACCAGTGTTCTGCACTTAGAAAAGTTGACTACACTTATCAAATAATACATAGACAAGTTCTTCTCATATCTCATTTTGAAATTCAAAACACACATGGAAATCTTTGATAAGGTACAGAAAAAAAAAAGAGAAATATCAAAAACTGAGAACAGAAAGTGTTGCTGGTGATCTGCAGCATTGCTTGAAGATGAACAATTCTAATTTTGAGTAAAGTATTTTGGATGGCAATGATCAAATGCTTTCAACATAGGATGTGAGAATTAATTGAACAAGGGGCAATATCAGAGTTTAGACTGTGAACGATATTGACAATTTATAAGATCATTGAGATGCCTAAATTACTGGAAAACATGTATGTAAAGGGCAGGAGAATATTATTTTCCATATGTAGCACGATGACTTATATGTCATAGTTGTTTAAATGATAGCTTCTGAGAACAGCCAAGGAAAGGAAAAGTTGGAATCTTCATATCCAAATTACTTACCAAATGAACAGATGTCTTGCTCTGCGACAAGTCCCTACAATTACCTGGCTCGAGGAAGCAATTAGCACAATGAATTCATTTTATTGTTAATAATAATATGACTACTTCAAACTAGGATGGGCTATGGAGATGGCTCAGAGGATTAAGCACATGCCATACAAGCAGGCTCACCTGAGTTCTGATCCCCAGAACCCACAAAAAAGCCATACTCTGGAGCGATTTGATATATTCCAAATGTGCTTATGGTGAAAAGTGGGGCAGAGACAGAAGAATCATCAAGAGTTCACAGGACAGTTAGCCTGGTAACCATATCAGTGAATAAGGGAAAACCAGGTGGAAGACAATGACAGACATGTGGGGAACAAGGTCCATTGAATCCTGGCCTTGCATCTTGTGCAGTGTCATGCATGAAGCCATGGGCACACACACACACACACACACACACACACACACACACACCCCTGTCTTTCCCTCCCTTTCTTTCTCTCACTCTCTCACACACACATACAAGAAAACCCGTATCTAGGCTGCTTACAGAAACGACTTGAATTCTGAGGATACCAAATTCTCTTTCTGGTCCTTCAGATCCCTGTTCGATGTTTATTTCTCATGACCACCTGATCTTATTGTTGTTTTTTACTTATTGTGTGTTTGTCACTACATAATGAAGGCTACGTACTCTGGTGTAACGACATTCCACTTCTTCCTATGTCCTGTAACTTAGACTCACTTGTGCATGGTAACGTTGGTCCATATCCTCTGAACACATAAGTCTTTTTTTAATATTTTATTTTCATTTATTTGACAAAGAAAGAGGAAAAGAGAGAGAGGAGAATGGGTGTGCCAGGGCCTCCAATCACTGCAAATGAACTCCAGATGCATAGGCACCTTGTGCAACTGGATAACATAGGTCCCGAGGAATTGAACCTGGGTCCTTTGGCTTTGCAGGCAAATGCCTCAACTGCTAGGCCATCCCTCCACCCGTGAACACATAACTCTTAATAAGCACAAAGAATCTAGCTTAGTCTGAGCCATCTCCTACAAATTGTAGGTTTTTTTTTTTAATTGTAGTTTTAACATAATTGATCACAGGGCAGATGCACCCAATCCAGAGTGAGCAGCCACCCTTGGTAATCGTCACTTAGTCCCTTGCATGCCGAGATCCTGGGGTCTCCATTGCAACCCGTGCTTTATTGATCTTTATCCATCCAGTAACCCATAGCGACTCCTTGTCTCTACCTCACACTGTCCTAGAACGGTGGTTGGACACGTTGTCTCTGAATTTCCTGATTTGTGATATTTGCAAAGCCAGTACCAGATGAGATACCAAGTATTTTTTAAATTTTTTTTTAAATTTATTAGAAGTAGGCAGAGAGAGAAAAGAGAGAGAGAGATAGAATGGGCATACCACGGCCTCCAGCCACTGCATGCACCAACTTGTGTATCTGGATTAGGTGGGTCCTGGGGAATCGAACCTCAAACTGGGGTCCTTAGGCTTCACAGGCAAGTGCTTAACCACTAAGGCATCTCTCCAGGCCTGAGATACCAATTATTTTTTTTAAAAAGGGGGAACATTAATCAACTTCATTTGACTTCATTGAGTTGAAGTCCTTCATTGAAGCAGGACACTCCTTAAACATTCTTCCTTTAGGTCTTCTCATTTCACAAAACAGTCAACATTCCTACTATCCCAATGCAGAGATGCTGGCACATCCTCAACGGTGGTAATCATCACATAAATAATCATAGCTGTAGTCTCTGTGCCCAAGACCAGAACCTGCTCACAATTCTTCACCCAAACACACCAGTCAGTTACTTTTAAATTCAATGTTGCTACAGTTCTTAGGACACATACAGAATACAGCTTCTAGTCTAGTTCCTGGCAAAATCCTCTTTCCCGTCTGCAACCTCATAAGCCATGTCTTCATGGTGCACACTTCTCTCTGCATTTACGTCTTTCAAACCCTCTTCAGTATGACTCTATTAAGCTGTCGAGCTCTGCTCACAGTACTGCAAGGCTTCTGTAGCCCAAAGTTCCAGATCTTTCAATATTCCTTCTGTCAATTTGTTCGCAAGGACTCCAAACCATCTGATGACGTTCGGTGACTTCTTTGGTACCAGTTTTCTGTAGCAGTTTCCTTATTGTTTTGGGGACAAAACACCCCCATCAGTGGGAAGGAAGTGAACTCAGTGAACTGCCTAACACTGGCAAGAGGGGCAGGACTTAGGCTACACCACTCCAAAGTCCACCCAAGAAGCACACCTCCGCCATGACTCTACCTCCCAAAAGTCCTATAACGTGGTGCCAGCTAGGGATATACTAATTAAAACACATAAGCCTGTGAGGATGTCTCATTCAGAGCAACACACTGTATTTGTTATATTTCTGTAGCTAACTAGATTATATGGTAGTACTCTCAGATGGGACATGTTTATTCTTAGGTAAAAGGTATTTTGATAAATGCTTGGTGAGTCATTTATTTAATAGTTCCGGAATATCTCTAGATTTTATATACTAACTGTTTCATGTTTGAAGATATCAAGGTGGAAAAGTCATTACATGATCACCGAATTTATTTAATAAACCGTGATGTTTCTATGAAGAACTCATGTAATAGATAGGAGGTCTTCATCAAATCTAAACAGTTTTATCTCAGAAGCGAGAAATTTGAGAAACTTGAGCTCATGCCTAAGCAGAATGTTTGTTCTCTTAGAATTGCCTTGCCTCCTCTTACAGCACTTGTGAGCCCTCTTCAGGCTTGCCAGAGGTCACTCTTTCTTTGGCTTTCCTGCAGAAGGAAAGGAAGCAAATTCTTCAGGTCCACTTCTGGCCTTGAAAACAACACTGTTCTGAATAGGAACTGACATTGGGTTTTATTTATTTATATTTTGGTGCGGGGGGGAGAGGGCTTCATTTGTTCTTCTCTTTATGTCTTTCGTGAATTCAAACCTAGAATAAATTTTTTAAGTAATCTGTAATATCATTCTAATTTTAAAATTCTAATTATAAAGGTAGAATAGATTAAATAGAGAAATGTTTTTTCCTACTCAGGCTTATAGGTAAATAAAAACACAAGCATACATTACAGTATGCAAAGACATTCTCCTATCTATCTTATTTACTTACTTAAACAAATCAGCTCCTTTACATATACATACATAGATACATATATAAACTAATAGTTTGTAATCTCATTTCTGTGTATTCTATGTCAGTACACTCCACAGTCTCTTCACTGATGAGAAAAAAAATCTCCATATCATGATGCCACGATTTAATGTCACAAAATAAATTCCTTCATTTTAGTAACAGGTGCACCAGTGTGCCTAGGTTTCTGTCCCATATTGAAGAGCCATGCCTTTCACAGTGAGACTCTACACACAGAAATAAACAGCCATATGGCAGACAAACTTACCTTTTACTGCTTCATTTTATTTGTTTCAAAATACTGCAGTGCCACAAATCCAGGATATTAACAGTATTCCATCTGGAGAAAGGTAAGTGTGGAGTTGCACACTAGCATGTTAGCGTTCCAACAAAACTTGGAAGTTCTATCATCTGAGAACTGGGAGCAGGTTTTATGCCAGCTCGGCATGCTCCCCTCCACCAAAGCAGAAAAAAAAATCAAAATTCTGGAAATAGTTTTCAAAACTGGTCCCCTTGCATAAGTCACAGCACACTATTAAGACGTTGTTTACTAATACCAAGCTTTGAAAATTAGCTAGCTTTGTTCATCTTATTTGGAAAATGAGAAAAAAGAAATGCATAATCTGCATGTGGAACCTGTTTGGATTAGAAATAAATGTTTGATGCTTTTTGCTTAGTACACTGCAAAAATTATTTGTTTACTGACTTTTAAATTTTTTTTAATTATTATTTTATTTATTTTTGGAGAGAGACAGACAGAGAGAGGGAGAGGAAGACAGATAGAGATGGGTGCGCCAGCAGTCTCTCAGCTGCTGTGAACGAAATCCAGATGCATGCGCCCCCTTGTGGTCAAGTGCGGCATTGCACCCTTGTGTCACCTTGCATCTGGCTAAACGTGGGACCTGGAAATGGGAACCGGGTTCTTAGGCTTAGCAGGCAGGCACCTTAGCGGCTAAGCCATCCCTCCAGCCCTGTTTACTGACTTTATATACCTAGAGTCTGGGATGGGAGAGTTTGACAGAAGCTGAGATTTAACCTTAAGAGGCTTCACAAAAATACAAATAGCCCTAGTGGACTGAAAGTGATCCAGTTCCTCTTAGGCACAGGCTTCCATTCTGGGGGAATGCCAGCCAGCCAGCCTTACTTGATATCAGAAAGAAGAACATACAGGCGCTGCAGAATTTGGGAGATAATCCAAAAAAAAAAAAACAATGGCAATCAAATGAAACTCAAACTTGTATGTTTAGTAAATTTCTAGCATATTGTTAGTTTTTTTTTTTTTTTTGGCAAGGAGGGGTTCCTAGAAACACTTAAAAACCTTTCACTGTGAAGTATCATCTAAATGTATAAATACATGTGCACAGCTGAGCGAATGTTTATAAAGTGAATACGCAGAATAAAATCATGTATGAAGTAAGTCTTTGTAGAGAAATGGAACAGCGAGAGGGCCAAAGAACATTATATATCTTCCTTTGTGAAGACAACCACTTCCTCCAAAGCCAGAAATAAGAATTAAATTTGTTATTTCTGTGTAGCTTTTCTTTTTAAAAAAATTAGAGCTTATATATTCATCCCCAAATGTTAGTTTATTTCAGGAGCTGACAATCGATTCTCACAAAGATAAAAAATAATAAATATTTTACTCTTTGTAATCCATAGGGCCTCTGTTGCAATTACAGAACTCAGCCACTATAGGAAAAAATAGCCTTAGACAATGCATAAAAGAGTGAGTGTATTTGTCTTCCAATAACATGATTTACAAGGCAAGCCAGCCTTGACCCTTCAGCCATACTCTCTGTTGTCTACTTTTTATTGTTTCCCTATTTGTAAATAAAAAGAGCCACAGCTTACAATTGTTAGTTTTTTTACCTTTGTGTTGCTCTTCCTCCACATTGCATTTTTAAACTATGTGCATTGAAGTTCCCTTTCATTGATAAATATTCAATTCATAAATTTTCCACAATTAATTTTTCTTTCTACCATGTATGGATGTTTTGGCTGTTCAAACAACTATTACAAAGTTTCTAGAATTAGTGTCATATATGGACACAGACTCATGTATAAGTGAGGTTCAGAAGCAACATACATATACATATACATATACATATACATATACATATACATATACATATACATAATTACTGGCTGGCCCATAGGATATATATAACTGCAAGTATACTTGAAAATGAAAACTTAGTTTTCAAATGGTAGAATTTAATAATACTATCATGAGAACTTATAAGCTCTTGTTTATCTTTGACCTTTTCAATAATTATTTTTCATGGATGGTATGAAGACTCAATCTCAATAACATAATTTATACCATTATGTTCACCCAATTTTAAATTATGTTTTAGATTTATATTTTATGAGCAAGATATAGTTTGGAATTGTTTTTTACTAATATGATAATACTTCCTGTTAAAATAAAACATTGTAGGGCTGGAAAGATGGCTTAGCAGTTAAGGCACCTGCCTCCTAAGCCTAAGAACCCGGTTCCAATCTCCAGGTCCCACATTTAGCCAGATGCAAAGTGACGCAAGGGTGCAATGCTGCACTTGACCACAAGGGGGTGCACACATCTGGATTTCCTTCGCAGCAGCTGAGAGGCTGCTGGCACGCCCATCTGTCTGTCTTCCTCTCCCTCTCTATCTGTCTCTTTGTCTCTCTCCAAAATAAATAAATAAATAAAAATAAAACATTGTAGTATACTTATACTAAAGAGAAATATCTCAGAAATGCTAAAATTAAACAATGGTCTAATATCAAGCTATTTCTTGTCTTTTTTTTTTCTTGAATCTCCAGCATGCCTGTTCTTTATGCTTCTTTTGGTTTTAATAAGTATTTTTAATTATTTTTTATTTTTTTTTATTTTTGGAGAGAGACACAGAGAGAGACAGACAGAGAGAGAGGGAGACAGATAGAGATGGGCGCACCAGCAGTCTCTCAGCTGCTGTGAACGAAATCCGGATGCATGCGCCCCCTTGTGGGCAAGTGCAGCATTGCACCCTTGCGTCACTTTGCATCTGGCTAAATGTGGGACCTGGAGATTGGAACCGGGTTCTTAGGCTTAGGAGACAGGCGCCTTAACCGCTAAGCCATCTCTCCAGCCCTTAATAAGTATTTTTAACCGCTTCTTAAACCCATCCATTCATGTTTTGAAAGATTTAAACTTTGGTTTTCTTTTGCTTTGAATTGTAGCATGATGGTTTGCCCCAATGATACCTTTGAGCAGAAATTTCCTAATATTTGGAAAGATTGTTCATATGAAAGATAATTTGCATTGGTTGGCTCTTGTCTCAGACCAAATCCACAGCTTTAAGTTTATTTGACCTGCTCAAGGCATGCACAATTTGTATTTAAATTGATGACAAACCCACAGATCTTCATATTTTAGTTTATTTTTACTTCACCAACTGTTTAGCTCATAGGCAAAACTAAGCTAATGACCCTAACATCATAGAAAAACTGAGGCTATGCAGTGATTTTTCATCTCTCCTGGAGAGTGAATATTTTATTACCGGTTTATTGTGAGGAAGGCTTGTTCTATGATAAGCATGCATCACATGTATACACACACATATATATACATGAAAAAATGAGCTTTATACTTTGATAGTATAAAACACATTTTTGGGCTGAAGAAATGGCTTAGTGGTTAAGGCGTTTGCCTTCAAAGCCAAAGGATCCCGGTTCGATTCTCCAGGACCCACGTAAGCTAGATGCACAAGGGGCACATGCATCTGGAGTTCGTTTGCAGTGGCTAGAGGCCCTGGTGTGCCCATTCTCTCTCTGTCTGCCTCTCTTTTATCCCTCTCTCTGCTTGCAAATAAATAAATAAATAAATAAATAAATAATTTTAAAAAATTTAAAAAAAAAAACACCTTGTTGCAGTCAGCTGCATGGTGCTTGCATACCAAACCCGACTGAGAGCAATTTGTTGGAGGGAAGGTTTATTTTGGCTTCCAGACTCGAGGGGAAGCTCCATGATGGCAGGGGAGATGATGGCATAAGCAGAGGGTGGACATCACCTCCTGGCCAACATCAGATGGACAACAGCAACAGAAGAATGTGACAAACACTGGCAGAGGGAAGCTGGCTGTAACACCCATACACCCACCCCCAATATCACACCTCCATAAATATTCCAATTCTCAAATTGCCATCATCTGGGACCTAGTATTCAGAACACATAAGTTTATGGGAGACACCTAAATTAAACCAGTACACACATCCATACACATTGTCATAGTAAACGATGTCTTCCTTTCTTGAATGTCATACATAATGTTCCCTAAAATTGCAAAACAAAAATCACTTTTGTTGCTTATATTACATGATTGCCAAATAAGAAGATATTAAAAATATGGGGAAATAGCTGTGTTAAGTGATTCTAATTTCCTGTTAAGGCTCAGTGGCAAATATGATAGGCCAAAGAAAAGCAACAGATGTTGAGCTGGGCGTGGTGGCGCATGCCTTTAATCTCAGCACTTGGGAGGCAGAGGTAGGAGGATCACCGTGAGTTCAAGGCCACCCTGAGACTACATAGTGAATTCCAGGTCACCCTGGACTAAAAAAAAAAAAAAAAAAAAAAAATAGCATATGTTTTACCTTAGAAGAGATTACAAGTTGAATATATCCTGAGTATAGTCCAGTTAAATTCAATATTCAATATTCAGTCTTGCCAGCTAGCCAGATAATATATATTATATGTATATATGCATATATACATATATATAATATGTATATATACATACATTCCCCCCCCACACACACACATATGGAGCACGGGTGTTTCCTTGATGCCTGCTGAACTGAGTTTAATTCTCCAGCACCTGGTTAAAGCCAGACATGAAGCGGCACATACATCTGTGATCTCAATGCGGCACATACATCTGTGATCTCAATGCGGCACATACATCTGTGATCTCAATGCAGCGGCATCCATGGCAGGTGCCGGGAGAACCTGGAAGCTCTACAGCCAGCTAGACTGATGTGCATTCAACAGCAAAGTGATAAAGAACACCCTATCTGTAAAAGAAGGGGGAAAGGAAACTTAAGCATCCCAAGGTTGACTTCTTCCTCTGACGTCCACACATGCTCTGTGGACCAGGCACGCACACACACACACACACACACACACACATTGTGTTCATACACCAATGATTTTCTCAAGAAAAGTATCCTATCATTTTCTCACACCTTCCCACCTATAAGAAACAGAAGCCAGTAGTTCCATTTCATTCTCCCTTTATCTGCTCTACCTGGCTAATCAGAGGATAATGCAAAGGATGCTGACCATATGTCTATTTCTCATTGAAATTCATCAATTCCATGGGCAAGATCCTTCTGGGGCAAAAGACTCAGTTTCCACTGCATATCACATGACCATAGCTGAAGAATTGTAACTATTGCTACAGCCTCCTCACAACAGAATTCCTTTCTAACTACTTTCAGGGAGTGCATTTCCCTGGTCCATCAGCCATTCTAGGTTGCCCAAATACCTTGGCCAAAAAACATCCACATAAAGGAGGAAAGATGTATTTAAGCTCAAGGTTTGGCAGGGTGCAGTGCAAGGTATGGTGGTGGGAGCAGCTTGAGGCTCTGGCAGGAGACGCATGAGGCTGCTTGTCACATCTCTGCAGAGCAAAAGTAGGGAGAAAAGAAACTACCCTCTTCTTTTATTCAACAACCCACGTGACGTTACCACCTGCATTCAGGGAGGGTCTTCTCTCCACGCTTAGTTTTCTCTGGAACCACCCACACCCACATAGACAAAACCCAAAAGGTGTGCTTTGTCACTGTTTTCAAAATTAACCTCCACAATTTGTTAATATTTTGATGGTTCGTCAAAATACAGAAAGATACTGAAACGATGCAGAATTAAGAATATCCCTACTTTATATTTTAAGGTAAGATATATGAACTATAATGAAAATGTGAATTTCTTGCATCTTCTGCCTTCTTAAAGAAATTGAGAAAATGTGTTAAGTTTGATGCACATACTATAATTTCATTCAAAGGCTGTTTTATTTTGCATGTTCTCATCAAGGGATGTGCATGAGCCAAGCAAACATATATGAAATCAGAAACTTCAGAAGAGAAGAGAAGGAAGACATAGTTTTAATGCCTACTTACAAAAAATACTCATATTGGGCTGGAGAGATGGCTTAGCGGTTAAGGCGCCTGCCTGCTAAGCCTAAGAACGCTGGTTCCAATCTCCAGCGGTTCCAATCTCCAGGTCCCATGTTTAGCCAGATGCAAAGTGACGCAAGGGTGCAATGCCACACTTGACCACAAGGGGGCGCACGCATCTGGATTTCGTTCACAGCAGCTGAGACTGCTGGCGCGCCCATCTCTTTCTCCCTCTCCCTCTCTATCTCTCTCTGTGTCTCTCTCCAAAAATAAATGAAATAATAAAAAAAATTTTAAAAAATACTCATCTTAAGACAGGAGAGATGGCTTAGCAGTTAAGGTGTTTGCAAAGTCAAAGGTTCGATTGCCTAGGACCCACATAAGCCAGATGCCCAAGGTGGCACATGCATCTGGAGTTCATTTGTAGTGGCTGGAGGCCCTAGTGTCCCCATTCTCTTTCTCTCTCCCTCTTTCTCTCTTACTCTTTCAAATAAATAAGTAAATACATAATTTTTAAAAAATAAAATAAGGATACTTAGCTTTTGTTGAACAGAGAAAAGTATCTGAATTTTTTTCTGGCTAAGAGCAGGGGATCCTCTTTCTGAATTGTTAGCAAAGCAAGAAAGATGCACACATTTTGTCTGGGACATTTTAAGTTTCATTTGAAGAACCCAGGAAATAATGACCTATTAAGATCGTTGGCTGTTTTCCTCTATTTGGCTCCATTTTTCTTAGTTTGTAGTGATTCCTCACTACATGCGAGTGCTATATTGTGCAGAAACCTCTGTGTGAGGTAGAACTGAATTCTTGTCTTTTTGCTTTACAAGTCATTGTGGCAAACATTTGGAAAGTCGTCTCGGGAGCTTCAGTTATCAAATTTCCTGGAAAAATAATTTTTTCCTTTCTCTTTACTTTATTCTTTCTTTCTTCTTTATTTTTTATAGTGATGTGTGTGTGTGTGTGTGTGTGTGTGTACACACATAGGGTGTATGCATATGTGTGTATACATGTGCATGCCCTGTGAAAGGCCAGGTTGATTGTCCTTTTGTCACTCTGGCATTATTTGTTCAGACAGGATCTCTCACTGAACCAGGAGCTTGAATTATTTTTTTCAGTGATACTGGCTAAAATAGAGAGCTCCAGTAATCTCCTGTTACTCCCCAAATCCCCAGCAATAAATGGGGTTACAAGCAAGTGTAGCCAGGGTGTTGGAAGTCAGACTCAGGTCCTCATGCTTGGGCCACAAGAGCTTTGACCAGCTAAGCTATAACCTCACTTCTTGATGTTATTTGTTTGTTTGTTTTGAGGTAGGGTGTTGCTCTTGCACAAGTTGACCTGGAATTTAGTCTCAGGCTGGCCTTGAACTCACAATGATTCTCCTTCCTCTGCCTCCTGAGTGCTGGGATTAGAGCTGTATGCCACCATGCCAGGCTTGAAATATTTTAATGGCACTTTGAACCATATTCAGGTGATTGAAAATTCACTGGAGGCAACATAGAACTTGATTGATTTAGGAAAAGGCGGTACATGTGTCCATTTAAATATTTCTCCACATCTCCCCAACTGAATATGATGCAAGCTTTCGTTACTACATTATTTCAGAGTGATCTATCTACATAACATTCCTTTCATCACAGGTGACGATCCTAGCTGAATGTTGTTGGCATGATTTCAGCTCCATTTCTTTACTTGTAATTAAAACATTGGAAAGATCTTTATCTTATCCTATTTGTGTGTGTGTTTGAGGTAAGAAATCCAAACGCTATAATCTCAGAGCAAAATTCCTCTTGTGTCCTGACAATATTTAGATTCCACTGGTATCAAAGCAGAGGACAAGCTCATTATATGGGAAATACCTCTCCGGTTGTCAGGATGTTTTTTTTTTTTTTTTTTTTTTTTTTTTTTTTTTTGAGAGAGAGACACAGAAAGAGGGGGAGATTAAGACAGATAGAGATGGGCGCATCAGTAGCCTCTCAGCTGCTGTGAATGAAACCCAGATGCACTCGCCCCCTTGTGGTCAAGTGTAGCATTGCGCCCTTGCGTCGCTTTGCATCTGGCTAAACGTGGGATTTAGGAGATTGGAACTGCTGGAGATTGGAACCAGCATTCTTAGGCTTAGCAGGCAGGCGCCTTAACCGCTAAGCCATCTCTCCAGCCCCGGGATTGTCAGTTTTACATTAATACCGCAGAGCTCTGACAGAAGATGGGCTCCCCAGTACCCTAAGTTAGCACTTAGAATCGAAAGGTGTTCAAAGGACCATGTTTGTAAGCACAATGTCTTAGTAAGAAATTATAAAGAGGGAAGAAAGCAATGCATTCTATTAAATCATGCAACTGAGCAGCACATTTCAATCCTTCTGAAGTCCTTTCTGCATATGTGTGCTTCTGAAACTGGCTTTGGGTGCAGGCATTACTACGTGGCTGATTCTTAAATCAAGTTTCAAATCTCATATTCATTAGCATTTGATGTGAATGATGCCCTTCTATAAAATATTCTTCCCATTGACCTGGACTTTACAGGAAGGTTACCTACTGCCTCACCAATTATTGCTCCCCAGTGTCCTTTCTGGAACTTTCTGTCCTCTTCCTAAGTTGTAAATTTTACAGTGATCCATAGCTTGGTCTTTAGATATCTTTGCTTTCCTCATGGATCTCAAAGAGTTCCATGGATTGAACAGCTTTCTTTCTTTCTTTCTTTCTTTCTTTCTTTCTTTCTTTTCTTTCTTTCTTTTTTTGTTTTTTTGGAGAGTCACAGAGAGAGAGAGAGAGAGAGAGAGAACCCACTAAGCCATCGGTCCAGCCCTTAACAGCCTTTTATATGTTGATTACACAATATTTGTTTATTTAGTTAAGTTATATAGACTACAAGTTTAAGTTATTTTAGTTTATTATGGTGTGTGTGTATCTGTGAAATTTATGCATATGGGCCTACTGGAATCTCTTCCTTCTGTAAACAAATGCCCTCCTAGTTTTATTTTTGGTGGTGGTCAGAGAATTGAACCCTGGCAATAGACTGCAAGCAAGTGCCTTGAGCTACTGAGCCGTCTCCCCAGCCCCAAGTTTAAACTGTTTGAGAACAGTCAAAATGCTCAACTGTAATCCTGTTGTTCTGCAGTTCAAAGTAGGAGTCGTAAAGTTCTATTTTCTATAAAGGTGTTTATTTTAGTTCCCTGCTGCTGGTATGCTTGAAGGGTTGATAAACCCTGAATTCCAACCAGTATGGCATTCACCACTTAAACTTCTGTTAGTTTTCAATAATTTTCTAGCATGCTATCAACTTTGAGAAATTTGGTATGTCATTTAGCATACTGTTACTGTGATTGTTTGATTATTTTGAATTGAATGTGCATGCTGCATGTATTTTATAAAAGTTACAATGGCTGTTATTTTTGTATATGCATTAAAGGGATTTTTCAGTATCTTTTATGTCAGGTAGAGTGATTAGGAGATCTCATTCTCATCCCCAGAAGAAAAAAAAAAAAAAACCTGAATAAACTAAATATCAAGCCCTCTTCACAGATACAATAGATAATTGAGGTGAGAGGGCAAACCAATTTTGTAAAAACTGACGAAACAGACAAATAAAGAGAATTACAAATTACCAAGAACATAAACTGCCAGAGCAAATAACGTGTAGGCAAACTATTAGGAACACTTAAAAGGTAATTAGAGAATTGCTGGAGGCTGAGTAGTGAGAAGCTTTGGAGTTAACATCTCCATGGGTCCCCACATTTTTCACAAGTTTTACCTCCAGTGGCCTTATTATATTTTCACAGTGAAGAACGGGAAAAAAATCATTCCTTGGGTTTCAGTCAGTGAGTGGGAAAAATAACCAGTTAGTAATATGATCAATGCATTTTGTTTCCCATACAGAAAGCCTACCCTCAAGGGAGTGTACTTCAGTCGAGGCTAATCTGGTATTCAGAAAGGAAAACTGGGAAACTCAAGATTTTCTTGCCTTCTATCTCACACAAGGGAAGAAACACAAGAAACAGGGCAAAAAAATTCTCCAGAGAAACACAATTGAAAAGTAACTTGTTAAAAGAAAAAAAGAAGAAGAAGAAGAAAGAAAAGAAAAGGTTAGAAAAAGAAGAGAAGAGAACAGAGGAGACAAGTAGAATGTGAAAAGTGAAGAGAATTTATGAGATTGGCATAGGAGATGGTCCTTCAAAATTTTTTTCAAAATGTGTATAAACAAGGTTTAGATTTGTATGTGAGTTGAAATAAAAGCCAGAAGAAGAGGCCAGGAAGCTAGAAATGTAAGAGCCAAAAGAAAGTGAAGAATGCTTACAATACCGTCGTCCACACAGAGAATGTACTTGATAGTCATGACCTCACAGTGGCGGAGTTTACATACACAAACCAGCCTCATATGAAGGGGGGAAATGATGGCATCAACATAGAAAAGAGCTGAGTATTTCATCCCAGAAACAAGGAGGTAACTGATACATTGACTAAAAAATTCTACTTCTAATGACAGGTCTAAGAGAGACATTTGTATTTCTCAATCTGGTACAAAAATGAGTAGAATCTTAATGTTTACCATCTCGCAGAGGATCACAACCATCATCTGTTGTAATAGGAAATCAAAATAAGCACAAAAATGAAGTATATTGTTTAAACTCTGAACACATGTAGAGAAAGCATGGAAACAGTATAAAAAAATCTCAAAAGAAAAATCACAAGCTATCTGTGTCACTTAAACGTAGCATGCCAACACAAAAGTCCTCTTAGGTGTTTTTAAAATTATGCATGTTCATAACTTTATGTCTAAATATGTGTCTGTTAGATAAAAGAACATGTGCCAGCTACTAAGAATATAAAGTAAATAATAATTTTTAAATTTAGAAATTTGAGCTGGAGAGATGGCTTAGTGGTTAAGGCACTTGCTTGTGAAACCTAAGGACCCATGTTTGACTCCCCAGATCCCATGTAAGCCAGACGCACAAAGGTGAGGCAAGCACAATGTTGCACATGCCCACTAGGTGACGCAAGGTTTTGGAGTTCAATTGCAGTGGCTGAGGCCCTGGCATGCCAGTTCTCTCTCTTTCTCTCTCTCTCTCTCTCTCTCTCTCTGTCTCTCTAAAATGTTATAAATTAAAAATTGAAAACCAGGTAAGTAGGCTTTGGACAAGATATTAAGTGAAGTGGCATGTGAAAGCCTAGGAACAGCTCTCTTCCTCTTTCCCTGTGACCAGGAGAAAATCCTGTGTAAGGTATATAAAATGTGTAAATTGGTAACCTCACTAAGTTTATTTTTGGAGCTGAACAAAGTCCCTGGCAACCAGATGTTCAGGGAGAAAACAAAACAAAACAAAACAAAACAAAACAAAAACTAAAACAAAAACAAAGAAATACCTCTCTCTCTCCCAGCTTCAAATTCTATGCTAGGAAACTTGATGAGAGACTAAGTTTCCAGGAGATGAGGGTTCATTTCTCATCGCCCAAGCAACAACACCTCTCAAAATAGCTTGCCAAGTTACAAGTTCATGGACAATGTCCACGTGCAGATACATATCTCTATCTGTCCTACTAGGAGAGACCTATATTCTGGAGAAGATAGAAATCAATATCTTTAAAACAAACCACAAAATATTAGCTACTAAAAATACAAGCATGGGCTGGAGAGATGGCTTAATGGTTGAGGTGCTTGCTGATAAAGCCAAAGGACCCAGGTTCAATTCCCTAGGACCCACATAAGCCAGATGCACAAGGGGATGCATACATCCAGAGTTCATTTGCCATGGTTGGAGGCCCTGGCACACCTATTTTCCCTTTCTCTTTATCTGTCTCTATCTCTTCCTCAAATAAATAAATAAATAATGATATAATAAAAATTTAAAATAAAAAGTAGAAGTATTTCTTTGCAATAGAGTACAAGTCTTTCAGATAACTTCCTCTTAACTTGAATATGACTTCAGTGATTATATAGCTCTTATTCCCTGAAGCTAAATACTCATATATGCCTGCTTCACTCAGTAGTTTCCAAGGAATGGTTAGTACATTTCTCTGTTTTTAAATTTTTTTAAAATTTTGATCCTCATTTAACTAATAATCTTTTGTTAAAGGTAAGTCATTCATAAATAAGGTTTGACTAGCTCAAGATATAATTATTTATTGGGCCAAACACACTGTTGTGAAACAAAAGCTAATAATAAATATAAAGAGATAAAATAAATATTTTTCTTTTCTCTCTAATTGCCAAAATAACTCTCTGAAGTTATCTTCATTTTCAAGTGGATAGCTGGATATACATTAGGACTAATAATTCTTTAAAAAATGCAATTATAAATATAACTGATCCCATTTCATATTTACATCAAAACCATGTAGGAGCTGATTTTAATTTTAGCTGTAACTACAATTTGCAGGTTAAACCATCTTTAAATTTTTGGATCATAAAATTGAAAGGTACACATGATGGCAAAATAAAATACTTTTTATGTATTTATATGGCCTTTTAAATGTTTGCATATGCGTATAGCATATATACAGATATATGAAGATATCATGAAAGCAAATACCCATGTATTTCTATAGTTTTACATATATCTTTAAATTGTGGTAGCTTTGAAAAGTGAAAGAAAATCTGCTCAAAGCTAGTATGTGATCAGGTTTATTTAGTGTTAGAACCCTAATTGAAAGAGCAAGTTCATCACTTGCATATGTTTTATCAATATATGTTAATTATATTGTGCCATATCCTCACAAAGTACAGTTCCTCAAGTCTCAGGAGATGGCTCATTGAGTCAAGAGCTTGCCTCACAAATATGAGGACCAGAGCTCAGTTGTCCAGCTTCCATATAAAACCTGGATGGAGTGGCGCACACTTAAAAATCCAAGCACTAAGGAGGCAGCGACAGGAGAATCCCTATGGCTTGCTGGCTAGGAAGTTAAATTGTTGAGTACTGGGTCCAAGGAGAGACCTAGTATCGAAAGTTTAGATGGAGAATGACTGAAGAAAACTAATCTCAAAACGTGGTCTCCACACATGAGCACACATAAGCACACACTCACTTAAACACAAGAACACAAACCATACACACAAGAAAGAACATATTGCTCATGTAAGCAAAAAAGTAAAGAAACTACAATTGAAAGTCATGTATGCATATATTCATCATTTTACCAATCATTCAATCAAATTTATTCAGTTCTTACAAAGGAATAAACAATAAACACACACATGTGCATACACATGTATACACACCCCCCACACACGTGCATACACATGTATACACACCACACACACACACATATATACGTACACACACACACGTGCATACACATGTATACACACCACACACACACACATATATACGTACACACACACACGTGCATACACATATATACACACACACACACACGTGCATACACATGTATACACACACACACACACACATATATACACACACACATATATACACACCACACACACACACACATATATACACACACACACATGTGCATACACATATACACACACCACACACACACACATATATACACACACACACACACATATATACACACACACACACACACACACACACACACACACGTGCATACACATGTATACACACCACACACACACACATATACATACACACACACACACACACACGTGCATACACATGTATACACACACCACACACACACACATATACATACACACACACGTGCATACACATGTATACACACACACACACACACATATATACACACACACACACGTGCATACACATGTATACACACACCACACACACACACACATATATACACACACACACATGTGCATACACATATATACACACCACACACACACACACACACACACACACACACACATATATATATATACCTGGAACTTGAACCTATTAAATCAGGTCTTCAATATTAATAATTATCTCTATTTTTCAATTACATCCCAAATGAAACTGACAATGGAATTATTAAAATTTTAATTCTCATTTATGTCAAAGGTAGCAAAAGGGATAACTACCTCTTCGCAAGTAACTGATAAAAGGTAATGACAATTAAGACCATGATCTATAATCCTCTTACAGAAATCTCTCCTTTCCACATATTGCTAATAATAATTGCAATGAGATGAATTACATCGTAGCTTATGGAGAAAATGATTTCCATTCTAAAGTCTTAGATATGTCAAATGAAGTCAATACTCAACCAGTTTATTTTGGAAATTATAGATTACGTTTAAAATTATACATTGCTAAACAAGTTTTCTAAGAAAAGTCCAGCCTTAATTTTCTCTATATATCATATAGCTTGTGTATGTACAGAAGAATTGCATTACAATGAATAACTTCCTAAATTCTTGGAGTTGCAGATGCCTTCTTGCTCCTGTGACTTTACTCAATCTATAAATGAATTACAGTTTTAATGTCTTTCAGCTACTGTACAAATAGATTAACCAAGTTCACTTTGCTTCTTTTGTTCAACTCTTTTCACTTTTTCCATTCTCTTACAAGGTGAGATGGTCCTGAAATAATTCACACGATAGATGAGTCCACCTGACTTAACATAATTCATATAAAACATAGATCATCTATTTCCCTGACAAGTCTTAAATGAAAAGATCTGTCTTGGGAGGAAAAAAGAAACAGACCAAAGATGCTGGTGTGATGGTTCACACTTCCTGTGCCATGTAGGGGGACATTCCGGTCTAGTCTGAGCTTCATAGCAAAACCCTGCCTGCAGGGAAAAATGAGTGGACACACACTCAAACACACACACACAAACACAGAGAGAGAGAGAGAGAGAGAGAGAGAGAGAGAGAGAGGAGGGCTTCTAAAGTTACAAATAATTGGACTGCAACATGCAGTGTGTTAATGAATGAGGAAACTAATTCAGATTGTCCAAAATTACTTCCCAGGGACTTTATGTCTCATACATGTGATAAAAATATGGGTTAAGCCAAGCTAGGGTATGTAGGTATTTTTATTCATGTTTATTTCTTGAGTCAAGCCTGCTAGTGGTGGTAGGCCTCTGTTGTAGTCAGCTTCACGTTGCCAGGATGGACATACAAACCAAGCCCAGCTTGTGCATCCAGATACAGATAACGGAGAAATTCCTAATGGTGGAAGAACTTGGCTCCCAAACAGCAGACACCACACACAAGCACACAGGAGCCTGCAGCAGGACCCCCAAAGCTCACTCTGCTTACCTTAGACTGGAATTCGTACCTATCACCATGGGTATGCCCCCATCCCATAGCAGGAGTCGGCCTGCCAGGGGCAGAAGCTGTAAACTCAGTGTTACTAGCATCTGATTCTGTCGGGGGACATATATTCAAACTATCAGAGCCTTTAAGTGAAAGAAGGTAATTAATGATGGGATAACTAAAGCTGATTATTTACTTCATGTGTGGGGCAATGATGAGATAGTATAATTATAATTTATGTTAAAAATGATAACTATTGTTTCTGTTAGCACAATATAAGTTAACAAGTTGATGGGTATGATTGATACATGTAATATATATGTAGTAATATACATATAGAATATATATGTGATATATATCCTATATTATTATATATTATATTAATAATATAATATAATATAATATAATATATAGGATGTATATTAAATATATAGAATATATATGTAATGATAACTATCATTATTCATCTTCTAGGGGAATTGATGTGTAAGCTAGGATTTTTTTTTATTATTTTATTTATTTTTGGAGAGAGACACAGAGAGAGAGAGAGAGAGAGAGAGGGGACAGATAGAGATAGAGATGGGCGTGTCAGCAGTCTCTCAGCTGCTGTGAACAAAATACAGATGTGTGCGCCCCCTTGTGGGCAAGTGCGGCATTGCGCCCTTGTGTCACTTTGCATCTGGCTAAACATGGGACCTGGAGATTGGAACCGCTGGAGATTGGAACCAGCGTTCTTAGGCTTAGCAGGCAGGCGCCTTAACCCCTAAGCCATCTCTCCAGCCCTAAGCTAGGATTTTGTGTCCTCAGTCTCCTATGAGGACTGAAAGAAGACTGGACAGGAAAATTAGGTGATTATTTATTAGAGGGATAGTTGATATATAATGGAGATAGGGGCTACTTTTTTTTGTTGTTGTTGTTGGTATGTAAGCAGGAGTAAGCCAGGTATAAGTGAAATGCCTTAAGTTTCTTCTGGTATTCAAAAATGGGTCTCACTCTAGCACAGACTGACCTGGAATTCAATATATTGTCTCAGGGTGGCCTTGGACTCTGGGAATTCCTCCTACCTCTGTCTCCCAAGTCCTGGAATAAAAGGCCCAGCCTTAGTTAATATTTTTTTTAGTATGGGAAGATTATATGGGAAAGAATGGGTACACCAGGGCCTCCAGCCACTGCAAGTGAACTCCAGATTCATGTGCCCCCTTGTGCATCTGGCTTACATGGGTCCTGGAGAATTTAATGGGGGTCCTTTGGCTTTGCAGGCAAACACCTTAACCAGTAAGGCATCTCTCCAGCCTTGGGTTTCTGTTTTTGCTAAACAATTTACATAATGGTTTGATATTGGTTAAATTATTTTCTCCATCATATTTTCTACAATTTTAAGTCTCTAATATATTGTTGACCAATAAATATTCTCTTGCTGTGAGTTTTCATCAAATATGGGATTCAACTCTCACTTGCTGAACAAGGGTCAGACCAGCTCAGTAGAGAACTATCCAGAGACTCAATATTTACTGGAACGGAATTAATGCTCTGAACTGAAATGGTACACAGAATCAGGTTAAATGAGTTCTTTAAATCTTTGTGACAGAGTGTATGAGTGCATGATGTTGCATGTGCACTCTTGTGAGTGCAGGCACACCAAGGTAGCACATTCGAGGCACAAGAGCGGAGGGCAGATGGCAACATCTGCTTAGGTCTCCATTTTTCACAGGCAGTGTGGGAATAGAGGCATGTGTGCTTTCAACTGTATGCGGACACTAGTCTGGGGATCTGCACTCTAGAAAAGAATTTTTTAAATCAAGGAAATAACAGATCTCAATGTTTTCATTTTTTTTAATTTATCCAAGATATTCTTGTCTGCGTCTGTGAAACACAATGTCAGAGTGAAGAGGGGGCCTTGAGCTTTTCATTGTTTACCTCCAGGAAAGGCTGCGATTTCTGTCCTCAAGGAAGAGTCTGAAAAAACAGACTTGATGTTATCTGCTGCAAGCAATGTTAAGGAAAAGAGTCTTAGAGTAACTGAAGAGCATGCCTATGTCAACAGCAGAGTCAAATTATAGGGATGCAACTTCAATCTAAAAAAATAAAAATAAAAAATCTTTCAAAGGAACTGAGAAAACCAGAAAACTTAAATAATTTCTTCTCTACATACAAAGAGTCACAAAAGTATAAAATATACATGCAAACATCTGGTATCATATAGAAAATGATTCACTATATCAATTTCTCATTTATTTGAATCAAAATTCTGCATATTTTATATACATTAATAAAAGCTTTATATGGACTGTAGAGATGGTTTAGCAGTTAAAGCACTTGCCTGTGAAGCCTAAGGACCCAGGTTCAACTCTCCAGGTCCCATGTAAGCCAGATGCACAAAGGTGAGGAAAGTGTAAGGTTGTCCATGCACATGCATCTGGAGTTTGATTGCAATGTCTGGAGGCCCTGACGCACCAATTGTCTCTCTCTCTCTCTCATTTAGAAAAAAAAAAAAGAGCTTCATATGTTTATGCTGAATAGGAAAGCAAATGGAACTGAAATACTTCTGAAAGAAACTGTAAGGGAAAAATATTGTCATTGGGAGGCCAAATCTTAAGACAATGTACTCTAGGTGATATATGAAAGACAAATAAACCAGAGCACAGAAAATAAAAACCTGGGCCAAACCAGTAAACATTTAGAAATATAACTTAGATAAAATACAGCTTCCAGCTGAGCACAGTGTTATGCCTGTGAACCAAGCGTCCATGGGTTAAAGTAGCACAATCAGCGGATGAAGGGTAGTGTGAGCTAAATGATGCATCCCAGACCATCCCAGTCCACAGAAAGACTCTGCATCAAAAGAAAAGGTGATGACTGAGCTTCTATTACAATCCCACACGTGAAATAAATAGACAGTTACTGTAAAATCAAGAAAACCGAGGATGTTTTTCCTACTTAATATCAAACACCAAAGTACTACACATACGTCAAAGCAGAAAATTTCTGTGGGCCCAAAACAAAAACAGATAAACTCTCTAGAATATAAGATCAAATAACATTACTTTTGATATTACAAAATCACAAAAGAAATCATTAATTTTTATTATTTTAAAATCAATCTTTTCACCAATTGAAAAATATCTTAATGTTAAAGACATACTCTAAAAATATTCTAAAGTAAAAGAAAAATCACAGATTGAAGTTATTATTAACATCTAATTCTTCATTGCAGAGTACAAAATTTACTGACATCCGAAGTAAATATACCAAGAGGCAATAGAAAATAAAATACAAATGAGTTTCTTTAGAACTAATAAAAATAACTAATAGCCAAAATCTATTGAGAAAAAAATAAAATCTCAATGAAATACTGTTGCCTTTCAATTGTATTAAGGAAATTTAATGATCAATAATACTATCTAGTGGTGAAATAAAATGACCACATCCATGTGCAGATGATAGAAGTACAAATTTGTGGAATTATGCAGGGAAGTAATTGGCTTTTCTCATTCATAATTTACATGGGTGTATATGATATAACCCAGAGATTCTCTTTTAAACCTGGAACACAGTTGGCTTTATGGAAGAGAAATGTTCACAGAAAGACAAATTATTGCAATCTGGGGCTGGAGAGATGGCTTATCGGTTAAGCTGTGTAGCAGATAGCGTCAGGTTCTCTGAGATGAACTTTCAGACCAGGCACAGTGATGGAGGAAGGGATTTATTGAGGCTCACAGATCCAGGGGAAGTTCCATAATGGCACAAGAAGTTGGCCTGCCTTCACAGGACCAAACACAGAAAGCAAAGCAAAAAGCAAAACGCCACACAGCACAGCACACTCCAGCACAGGAACTCCAGCTAGGCACACTTTGCATATCTTTAGATTGAAATCTCAAACCCACCACCACACCTTAAGACCTGCCCAGCGACACTGCCTCCAGCCAGGGGGCTACAGATGCAAACTATAAATTAATAAAACATTGAATGTATTAGGGAGCCAACTATTCAAACTACCACAAGCTGTTTGCCTGCAAAGGCAAAGGACCCAGGTTCGATTCCCTAGAACCCACGTTAGCCAGATGCACAAGGTGGTACATGTGTCCGGAGTTTGTTTGCAGTGGCTGGAGGCCCTGGCATGCCCATTCTCTCTCTGTCTCTCTTCTATCTTTATCTGTCTCTGCTTGCAAAGAAATAAAAATAAAAATGATTGCAATCTGGATATATATCAAACGTAAAATAGGTAAATACATTATGAATGTTCATATAATAGAAGATTCTATGAGAATCAATTCATGTAAGACATCAAGAGGATGATTAGGATAGTGAATTCACAGAGTGTGAACAATGACAGTCAGCATCAAGAATTATTAACTATCATGGAACTGGGAAGGTGGCTGGTTGTCTAGGAAGGAAAGGAGAGCCAAAGAGTCTAGGAAGAGCAGGCGTGAGGAGGTGTTATTAATACCACTGACTGAGATTGACAGTCCAATGAAGAGCCTGTATACACATACACGCACACACGCATACACATACACACACACGCACTCCTTTCCCCGAGGTAGCCAAATCTTCATGCACAAGGTTTGTCCGCAGCTCTTTAAATGACAGATAAAGTGTAATATCTCTTAGTAGAACTTGTTCTCGAGGATGCCTGAAAAATCACCAGTATAAGACCATGAGAGGTGAGCTGTGGGGAGGGATAGTGCATATCATGCAGACTGGACACATGGCTGTGGGCTGAGAAGCAACTAGAAAAGACTTTTGATATAAGTTTCCAGCTCTCTAGTGTAAAATTTAACACCATAAACGCCTGGAAAAAAATATGTAAAAGAGTCTTTTTTTTTTTGGAAAGAGAGAGAGAGAGAGAGGAGAGGAAGACAGAGATGGGCGCGCCAGCAGCCTCTCAGTGGCTGCGAACGAAATCCAGATGCATGCGCCCCCTTCTGGTCAAGTGTGGCATTGCGCCCTTGCATCACTTTGCATCTGGCTAAATGTGGGACCTGGAGATATGGAACCGCTGGAGATTGGAACCAGCATTCTTAGACTTAAGGAGGCAGGCGCCTTAACCACTAAGAAATCTCTCCAGCCCGAGTCACCCATTTTTGTTAATGCCCTGCAACAAAGAAAAGGACTAGGCAAAAGAGAATTATAATAAGGTCAAATTTCTTGTTATTGATAATGCTATTTCCCTTTAGCTAGTACCATTTGGCAAGAAATGTGGAGGGGCAGGAATTTTAAAAATACTGACTCGGTTGCTTGTTAAAGGCCTATGCAGATTTACTAGTTTTTCTTTAGCCTAAAATTGTAATTTTTGGTGTTTTGTTTTAAATTTTTTTCTGAATATGAATCTTTGTTAAAACTCTAAACTATGAGAGTTCTTTGCAGTATTAACTTATGGTCATTATATTTCTATGAGGTGATTGTTGATGTCCTTCTTTTATTCCTGATTTTAGTAATTGGTTTTGCATTTATTTGCCATGACCAAAGTATTACCTAAAGTATTAGCGTGTCATAAAACAGAGGAGTTTCATTAATTTTCTCAATTGTTCTATTTACATGCTAGTCTAGATTTGTTTCTTCATGCTTTTGGTTTTGCTAAGTCCTCTTTTAATATAATTAACTTCAAACCTTGGTAATTGATTAGACATATTATCTTTAATCTGATATTTGCTAGTTTATTTTTCATTTAGCTCCATTTTGATCTTCGTTTCATCAACTGAAGTAGTAGCATCTTTATGCTCAAACTATCAAAACATTTTCTGATTTCACAATAATTTAGATATTTTTTTACTCATTGGCTATGTAGGAATGTATACTTCCTACATATGTGTAGACTCTTCTGATTTTTACTGTCGAATTGTAATTTCTATTTGTAATGTATATAGAGAATTTTTTTTATTTCAGTCTTTTTCAGTGTATTCAGATCTGTTTCATGACCTAGCCTTTTTTTCTACAACTTCCCTTTCTGTAGTCTCAATTACCCAATTTCAAATCTAGTCCCAAAATTTTAAATGGAAAATCCCAGAAATGCATATTTCATGTTTTAATCGTTTTTGTCTCAGTAAAATATTACCATTGTTTTAATATGTTGTTAGTAATGCCTTATTTTGTTCTCTGTGTACAGACAAAAAAATCATTCCATGCAGGGTTGGACATACTCCATGGCTTCAGGCATTCATTGAAGAACATAGATCATACACACATCTGGACATACACATCTGGACAAAGAGGACATGGCAGTTTTGAATAGGAAGTGTCCACCCTCCGGTCTTGTGTTTGAACACTTGGTCCCCAGCTGGTGCCGCTGTTTGAAGGTTTTTGAACCTTGGCAGGATAGAGCCTCACTGGAGGCACTAAGGGGAGGCCTGGAGGTTTATAGCCTGAAAATACTTCCCGCCCTCTCTCGGCTTCTTATTCGAAGATGGGAGACGGAGTCCTGGCCTCAAATGTATGAGGCCACCACCATGTCTTCCTTTCCCCGATGCAGTGGCGCTTTGCAAAATCTCTTCCTCCTCTAAATTATTTTTCAGTGGGTTCCAGCAACAAGAAAAGGAACTCAGGCAGAGAGCTAGTATATATAGAGAGAGAGATAAAAGCAGGTGTGTGAATTCATTTTCATCCAAATTATTTTATAAAAGGAAGTAGTAGCTGGGCGTGGTGGCACACGCCTTTAATCCTAGCACTCAGGAGGCAGAGGTAGGAGGATCGCACTGAGTTCGAGGCCACCCTGAGACTACCAAGGGAATTCCAGGTCAGCCTGGGCCAGAGTGAGACCCTACCTCGAAAAACCAAAAAAAAAAAAAAAAAAGTGAAAAAAAAGGAAATAACTTATTTCTAGAGAGAAGAATAATGGATCATTAGATTATAATCTCCATTTAAAATAAGTTTGGCAGTAATTTTTTCAGCTTATCTCTGCAGAAGCCAAAGCAACAGAAAAAGCGTAACGGGGGGGAGGTTAAAAATGGGGGAGGGGTGATAGAAAAAAATTAGAAAAAGAAAAAAATCATATCAGGCACTTATGAGTCACTGGGAAGATGGAGAAACATTGTCATAAAATTCTGACTGTTGCCACAGAGCAGGATTCCTTCTGCCTCACAAATAGTGAGCAGTGAATAGTCCTGAGTCACCAGATGCTGTGTTCTCCTCTGGAGACTAGGTAGATGACAGTCCCCTGCAATTGCTTACACCAAGGCTGAAAGAAGAAAAGTTTGGAAACAATATACCATTATATAGCCCAAATAGAATGCAATTATTTCCTGACACTATCTCATTATATTTACTTTGGCCCTGATTCATGGTAACAATTGCTTCCAACTTTATATAATCTATTTTAAGTTTACTTTTCCTGCCAGCATTTCAGTATCTCTACAAATGTGCATTTACATAACATTTCTTTCTTTCTTTTTTTTTTTTTCCTAAATGGCAGTGTGTTTGCATGTAAATTCTTCTTTCTTCCCCTGTCATGTCCACTGGTCTTTGTGCTGTAGTTGCCACCTTTGGCACTTTAAGTCAATTTAACATATGAAAATCAGACTGTCTGCCCTGCTTCATTCATCATCATCAAACAAATATGCCAGATCAATGTCTGTTTTCTATTACCTTCTTAGTGTGTGTGTGTGTGTGTGTGTGTGTGTGTGTGTGTGTATTCATGGAACAGAGGTAGACAGTAGTGGGGCACAAGATTGAACTGTATTTTGTAATCAACCACTGCCTCTGCCTCTCTGTAGTAACCTTGTGGGATTTGTGCAACCTCTTAGGTACGAAAATCAAAATTCAGAGAGAAGCTTTTTCTACCAAATGTTCATTAGAGGAAAGTCCAGTATGCCGGTCATCAAAGGAGAACTCAAGTTTCAAATATATATAGATTGCTCATATTGTCTATAATTGCAAGGAAATCTTCAGCCAAAATGGGTCCTAAGTGTAATGAATAATTTACCCTGCAGTTAGACATTTCCTTCTTCACATCGTGCACTCACAGATAGAATTCAGTAGACGCTAACTCATCCCTGAGAAGTGTTTTTAGGTACCATTAAACAAACACTGGTTCTGTTCTATTAGTCATGTCGAAGAGGCACAAACCAGTTCTACCTTTCAAATGACAGCAAGTTAAAAAATTTTTTTTTTTTTTTGGTTTTCTGAGGTGGGGTCTCACTCTAGCCCAGGCTGACCTGGAATTCACTATGTAGTCTCAGGGTGGCCTCAAACTCATGGTGATCCTCCTACCTCTGCCTCCCGAGTGCTGGGATTAAAGGTGTGCGCCACCACGCCCAGCAAGTTATAATTCTTAATGACATTAAAGTCCAATTGTTTATCTAGGTAGATAGTATACTTTTTTGCCCTCTGAGCATGTGAAGGGAGGTAATAAATACAACACAGACAAAGGAAAGCAATTCAGTAATTAGCCTTTAATCATGTCTCCTCTTTTCTTTTGGCATGCATGTGCGAGTTAAAGTGTGTGAGCGCAGGAGTGCGCGTGTCACAGCATGCACGTGGAGATCAGAGGACAACGTTGCAGGTCTCTTCCTCAAAGTCCACCTTGTGGGAGCCAAGGTCTCTCCTTGCGCATGGCTGTCTTCTCCACGCTAGCTGGCCTGAATGATGCTCTTGCCTCTGCCTCACTTCTCACTCCAGATGCTCTGGGGTTACAGCCACCAGTGTTACAATGTCTAGCTTTACGTGACTTCTGGATATCTGAACTCAGGAACACATGCTTCCCTGACAAGCACTTTATCCATTGAGTCATATCCCCAGGCCCACCTGGTAGTCATACGTGTTAATAATTAAACAACCAATTAAAATGCAATACTTTAACTAATATACATTAAGTCAGTTATATGAATACTAGATTTTAAAAACAAATTGGAGATCTCAGTACTACAATGCACTCAGTGGTACAACCTTGAGAAATGCCTGAATTTGGCCATCCATCTAATCTATTCTTCTCAAATACAAATCATTTAGGTCATGGGATAAAATAGAGAATACCAAGGTTTTAAAGGAATATTTTAGTTAAAATTGGCTGTTGTGAGCACGTAAATAGATTATAAGAAGTAAAGTTATATATTAAAAACTTTTTGTATGATTTTAATTTTGACATGTTGTCGTCTGTTATGTAGTGAATCTGGGTGTTTGTACATGCTAATCAAGAGCTCCAGCACTGGGGTACAAAGCCAGCCTCTGAAACTTTGTCCTTTCTGTGACTGTCTCCAATTTATGATTCTCCAATTCTGTTTTGTTGTTGATGTCTGCTCTCATCTAAATCTTGTTAATCCACTGTAAGACCCAAAACACTTGATATAATCATGTCTTTGGAACAGGGTAGATATTAATTTTGTAAAAGTATTATTATATTTGTTGTATTAATATATTTTTTCTTAAGAATAACCTATAAAAATAATAGGATTTTGGTTCCACATGAGGAAGAAACAAAGGTTATCTTAGAGGCCAAAACGGTATAAATTCTGATTATATACAGAAAAACTCCCTAATCAGTCTCAGGTATATGGTCAGTAATTTAGAAGTTCTCAACAATGTGTTTCTCTTAGGGTGTTCATACTGATATGAAACCAACATTCTAGCATTTGACTAAATTTTTCTTGTAGAGTAATAATGTAATCCTAAACTACAACATTATTGCCATAATAATGTTTATATTAAACCAAGAACTTGGATATATCACGTGAAAACTTCTTATGTATTTCAGCTGTTCTCCTCTGACATGGTTTTATACCTGTATGTAATAAGGATCTATTTCTAAAATTAGACAAAAATTAGTCTTTTTTGGGAGACAAAGAGAGACACAGAGAGAGAGAGAGAGAGAGAGAGAGAGAGAGAGATGGAGAGGAAGACAGATAGAGAAGGGGTGTGCCAGCAGTCTCTCAGCCACTGCAAATGAAATCCAAATGTGTGCGCCCCCTTGTGGTCAAGTGTGGCATTGTGCCTTTGTGTCACTTTGCATCTGGCTAAACGTGGGACCTGGAGATTGGAACCGCTGGAGATTGGAACCAGCGTTTTTAGGCTTAGGAGGCAGGCGCCTTAACCACTAAGCCATCTCTCCAGCCCCCAAATTAGTCTTTTAACCGCATACTACATTCACTTTGAGTTAAACATTGTATCAATGTTACAGAAATACCCACACAAATTATTGTTTCAACATAGTTGATGAGACAGGCAGTTTCATATAAAGTTCCATAAAATACAAACAGTATTTTAAGCAACAAAAGTGCCTAAAACATAGTGTGAGTTGGAAGAGTTTTGCTTCAAGGGGCCACATAAACTTTATCTTGAAGAGTATCTGGAAACTAAAACAACACCAAAAAAACAAACAAACAAAAAAACCCAGGAAACACCGGTATGTGAAATAAAATAATAATTTATGAAACTGAAAATGTGTATGGAGAGATGATGTAGAACACCAAGCTATCTAAAGCTGAAGTCACACCTGAGACAATACAGTTGCCGAGATTGTACATGAAAGGTTTGTTTATCATATTTATCCTTCCTTTAAAAAATAGAGCCCTTTCTATCCCATGCAAACACAAAACCAATGAGTCATGAAGGGAAAATAATGGGACAATAAATACACTGACCACATGTGCACAACTCTTGCCTTTGCAGAAATTAGAATGTTAAAAAACTAAAGATGGAGATCTATAAGTGCAAATTAATGAAAAATGTGAAAATGGCTGAGAAGGTAAATAGATATTTGAAGAGATTTCAGTGTAGCTCCAGAGGATGGAAAATAAAGGAATGAAAGCTGAAGTTGTCACACACAGGAAGTCCCATAGTCTAGAGGGGGTCAGTGAAAATGTGGAGGAAGATAAGCAGCTGGCTCCTTTTCTGGAATCCCATTGGGAAAGCAGGGAAGGTGTTAAGTACTTTCCAGGACACCCATCAGAAAACACAGACTGAAGATAGTGGCACTTATACGAAGTCTGCCCCCTTTCTCCCACTGTTAAGTTATATCTCCTAGGGCAGAAGTTACGAAGTCTCTGGTTCACATAAAGTAATAAGATAAAATAATTCCCTATCTGATATTTAGGTATCTGAAAGAAAGAAAGAAAAAGAAAGAAAGAAAGAAAGAAAGAAAGAAAGAAAGAAAGAAAGAAAGAAAGAAAGAAAGAAAAGGAAAAGAAGACCCCGCCCACTTGGCAGAAATCTAATGACTAATTTGCATGGTACATTCACATATACAGAATCACCAAGCAATTTCTGGCTCCTCAACTAAAAGATGGGTCAATTATTTCTATTACTTGAGTAAAAGTCTTAATTTGTTGAAGTAGAGAGGCCACTAAGAAATAGACAAAAGTAGAACTGTATAGACAGAAGAATCTTCAACGGCAGAGAGCATTACTGTACAGGCAGAAGTCTCTTAAGCAGAATCCTAAAAAGAAGGGGCCTTGAACTTTGGAAGTCAGGATAGGAAAATAAATTGCATCAAGAGAGAATGAAAGCTCTATCTGGAAGTTTAAATAAAAACATAATATATGTAGAAACATGCTAATGAAAGAGAAAGTCAGTCAAATGTGTCAGAAGTTGAAAAAGGTATGATGAATAAATAAAATAAGTAAATAAACAAATAAATAAAAGTAAGGAGCACAGTTCCTATCATGCAAATCATGATAGCCTGGACACCATCATTTCACACAATATCAGAAGAGAGAGCATATACCTTTCCTGTTCCTGAGTAAAATCATTACACAACCAGTTATTTTCTGAAACAAATATAGATCATTTCTTATACTTATGATGTGAATTTTTTTTGTCATTTTCAATTCGTTAGCCATCACCTACAATACAAAAATTAATTACCTCAGATTTAGACACACATTTTATTTTCCCCTTAGCCTTATCTCAGGTCAGTTTAAATCCACACACACAAACTACTGTCACAATGGTTTCTATTGACTTCAGCGGCTGACACTCTCCACCGATGCCCTCTGTGAGAGAGAAAAGGAAGGAGCTTGTTCAGAGATTCCCTGTAGCACATCGATCCATGGTTTTAAGGGCTTTAGTTACTAATTTCCTCCCACCAATGGAGAGACCCATTGCTCAGTGTGTTTAGACTCTTATGGCTGCCCACTGTGACTCCAGTTCTTAATCTGCCTGGAAGTGTCAAAAGTCACGCTGCTGCTTCCAGGGAGAGTGATTTAAAAAAAAAAAAAAAAAAAAAAGCTGCTACAGAGAGTGATGCTTTTCTTAATACTGAAATAATACTGAAATGTCCAGGACAATGGGGAAAAAAAGCTTGAAAATACATTCAGTTAAAATACATTTAACTATTGAATATATAAGCACTGCAGCATCTACATATGTCAGAAAATATTTTAACAATGCAATGTCACTGAAGGAAATATGAGCATCAGTGGCATTCATTGGAAATTTGCATGACAATTCCATATCAGTCATGTCAAAACATAAAGTTAAAGACATTAGTGCTAGCCACGAGGTGTGTTTAACATTCATGTTTTACGCATCCGAGGAAGCTTTTATTGAATGGCATTCATGCTTGGTTAGGATGTGAGTAGTGTTTCTTATTGAAGTTGAATTTGAGTTTGTACAAATAGGTCAAATGTATTGAGGAGTATTACAGACATAAAGATGTTTAACCTCACTGCAATCAGATAAACACGAATTGAGACCTCCCTGAGTTACCATTTTTCATGTTCCAAATGAGAAAGGTTGAAAAAGAAATGCTGCATGATGTTGAATAGTTCTTACAGAGGAACAAATTAGTTCACCAGTTTAGAAAGCAATTTTTCACCAGGAATTTAAAACCATTAATTTTTTTTCTTTCTTTTTCTAAAATCTTTTATTTTTATTTATTTATTAGAGACAGAGTGAAGCGGGGGGGAGAGAGAGAGAATGGGCGCACCAGGGCCTCTAGCCACTGCAAATGAACTCCAGATGCATATGCCACCATGTGCATCTGGCTTATGTGAGACCTGGAGAATCAAACAAGCATCCTTGGGCCTAACAGGCATGTGCCTTAACTGCTAAGCCATCTCTCCAGCCCAATTTTTTTGAACAGGTACATTTCACCTTTTTTTTTTTTTTTCTTTTCTTTTCTTTTTTTTTTTGGAGAGAGACACAGAGAGAAAGGGAGAGGAAGACAGATAGACATGGGCACGCCAGCAGCCTCTCAGCTGCTGGGAACAAAATCCAGATGTGTGTGCCCTCTTGTGGGCAAGTGCGGCATTGCGCCCTTGCGTCACTGCATCTGGCTAAACGTGGGACCTGGAGATTGGAACCAGCGTTCTTAGGCTTAGGAGGCAGGCGCCTTAACCGCTAAGCCATCTCTCCAGCCCTCAACCTTATTTCTAACTGGGAAAGTTATGATGATTGAATCATAATATAATTACATATCATACATGTATTTAGTAAGAAGGGAAACATGCCTGTTTTAATGCTTAGACCCAAAGTCTATTGCTGACTATATGTGCTGTCAATTAAACTAGGAGGCTATGAAGGCATAGACGTGTCTGGCACATGAGAAAAACCCATAAAATGCATATTTTTGTTGATTGGAATTCTTTTTGGCGCAGGTGAAAGACTCGTTTTATAGGTAGTGAGCTCCAAGCCCTTCACAGAACTAAAGACAACACCGAAAAACCAAACCACATAAAGGGATGGACCCTAAAGCAGGATGGGAGAACATGGTTAAAACCATGACCTCACAACTTCCATTTGTTCCGTTTTTCCTTTCCCTTGAACGTGAGCTTTCCTTTCTCTGATAAGTACTGTGTCCTAGACTCAGATCAGGCACAGTCCACCGGCACATTTGTATATGAGAACGGCCGCAATGGGGGAAAATCTCCTCCATCTGTGAGTGGAGCACATTTTAGACCCCGAAGGGAATCACTGTGTGGTCGAAAAGTCCCTGAGAATGTACCTCCTGGAACAAAATGGACATGATATAAAACCACAGATGAAACAAAACCTGGAAGAAATATACCAACAACTGTGATTTTGCCCCCCTAGGTAGTGAAATAATAAAACTGAATAAAGACAAAGAAAATCCTTTGAACTATTTATTGCCCACAATGTACACAGCACACATTAATTGGCTATACTCCTTATTGATCAGAGCACATGCATGCACACACACACACACACACACACACACACACACACACACACTTTCTGTTTCCTATCTTGCCTCATTATGAGTAATGTGTCATAAATATGATGGAGGAGAGATTTAAAATGAATATAAAGCATAAAAATTCTGATGTGTCATGGGAGATAGCTAAGAGTACTAAGATTTGAATCTTTTGGCAGTACACAAATATTTATAAGCATTTCTGCATGACACCAGTATATCCAGCACAGGCTTTTTGACCAGCTGAATAATTATAGAGCTGGAAAAATGTATATATATATGTATATGTATGTATGTATTCAGAAAGACTAAAACCTTACTTCTACATGTTTATGAATGAAGATAACAAACATCTGTGCTGGCATTTGGTATGTAATTTAGATATAACCTTTTTTAAAAAATATTGTAACACCAATATTCATATTGGGCAATATTTTAATCACTTTTAAAGTGCTTTCATGCAAGCATGAGAACCAGGGTTTTATTCCCAGAACTCATATAAAATAGCCAGGCATAGTGACAAGCACTTACCATTGTAGCTCTGGAAAGAGGGAGCCAGTACACTCTGGGGCTTGCCAGCAAGCTAGTCTAATCTACTTGACAAGTTCCAGACAAATGAGAGACCCCACCCCAGCTCTCCTTTGGTCTCCATACACATATGCACCCCCACTTACATACACCTGCATGTACACAAACATGAACACACACACACACACATCAGTCTCACTCTCCCATTTTATGTAGCCTAACCCAACATCACTGAAAATGTTCCTTTTCCACATCTGTAGTTATAAGAACTCATCTTTGGGACTAGATTTTTTTTTAAAAAAAACCAGGTCATTACACATTCCAGATCAGGTATAAAACAGAGTCCATGCTGTAGTGTGGTACATACATACTTTCTAGGATGGAAAATCCCCAGAGTTTGTCCATCATCACAAAGCAGAGGCACGTAGCTTACAAAAGGTTAGAACTTTGATGAGTCGTCTTCTCTGATGGATTCCTAGAGTTTACGATTATAAATCCACGTTCTAGGTGACTTACCTTCTCATATTAAAATATTAAGACCTTTTTCCCTAAATGTCAGTAGCAATCAATGACAAAGATAAGTTAGCACTGTTTTCTCAGTAAGAATTAAAATCCCTTTGAGGTTCCCTAACAAAGGGGAAAGTAGTTTGGTGCCAGTTAATATAACCCTGAAAATTATTGTCTTGCTTTATTTTTTTTTATTTTATTTTATTTTATTTTATTTTATTTTATTTTATTTTATTTTATTTTATTTTATTTTATTTTATTTTATTTTGTTGACGCAGAGCCTCACTCCAGCCCAGCCTGACTTGGAACTAACTCTGTGAAAATTATATTCTTCTTTTTATTTTTATTCTTTTGTGAGGTAGGGTCTCGCTCTAGCCCAGGCTGACCTGGAATTCACTATTGTAGTCTCAGGGTGGTCTTGAACTCATGGCGATCCTTCTACCTCTGCCTCCTAAGTGCTGGGATTAAAGGCATGTGCCACCACACCCAGTTTATATTCTTAATAAATAACAACATATTAGTGGAATTTATTATGTTTCTTTAAGTGCAAGGGTAGTTTGTAAAATATATTCACATATTTACATATTTCTTCTCATATAGCTAGGGGTTAGTGTACCCTTCACACACTGGAAAATGAATCATTATTCAATGATGGATATCCGCAGGGCAGACAAATATTTCCTCTTTAATGAAAAAAGGAATTAATATCCTAAACATACAAGTAGAAGAACCTAGTCTTATTGCACAGTAAAATATAGAAATACCTTGTAGGAAATCCATCCACAGGTGGTTAGTAGCATCAGAAAACACAACATCATGGATGACAGGAAAATTGAGAATGCACGGGAAGAAAGTGACATTGGGACTGAGTCTTAAAACCTTGCCTGGACCTTAGTGTCACCATTCTAGGAGAAATACGTGCGCCACGAGGGCGAAGGTAAGCAACTTCCAACCATGAGTTTGGGGAGTGGAGGAAGAAGACGAGGCAGAGTCTGAAGTGAAACCAGAAGAAGGAGGAGGAGGCAGAGGTCCCAGTAAACCAGTGTATGCACCCACGGGAGCTGCAGGAGCAGAAAGGAGGAATGCAGGAGGCTGGGGGTGCTGCATGCGGAGTGACTGTGTGCCGCTCCTTCGGATTTGTTTTGACGCATCTGGAACTTCCACCGCCCAGTGGTCACCAAGACCACCCCTAAGAAACAACCAAACCAGTCCCCGTTCATACATTGCCCCCTGGACCTCTGGGTTTCTGTACCAGTTCTATTTGCATTTGTGGCCAAGTGTAAGGCGTGTACAATAAACAATCTCATTTGATGTCTCTGCTGAAAAAAAAACAAAAAATCTTGGGCATTTTAAAAATAAAAACGAGGGCTAGAAAGATGGGCTTAACTGTTAAGGCACTTGCCTGCAGAAGCCAGGTTGGATTCCCCAGGACCCACGTAAAGCCAGATGCACAGGGTGGCACATGGGCCTGGTGTTTGCAATGGCTGGAGGCCCTGGTATGACCATTCTCTCTCTCTTTGGCTCTTCTCTCTCTCTCTCTTCCTTTCTCTCAAATAAATAAATAAAAATGATTCACCCTGTCTATCTTTTTCACCTTATCCATACTTTCCATCCTGAAAAGCTGAAGAAGAAAATAAGATGTGGATCATCATATACAGACATGCTTCCCGCTCTTCACAACTTCATCAGCTTCAAGACCAGAGATCCGAATAGCAATGCCTGAGAATGACAGCTATGTGAGACAGGACAAGACATTCAAAACAAAGCTGTCTTTTCCTTTCATTGTAAAAGAAGGACAGTATCCAGATCAAGTTTCCTCCCACCTTGCCACTCTCTCCCCTTTCATTGGCTGCATTTCTGGCTAGTCTCACTTTGTCTTACTCTACGTGGACCACAGACAGTTGTCACTTTGTGTCATAATCATGACAGGAGTGGTTCCAGTCTGGTGAGTTTTGTTACATCCCCTGCTCATCCGTTCCCTCACGTCAAGCTCTCTCTCTCTCCAGGAACATGGTCTGGCACTCTAAATACTCCACAATGCCCAAGATACCTTTTCACCTTTGCCTTTTCTTTCCTTTTGACTTACCTGACATGCCATAGTCTTGACTAAGATCTTAGCAAGACAAGAATTTGAAGACAAATAATTTATGATGGAAAAAAAAAGTCCTAAAACTAGCAGTGGAAGAATAAGGGAGAAATAGAGGTGGGGGAGTCAAAAGGGAGAATCCGTACATTGAAAAGCATGTAACTACTGTGGTTGATTAATACTCAATAGCTATGGGAGTAGCTGGGCAATTGTCAAAAAAAAAAATACTCGGGCTGGAGAGATGGCTTAGTGGTTAAGGCACATGCCTGCAAAGCCTAAGGACCCTGGTTTGAATCTCCAGGTCACAAGTAAGAAAGATGCACATGGTGGCACATGTGTCTGAAATTCGTTTGCATTGGCTAGAGGCCCTCATGTGCCCATTCTCTCTCTCTCTCTCTTTTCTCTCTCTTTCACATAGATAAATAAAATATTTTAAAAAATACTCAAGTTGGCCAGGCATGGTGGCACACGCCTTTAATCCCAGCACTTGGGAGGCAGAGGTAGGAGGATCACCGAGAGTTCGAGGCCACTCTGAGACTACATAGTTAATTCCAGGTCAGCCTGGACTAGAGTGAGTGAAACCCTACCTCGAAAAAAAAACAAAAACAACTCAAGTTGTCACATAACAGCCTTGAGGAACCTGGATATACGCCCAGTTGTGGCCCTTTAGTGCAGGTACATGCAGAATATATTCATACATCATAGAAAACCAGGGGCCAGGTTGTTGGAGGCATTCTTCGTAATAATCCACCCAGTCTCAGCACTGAAGAAAGGCATTTCCTGGCACAGCTCGCTATCCCAACTCCTCTTGCACAACTAGCATATATTCACAGCAGATATTCACTTTGAGGAGTGGCACACACAGGTGTTGTGCAGGTGCATGGTGGCATGCGTGGGTAGGCGTTTGGGCATGTGTGTGCACGGAGGTGCCATACTTCAACTCCAGGTGTCCTCAATCACCATCCACGTGATGTTTGAGGACAGGATCTCTCCTTGAGTGTAAAGCTAAACAACTTGCCTAGATGATCCAATCAGTGTGTCCTGAGATAAATCTTCTTGTCCGGTGCTGAGGGTCAGGCATTTTCTGTGGGCATTGGGGTTCCCAAATCAAGCCACCCTGTTTATGCAGCAAGCACTTGACCTACTGAACCATGTCTCCACTCTCAACTTCATTGACTTTTATTCAACCCTGATTCACTGGATAGTCAATCACAATCTCTAAATGAGTTGGGTTAAAATGGAAGTGGTCGGGCTGGAGAGATGGCTTAGCGGTTAAGGCACCTGCCTGCTAAGCCTGAGAATGCTGGTTCCAATCTCCAGGTCCCACGTTTAGCCAGATGCAAAGTGATGCAAGGGCGCAATGCAGCACTTGACCACAAGGGGGCGCACACATCTGGATTTCATTCACAGTGGCTGAGAGGCTGCTGGCGCACCCATCTCTATCTGTCTCCCCCTCCCTCTCTGTCTGTCTCTCTCTGTGTTTCTCTCCAAAAATAAATAAAATAATAAAAAATTTTTTTAAATGGAAGAGGTACTGGAAACAGTACAGAATCCTGTGAATTCACTAGGTACTCTGGTAGTAATGCAGAAACTTTGCAAGTGGTGTGTAAACCAGACCATATCTGAGAACATTAAGTTGTTTTGACCATGTGTTCTGTCATGCACCCCCCCCTCCACTTAGTTAATGATTCTCTCATGAATAGAGAGAGGCCCACTAATCCTCCTGAAGTAAATGAAGCTTACAAGGTTGAGGAAATAAACAAATCTCGTCTGTGTCTGAAGCTCCTGAATTTCTTTTTCATTTTATCTTGGGAACTTTAATACAGGAACATACAATAATGTGATCTCCTTCCAGTCCGTTTACCCTCTTTGGTCCCCTCTCCCTGCCCAGCAACCCCAGAGTACCTTCTTTTTTTTTTTTTTTTTTTTCTAATTATTCTCTCCTCTGTCCTGTTGTCCTGTTCCTTGTGTCCTCTTTCATCCCCTGTGTCACAGTGTGGATGTGCTAAGTACCATGCAGGTCTTGTGGCGTTATCAGTAACCACTGTCTGTTGATTCTGTCAAAGCCTCAGTGATCCACAATGCACCTAAGCACCTTGTGGCTCTTATATGATTTCTGTTCCCATTTCTGAAATATTTCCTGCGCCTTGGAGGGCATGTTAGATCTCTCCTTGATGGTCAAGCTCTCAGAAGCCTCTGATTTTCTACTTGGGTAAGGTTTGAGTCTCCTTAGTGTCAACCACCATGTGCACAGAAATGATTCTCCTGGGGGCTGGAGAGGTGGCTTAGTGGTTAAGGCACTTGCCTGTGAAGCCTAAGGACCCAGGTTTGATTCTCCAGGTCCCACGTAAGCCAGATGCACATGGTGGTGCATGCATCAGGAGTTTGTTTGCAGTAGCTAGGGGCCCTGACATGCCCATTTTCTCTCACTTCCCCTCTCACTTTCTCTGTGTCTCTAATAGATAAATAAAAATAAATTTTAATAAAAAAGAAATGATTCTCTTGCTAAACACTGACAGAAGCACACATATTCTTTCTCGGACTACCTCTTCAATGATACCTGGACCCTGGTGGGTGTAATAGAGTTGGATCATTCAGTGGCAAGGTCTGGATTCTTTTCTTGTCATGATGAGACTTGGGGTCTCCACTGTTTGTGCTGCTGGGTATAAAAGTGAGACATGAATTAATCAAAGGGCTTAAACATACACATGTTGATGACTGTTTGCTGGGCATGGCATATCTGTTTAGCCAAAGGACTGTGGAAGGCTTCCTCTAGGTTATACAACCTTCCACACAGTAGGTTTTGGACTCAGATTCTCAGCACCAGATACGAGCACACCTCCCACAGAAATAGGCCCACTATCCATCAAAGAATGGTCAATTATCACCATAATCTGGGTGCTGTTGCTGCACCTGTGGGTACATCGTGCTTTGATAGTTGATTTTTTTTTAGCTTTCAGGCTCCTGGAATGTATAAGATTCGTAATGTTCTCTCCGAGATTTTATAAGCAGTGACAACTACTGAGGAGAAGATTCTCTTCCACCAGCTGAGCTGCCTTCAAGTCATGCAGGGAGCAGTACAGATTCAACTGTTGCACCTCCTCTCCCATGTGGCAGTGGGCTTTTCAGTGATGTGGCTGCCTCTCAGTCAACCATGCTGCAGTAAGTAACCCTAGAAATTTTAATAGATCATTGAGTTAAACTTGGATGGAATTCTCACTTTGACCTGTTTCCTCCTGATTGAATGCGTCAATATTTATTTCCATCTCCCCAGGAAAAGCCACACATTATATTCTGTTGAGCTTGACTTCTTTTTAAAAATTTAATTTTTTTATTATTTTTATTTATTTTTGGAGAGAGACAGACAGAGAGAGAGAGGGAGACAGATAGAGATGGGCACACCAGCAGTCTCTCAGCTGCTGTGAACGAAATCCAGATGCGTGTGCCCCCTTGTGGTCAAGTGCAGCATTGCACCCTTGCGTCACTTTGCATCTGGCTAAACCTGGGACCTGGAGATTGGAACTGGCAGGCGCCTTAACAGCTAAGCCATCCCTTCAGCCCGAGCTTGACTTCTTTAATCATCCCTTCATGACAAAATCACTAACAATGGACTTGAGAGATGGCTTAGTGGTTAAGGTGCTTGCCTGTGAAGCCTAAGGATCCAGGTTCCATTAACTAGAACCCACTTGCTAAGCGAGATACACATGGTGGCACATGCCTCTGGAGTTCATTTGAAGTGGCTAGAGGCCCTGGCATGCCCATTCTGTCTCTCTCTCTCTCCCTCCCTCTTTCTTTTTTTAAAAAAAATAACCCATAGTAAAATTCCAGTAAATGCATGAGTACATGCAAACTCCTTCCTCCATGCGTGATTAGCATTAACCGTGTCCTCTAATGAGAACAAAGATGAATAATTCTTGCCCTAATCCTTCTTTGTTTTCTTTGTCCATGAGGCTCTGGCTGCAAAAGCCCAGCCAGCAGCCATAGTGTTTGTTGATGTTGTATTGGTGCATAAGTATTCACCTTTCACTGACAGACATTACAATTAACCAGAAAGAGTCAGAAAATGCTGGGGGTGGGAAGAACACTCCAGTGAATGGAATTCAGGGAAGAATGAGAGAGTGGTCACTTTTGCTTCCAACGCTTGATATCTAAAACCACTGGTGGCTAGCTACTAGAGACACAACACCATGCAATAGACTTTTCTTTCTTTTTTTTTTTTTATTGTGAGAGAGATAAAGAGGTAGAGAGTGAGAGAGAGAAAATGAGGCATCAAGACTTTCCAGCCTGTTGCCAATGAACTCCAGACACTTGCACCCCCTTGTGCACATGTGCAACATAGCACGCTTGCATCACTGTGTGTCTGGCTACATGGGACATGGAGATCTGAACATGAGTTCTCAGGCTTTGCAGGTAAGCGCCTTAACCACTAAGCCTTCTCTCCAGTCCTCAATGTTTATTTTTCTAATGATAAACTATATTAGGTAGACCTTTCAACGGCCATTCCAGAGTTGTTTTAGGTTTCCAGTTTTTGTTAGATTGCCAACTTGTGACATCCATGGTCAACAATGTTAAGCATCATGTGGGTTTATGTTGTCTTTCTTTAAGTTGTCTTAGTAAAGTTAGCATGGTGAGGCCTTGTTTTCAGCAAATGAAAATCTTTTCTCCACCTGGGCCTTCTCTCTCCTCCATATGAAGGAGCTTCCATTGTTCTCATTCACCGTGTTCTTTAACTCAATAGTCAAGAGAGCTATTTCTGCAGCGATGAGGCCTGCGTTCCCCAGAGAAAATCTATATGCATTGAGTTTGATGTGTTGATGTACTTACTGTGTGGTAATGGTGTGCACCCACATGACAGTATTTCATCATGAGTCGTCATTACTTTTAAGTCCAACTGAAATGAGTTAGTATGGACTCTTAAAACAAATCTTTAAAATTCTAGAAATAGGGCTGGAGAGATGGCTTAGGGGTTAAGGCGCCTGCCTCCTAAGCCTAAGAACACTGGTTCCAATCTCCAGTGGTTCCAATCTCCAGGTCCCATGTTTAGCCAGATGCAAAGTGACACAAGGGCGCAATGCCGCACTTGACCACAAGGGGGCGCACACATCTGGATTTCGTTTGCAGCAGCTGAGACACTGCTGCCGTGCCCATCTCTGTCTTCTCTCTCTCTCTCTCTCTGTCTCTCTCCCTCTCTCTCTCTCTGTGTGTTTCTCTCTCTGTGTCTCTCTCAAAAAAAACTAATAAAAAATAAAAATAAATAAAATTCCAGAAATATAGTTGGCATGGGTGTTCTCACCTGTATTCCCAGCACTGGAACAGCTAAGGCAGGGGGAAAGTGAGTTCAAAGACAGACTTGGCAACAGTTTAAGTTCTTGTATCAAAAAATATTTAAGAATAAAGATCCTGGAATGAAATTATTAAAAAGAATCAAATCCAGCAAAAACAGGATGGTAAATTAATTCTATAAATGAATCAACCTCCAACAATTGACACCATCTGTATTTAGTTATTATCCAATATTTTTTCTAAAAGAAATTACCCAATGAACTATCCTGTTATATAATTTACAAGAGTAAAACTTTTGAAGAATTTCCTAAACTTATACCCAGCCTAAGATAATATGACGTGATTTTTGTCAATTTGGCCTTGATTGCAAAGCTGGAAAACAGATGTTTTAGATAAAATTTGCCTTTCCAAGGCATCTGATTGCATCTCTTAAGTGGTACACACATCAAGGTTAAACTTTTCCTTATAATTGTACATGAATTAAATTCCCAAATAGGTGAACACAAAAACTCATGTGAATAGCTTATTATCAAAATTAGTGACAGATTTTACTTTTGTCAGTAGATGGTATAGACTCTTCCTAATAATTGGTTCTTAAAATTATAGGAAATGGGAATTATGTTACTAAGATTATAAAATACTCATTACCAAAAGTTTCAGAAGACTTTTCCATGGTAGAATGAGAAGTTAAGCTATAGAAACTAGGATGAGAAGCACAGAGTTCTGATACTGACATGAAATATATATTACTTTATATAAGCACTTATGGCCGATACTCTATTCTTTTATTTATTTGACAAATGTTCATTGGGTTTCTGATGTATGGCAAGCATCTTCCCAGCCATGGATGCAGAATATCCTGGGAATGTCATAATTTGAGGGTATCTTATAGGGAAAAAAATAGTTCCAAAACATGGTTTTATAAAAGTCATGTTGCAGAACACAGTGTAATAAATATTAGGAATACAACTGTAAACCAGGAAGAAGCAGAGACTTTGAGATTTATCAAAAGGGTAGTGATGAAAGATCACCCTAAAGGGCTGTGCCTGGAAGGTTTCAGCAATGAGGAAGCAAGTCTCAAAACCTTGTGGATTATGGAGGAAGAGTGTCCCTAACTATGGAAAGAAGACGGGGGGGGGGGAGGGGGTTCTACCTGGAAGGATCGAGAAAAATGGCAAAGGTAATGTGAGCAATGAAGTGAATGACAGGAGCCAAGGGCAATCAGAGAGCTATGACCATCATCATCAACAACAGCAGGGTCATGGACAGCCGTCCAGAACGTTATCTACTCAGCGTGAGACTGGAAGCCCCTCAAGTGTCTCATGCAACAAGTAGCACGATGTGTCTCTCATGCCAACCTATTCTTTCTCATTCTTCTCTGGGGAGACAGAACGTGTGTGTGGTGTCATCACAGACTCATAGGAGATGGTGTGAGGATGATGCAGGAAAATGATCCAAATGTATGTTACAATGAAAAGCACTGTGGGCCAGTTTTATTTTTAGGCATTTTGGAAATGTAGATAGAAGTCTTTTAGAGGAGAAAAAAATATGGAATTGTCACTAAAGGATATTAAATATGCTTTAGGACATGTTTTAGAGATTATATGAGTTTGTGGTGATCCGAGTTTGAGACGCTCCCCTGAAACTAAGAGGAAATACTGATTGGAGTGTTGTCCATATTGATCTGGAGCCCACAAGATCGTTAGATGGAACTTTGAATATTAGCATATGGGGAAGCTGATGAAGTGAGCATAGAGGGAAAAGACAGAGCTGTAGAATCATTATAGCTCGCGAGAAGTCATGAAATAGCTCTTTTCTTTTAAATTAGTCTACATTAAAAACATCACTTGATCTCTCAGTTGATGGCCGAGCCAATAAAGTAGCCATTCATCTGTTGGCCATTAGTTAATAATTTAGCCATGTTCAGCCATCACAATAATTCAACGACCATTTAATGATTCCATGAAATTTCAAAATGTTTTCAGTACCATCTGTTCAGCCTTAATGTAAATAATCTATACAGCATGTATGGCATCATCAGGAGAGAGTGGGCATCCTTTTCAACCTCTGATGAAAGCCACCGAGGATACATGTTCTAAATAGCACTGCATCATGGGACTCGGGTATCATTACATGTAAGGCTAGTACATGAGCATATGTAAATTAACGACTTCTATAATGTGATTTTCTTCAATGCAACTCTTATATGGAATGGACAGAAAATAACATTTCATACTTTTATAGAAGTGAGAGTGGCAACTATTAACTTTTGAAGGTTTTAAAACACACACAGATGTACGCATGCGCGCACTCACACACACACTCTCTCTCTCTCTCTCTCTCTCTCTCACTCATACACACAGAAAAAAGTTAGGTTCCCTGAAAGAAATAAATAGCATTGGCATACTGTAAGAGTGTAATTTAAGGAAGAGTTTGATAAAAAGAAGAAATCACTGGGGGGTAACTGGGAAATGCCATAAAACTCACAAGCTATGCAATTGTCACTAAGACGTAACTTTTCCTGACTAAGGTGTAAAGTTCACAGATTTAACCTGTTATCACACATTTGATAGATATTCTAATGCTACAGAAAGAAAAAAAATCTCAAGAAAATTATAACCCAAGCTCCAAAATATTTCAAAGGTTTACTTCTAGACATAATGCTATGGCAGATCTTGCACTGGGGCACAAAGAGGACCGACCAATTAGAAAGCAGCAACTGAAGTCAAAGTCTGTCTAGATGCAAAAATGATCTCAGCTACTTCAAACTTTACCTAATTTAGGGAAAAAATGGAATGGTTCTTAGCAAATATTATGTGGGTGTTAGTTAAGGTGCTACTATTTATAAGCAGTGGATTACTGAAAGAGTATAAAGATGTGTCTTAAGTAATGGTGGCATTACTTAATGGTACCAGGACAGTGTATGGTCACTGTGAAGTTTTGTCTGCTTCCTGAAGCTTTATATCATTGACCCTCCTTTGTCATCTTTCTGTTTTTCTAAATTAACTTTAATTTGAATGTCCAACTCTTGTCATCTCAGAGCTCAGGTCCACAAACCTGGGCACATTCTCACATCCTTAGCAGCTGTAGATGGAAGAACTCTAATGCATGAGGAGACATCAGAGATTGAATACTTTTCTAATCCTATGGTTAGTCAGACCCACCAGGGCTCAAGTCCTCAGCCTCATTTTTCATAGTCCAACATAAGAAATCACACAGTCTTCACCGACAGTGTTATATATGCCATACTTGGAAATCTAGTCCCCAAAACAAACTTAATGACTGCGCACCACCACTCACACTCTCACAGAGAAGAAACAGTGTAAAGGAACATTATCTTCTGGAGCCGTTAGCAGTGGAATTACAGCCCTCAGAGTAGGGAAAGTATGCCCTCCACTCATGCTGCCAGCACTGCAGCCCACTGATCAGAGCACTTTCCCGGCATCTTACATAAAGCTAGTATGCTGGGGTGAGGTATGAGTCTCCTTGTGTTCCTTTATTCCATGCTAAACATTACTGAACAGGTCACTTTATGAACACTAAATTAAATTAGCCTGGATATATTTATATCTTCCTTGTAATTTGGCAAAATTAAGGGAAAGAAACAAAAAAACAGGCCAACTTGGAAACAGCCTCCAGTTATAAAGACTGGTCTTTGAACTACTGTTTATTTTTGTTATTCTACTATTCCCTCAGAAATGCTCTCTAAGGGCTGGGGAGATGGCTCAGTGGTGAAGGCGCTTGCCAGCAAAGACTAAGAACTCATGTTCAAATCTCCAGGTCCCATGTAGCCAGATGCACAGTGGCACAAGCACGCAATGTTGCCCTTGCGCCACAAGGGGGCGCAAGCATCTGGATTTCATTCCTAGCAGGCTGAAGGTCCTCACATGCCCATTCTCTCTCTTTCTCTCTCTCTCTCTCTCAAAAATAAAATTAAGAAAAAATATTTTTAAAAAGCAATGCTCTCTAATTAGCTTTAGGACCAAAATTCACCTTCTTCCCTCAATGTTCTATGTCTATTGCTTTTGCACATGCACATGGGTTTTGTACACGTGGGTTCATGTGTGTTGACACGTGTAGGCCAGAGTTTGGCACTGGGTGCCTCCCTTTATCTTCCCACTTTAATTGACATGACATCTCTCATTTGAGCCCAGAACTCACCGATGTGACTAGTCTATTGAGCCAGCTTGCCTCAGGGATCCCCTGTCATCTCATCACACAGTTTGGCATGTGTGGGAGCAGGAACTTTGAATCCAGATGCTCATGCTTGACCTGAAAAAGGTCACCCACTGAGCCATCTCCTCAGCCCTCTGTAAATGCTTCTGCCACAACGTCAAGCTATTCCATCCCTCATGACCATGCTTCTCTGGAGGCCCTGTCCTGTGAGAGCTGTGCAGCCTCATTTGCCACGCTCTGCGACCCGCAATCTGTGGCACAGCTTTGCATATTCTTTCCTCCCAGGGTTATTTGCAGGCTACTGGCCACCCATATTAAGAAGTTCTATTCCTTTTCAGACAACATCGTGGAACTGCCAATGACCCTCCTTCTTGGTTTTGTCCTCTAAGTCACGATTTATTTTTCACTGAATATGTTAGTATATGGCTCATTAATTTTTCTCTCCTCTTAAAAGCTTTGTATAGATAAAGATCACTGGAAATTCAATGATCTAGTTTCTCTTTTCTGTCCATCTACCCATCCAGTGATTTTGTGTGTGTGTGTGTGTGTGTGTGTGTGTGTGTGTTGGTGTGTACATGCATGTTCATATATGTTTGGGTGCAAGTGTATTCACATGCATATGGAGACTGCAGGCTGATATCAAGTCTTTTCCTCAATCATTCTCCATATTATTTAATATTTATTTATGGGAGAGAGAGAGAGAGACAAAAAGATAGAGAGAAAAGGTATACCAGCCACTGTAAACACACTCCAGATGTATGCACCACCTTGTGCATCTGGCTTACATGGGTAGTGAGGAATTGAACCTGGGTCCTTAGCCTTCTCAGACAAGCACTTTAACCACTAAGCCATCTCTCCAGGCCTCCACATTATTTTCTGAGACAAGTCTCTTTCTGAGCATAGATCTGCCAGTTTATACAAACTAGCCAGCCACCAAAATTAAGGAGCCTCCTAACTCAACTCTCCAGTGCTGTGATCACACCCAACTTCCAGCACGTGAGCTAGGGATCTGAACTCAGGTCCTCACACTTGTGTGGCAAGCACTTTACCCTCTGAGCCATAGGCCAAGCCCCCAAGTTTTCCTTCCTGCAACACATCTTCCAACCGTTCCCTGACTACAGAGTCAAGCCAATTAAGCCATGGCTCTGCAGTTTTAGAAAACCAGTATTCACATTTAATCTTTCCTTTTATCATTAGCTTGCCATATATATATATATATATACAATATTATATTATATATATTATATATATATAATATATATTAAGCCATAAACTCACTATATATACCATAAATAGAAAAAAAGAGAAATGAAATAGCCAAGGAATATTTTCAAATACTTAAGAGAAGACAATTTATAAAATTGAAATACAAATACATTTGGGCTTCATACAATAATGAGTTAAGTGACATTTAAATGACAAAAATGACTGAATGTACAAATGATTAAAATTAGAAAACTCACATAATAAGTTATTTGTATAATTTAAGACAGAGGGTCTTTCTTTCTGGTTTTTCTCTAGTTATCTGAGGAGGTACTTACAAGGTCCTACCTTTGAATTTTGAAGTTCTCTGTGAGTTTTTATTTAGATAATTGTGATTAGTCTTACAGTTAACAATTTCCTCATTTTGATGATGATTTTCAGTTGTTTCAGTTAAAGATAACACATATATGAACTTATCCTGAAAACAGAGAATTCTATGTCTTTGGAAACAAATACACCTTCTGACTGTGTACGCATGCAGGCAAGAGAGTGTCACGGCCCACGTGCAGAGGTCAGAGGACAAAGCGCCTCTGTCAGACCTTAACTTCCACCTTTGTTTGAGGCAGGGTCTCCTATCTACCACCGCTGTTTTGGGTGAAGATTTCTGTATATGTATTGTATGGCTGATTTATGTATCTTGGATCAGGAAGCTAAATGTTAGCAAGTATTTTTGTTTAGGTTGCTAGTGTCGATATCTATCAGAAATACATGCAAAATATACTAAAACATTAGTTTAAAAAGCTAATTTTAGAAAGTAGTTATAAATCTAAAGATATTTTCTATTCTAGTCTTTTAGCTATGTAAATGGAATTTATATCATCAACATATCAAAACGCTTCTTGGCATTTTATTTTCTTCTTCAGTCATAATAATAGTGGTTTTGTCTACCTTTTATAATAAGCAACTCACATTCCTATTTTATTTTATTTTTTTATTTTTAGAGAGAGACACAGAGAGAGACAGACAGATAGAAAGGGAGAGGGAGAGGGAGACAGATAGAGAATGGGCGCGCCAGCAGTCTCTCAGCTGCTGTGAATGAAATCCAGACACACACGCCCCCTTGTGGTCAAATGTGGCATTGTGCCCTTGCGTCACTGCATCTGGCTAGACGTGGGACCTGGAGATTGGAACTGCTGGAGATTGGAACCAGCGTTCTTAGGCTTAGGAGGCAGGCACCTTAACCGCTAAGCCATCTCTCCAGCCCTCACATTCCTATTTTAATATTTAGTTGAAAGCGATGACAACTTCAAAGGCTCCACATTGATAGGTTCTATCAAAACTACAATCTCATACTCCAGATATTCCACAAATGAGACTCTGATTAATTTTTTCACTTGGTTTCCAAAGGAAGCAAACTGAACTTACAATGTCTCTTCATTTACACATCAATTTCTGTGACTCCTACCACCTCACATAAACTACTTACAGATAGGCAGGCTGGAAATTTTAACGGAAGTATTCACACCACACCCTGTACAACTGAGCCTTGACAATGGGGACTCAGTATTTCACACCAGTGCACCACCCACAACAAGGGAGATAGATGGGGAATTCCCAGCTTGATCCAGACTTTCCATGTTTTTGGACAGGCTTAGCTACAAAGAATCACACTGGCATGTCAAGTGCAGATGTGTTTATAACCATTACGTTTACATACAGTTCTTGTTCCAGAACCTCCTCGAAATCCAATCTTGAATGAAAAAATGAAGTAACGGTGAAGAGAGCTCCAATGGGCTGGAGAGATTGCTTAGTGGTTAAGGCACTTGCCTGTAATGCCTAAGGACCCAGGTTCGATTGCCTAGTACCCATGTAAGCCAGCTGCACGAGGTAGTACAGACATCTGGAATTCATGTGCAGTAGCTGGAGGCCCTGACATGACCATTCTCTCTCTATATCTGCCTCTTCCACCCCCCCATCTCAAATAAACAAATAAAATATTTTCAAAAGATAGGTCCTACATGATAGGCTAGAATAAAATGTGTGAAAAAGAGTGAATAAAAGGCAACAACACCTTCAGATTCAAAGGGAGGCCAAGGGAAATAGTCTTATAAGTTATAGAATATTAATGGAATTTTAATTTTAAAACTTATTTATATAAGAATTTCAAATTTCAGGATGGAAAGATGGCTTAGCAGTTAAGGTACTTGCCTGCAAAGCCAAAGGACCTAGGTTCCAGTCTCCAGGTCCCACGTAAGCCAGATGCACAAGGGGGCTCACGTGTCTGGAGGTCGTTTGCTGTGGCTGGAGGCCCTGATGCGCCCATTCTTTCTCCCTCTCTCTTTCTGTCTCTCTACCTTCCAATTTCTCTCTCTCTCTCTCCTTCTCTCTCTCAAAAAAATAAATAAAATAAAAGATATAAAAAATTCACATTTCATCAGAGTTTTCTTTTGTACGTGGTTTGCAGTACCAGGCAATACAGAGCAAACAGATGCTTCTCTTTCTCTCCCTGTGATATAACTTGAAGGCCTGTACTGCATGCATAGCCCAGAGAGACCAGGAATCTTTGGGGGAATGTCTTAATCCAGCACACCACCAAACCTGCTGTTTACACTTTATCTTTCCGTGTCTTCCAGCCTAAGTTTAGCCCAGCTAAGCCTTCAGAATGGAGTATACAATGTGTGTCCATGGAGATGTATAAAAGCATCCTGTCTTGAGGTACAGGAAAAGAGAAGCAGTGGGGAGTGTTGTGTCTGTTTTACTATTTTTCACCCCCTTTTTTTTTTTTTTAACTATAGCTCCAAAAAGTTCTCAAACAATCTTACAGGGCAGGAAGAGCCTGTCTCAGTCAGTGTGCTGAAGAATGCAAACTCTCTCTGCATTAATAAATCTAAGGTTCCAGAGGGGAAAAAAATACAAAATTCTCCTCTTCCTCTCTCTCTCTCTCTCTCTCTCTCTCTCTCTCATAGATTAAGAAGAAACATCAAAAAAAAAAGAAAAAAATTCTCAATAAGATGGGAACATGACAATGTCTTATCATATAGTATTCCAAATTACTCATATATAAAAATGATGGATGGGTGTGGTGGCACACACCTTTAATCACGGCACTCAGGAAACAGAGGTGGGGGGATCGCCATGAGTTCTAGGCCACCCTGAGAGTATATACTGAATTCAGGGTCAGCCTGGGCTAGACTGAGACCCTGCCTTGAACCAAAAACAAAAAACAACAAAAAAATGATGGATTTATTATAGAAACAATGAAACACTGGTCTGAGGTCAAGAACAAGAAGGCACAGGTATAGAAATAGAACACCTGAAGCAACTATGTTCATTAAAGCTCTATGATTCAGGTGACTGTAAACTACTATTAGTCCTAGAAAGACAGTAATAAATGGTGTGCATGATGAACATTTGCATAATAGGTGTCATTGGTGTTTCCTAGTGTAGAGCAGATATGCATGGGATCACCAAGAAGGGGAGCTTAGTGAAATATAGGGCAAGGTTCATTCAAATCCAAGTACTGAAAGTCAAAGACAAAAAAGTGAGAGCAAAGTTCATTTTTCATATGAGTAAGCAATTCTGTTCTACTTTTGCTTAATATTTTATTTTTATTGATTTCTTTATTTTGAGAGATAGAGAGAAAAAGAGGGAGAGACAGAGAGAAAGAGAGAGAGAGAAAGAGAGAGAGAGAGAAAGATAGAATGGGTACACTAGGGCCTCTAGCCACTGCAAAGGAATTCCAGATGCATGTGCCACCTTGTGCATCTGGTCTATATGGGCACTGGGGAATTGAATCTAGGGTCCTTTGGCTTTGCAGGCAAGTGCCTTAACCGCCAAGCCATTCTTTCCAACCCTAATTTTTCTTAATGCAATAGAAAGTGAATGTAATTCAAATTAATTTGACAAGTACTCTGTATTTGACATAATGGACTACTTTTAAAATTTTTGTTTATTTATTTATTTGAGAGTGACAGACAGAGAGAGAAAAAGGCAGATAGAGAGATCGAAAATGGGTGTGCCAGGGCCTCCAGCCAATGCAAACGAACTCCAGATGCATGCGCCAACTTGTGCATCTGGCTTACGTGGCTCCTGGGGAATTGAGCCTCAAACCAGGGTCCTTAGGCTTCACAGGCAAGTGCTTAACCACTAAGCCATCTCTCCACCCCCTGACTACAGTTTTTAAAATATTCCCTGATCAACCTCTAAAACAAAAGAGATGTTGTTAAAAATCAAAGTGGTTCATTAAAAAGTAAATACTGGAATATTCAAAAGAACTCTACCAAAAATCAGAAATCATTAAAGAACACAGTAATAGAATGAGAGTAAATAAACAATAAAAAATTAAGTATACCACAAATGAATTTCATTTAGTATAAATTTCATTAAATATAAATGGCTCAAATATACTAAAACAGATTGATAGATTTAACTAAAAAGAAAATAACGTAAATACAGGCTGTCCTTAAAAATCTCACTTGAAGTATAATGAGATTAAAAGGTTAAATGGTAAAAGGTAGACATATAAGTGGAACAGACAACGAAAGGTCATAATTACATCCAAGTATATAGAAGCAATAGATCTTTGAAGAAATGCTAATAATCTACAATCTGGAAGAAATATGTTCTTAAACAAATGGCAGAGAAAATTAAAATCACAGAGGCCACATTTCCCATATATACATTGAACAATAATCCAAAAGAAATAAAATGATGACATGAAAGATATTAGCACTGAGGTTTTAATTTCAGCACTGTTTATATCCATGGAATATATAAAACATCAAATGTTTATTAACATACGTATGGTTTAAGAAAATGCCATACATATATAATCTGAAACAGTGTTAACACTTTTTTTCTTTTGGTTTTTCAAGGTAGGGTCTCACTCTAGTCCAGGCTGAACTGGAATTCACTGTGTAATCTTGGCGATCCTCCTACCTCTGCCTCCCAAGTGCTGGAATTAAAGGTGTGCGCCACCACACCTGGTTAACTTTTTTTTTTTAATTAAGATATTTCTTGATTTGATTAGCTTGACAACTGTTGACTTCTATTTAAATCATTAACTTGAAACTCTGAATGAGATTTGGGGTTATGTAAGGTGAAATACACAGAGCAATAAATGCTGTTTGATTCCATTTATCCAAGGTGATTAAAACAGTCAAATTCATAGAATTGAACAATGAAATGGTAAGTGGTGACTATCAGATGTCAAAATGTATGAGATGTAGGAAGTTACTAATCAAAATCAATGGTATTTCAAATTAATAAAAGATGACCAGGTTCCTAAAATATGCTATGCAACAATGTACCCTTAACCAACAACAACAACAACAAAAAAACACTGACAATAAATCAATATAAAGGTTTAAAGTCATGTTAAGTGATATTATTACAGTAAAGTACCTTTGTAAAAATAAATTCTTGACCATGATATGCCATGTGAACATTAATCAGAGGAAGCTTAGAGTGGTCATATCCCTTTCAACATAGACATCAGAGCAAAGAAACTTGCCAAAGCAGGAAAGGACGCAGGAACATTGTACAGAGAATAGAGCAGCTAGTCGCTCAAAAGACTTAATAGGGCTGAAGAGATGGCTTAGTGGTTAAGGCACTTGCTTGCAAAGCATAAAGACCCAGGTTCAATTCCCCAGGACCCATGTAAACCAGATGTGCAAGGTGGAGCATGCATCTGGAGTTTGTTTGCAGGGGCTAGCGGCCCTGGCGTGCCCATTCTCTCCCTCCCTCTCTCTCTCTTTCTCTCTCATTCTCTCTCTCTTTCCCAATCTGCCTCTCTCTCAAAAAAGTAAATAAATAAATATAAATATAAAAGACATAATAATCAAACCCAGAAGCATTAAAACAAGAAAACTCTTCTTTCAGTAATAGAGAAAAAAGATAAATTTGCAGAAGTCAATCACACCATCATCTGATGAGAGCTAACTGACATTTATAGAATGCTCAAAACATCCAATTATGCATTCTTTTCAAACACAGATGGAAAATTCAACATGCTAGACCATACCCTTGGTTGTAAAACAAACCTTAAGGTAATTTAAAGGCTTGACAGAATGCAAAATATGTTCTTTGAGCATACTGGAATTAAATGAGGATCAATAACAAGAAATTTTTCAGTCTTTTTGAAGTTCAATAATGCAGTTTTAAAGAAATGCTTGAATAAAAGAAAACTCAGAGTCTCAAAAATAATAACAATGAATATTCATCACACAAAAACTTATTTAATATAGCTCTAGGGGTACTTAGTGAAATTTGATCTACTGAAAGTATATAATATAATAATCTTTCAAATTAACAAATCTAATATGTTATAAAGAAACTATAAAGTTTCATTTAATATATGTGAGAAGAAATGATATAGAGATATTAAATAATAAAAGAATCAATGAGACTGAAAAGGAAAGAAAAGAATATCGGTTCTGAAATACTGGTTATTTGAGAAAAGCTGTTAACCTGCAGTGGTAGCAGCAAAAGTTGAGCAATATGTTATCATAATAAAGAATGATAGAACGGCTACTACAGATCCCTACCCTCATGTTACTAAGAGGCATTGTTACTACATCATCCTCAGATCTACGAGAGAAACAGAAACTGTCTCCATACAAATAGATGTTAAATAAAAGATGTAAATATTTTACAAGTAAAACACATTCGAGATAAAATATATTTTTCCTTTTCTTTTGTTCAAGGTAGGGTCTCACTCTAGCCCCGGCTGACCTAGAACTCATTCTGTAGTCCCAGGCTGGCCTTGCCTCCAGAGTGTATGTCACCATGCCCAGATGGATAAAATATATTAATAGAAGAGACAAACAACTTTGTGTACTCTTTTTTGCAAGACAGGGTCTTGTGAAGCTCTGGTTGGCCTTGAACTTAGTATGGATCAGAGGATGATCTTAACCTCCTGATTCTTCTCTCCCTCCCAAGTGCTGGGGTTACAGGTATGCACCACCATGCCTAGCACCCCATAACTAGTAAAGATATCAATTTGTCATCATAATCTTCCAAAAAGATTTGGCCAAGCACATATTACTCCATTGAAGTAGTCTATCAACCATTTAGTAATGCATGGTACCAGCTATACAGCATTTCTTCTAGGACCATGTGATGAAAAAGAAGAAACATGTCTCAGATGATTTTATAAGGCTAGGATTATAAAGATACCACAATCATACAAAAATAGTGCAATAGCATAAAGAAATTATAAATACTAATAAGGCTGTTTTCTCTTATAATTATAAAAAGCAAAATTTATATAAAATATTTTACCAAATAAGTTCCCTATATAACAAAAAATATTCTTCAAGGGCTGGAAAGATGGCTTAGTGGTTAAGGCACATGCCTACGGACCCTAAGTTTAAGAATGGTGGCACATGCATCAATCTCCAGTGGCTAGAGGTTCCATTCTCACTCCTGTCTCTCTCTGTTTCTAATAAAAAAATAAAAATAAATCTTTAAAAAATATTCTTCAAAGGCTGGGCATGGTGGCTCATGCCTTTAATCCCAGCCTTGGGATGCAGAGGTAGGAGGATCACAGTGAGTTTGAGGCCACCCTGAGACTACAGAGTGCCAGGTCAGCCTTGACACTACCTCAAAAAAACAAATACAGAGCTGGAGAGGGGGCATGCATCTGGATGGTTTTTGTTCTCAGGCAGCAGATGAGACTGCTGGTGACCACAAGAGGAGCACACATCTGGATTTTGTTCTCAGCAGCTATCTGTCTTCTCTGTCTCCTCTCCCTCTCTCTGTCTCTCTCTGTGTCTCTCTCCAAAAAAATAAAAAAACAAATTATATATATATATATTCTTCAAGATTTAATGGCATTTATCTTTTCAAGATTTAATGGCATTTATCTTACGAATGCCAGACCGATTCAATATTCAACAATCAAATTCAATCGATTAATATAGCTGGACACAGTAGTATTCATCTCTAGTCACAATTCAGGAAGATGTGGCAGGAAGAACATGAACTTGAGGCCATAGTAAACCTGTAAAAAAATGAATGTATAAATAAGTAATTAAATGAATCTATAAGTATGTACTACTCACCACATTAAAACCTAAGGAAAGGAAGAAACACATAATTATATCTACAAATGCTGGAAATCATTTGACGAAATGTAACTTTCCTTCTTGATAAAAATGCTTAATAAGGGCTGGAGAGATGACTTAGTGGTGAAGCGCTTGCCTGTGAAGCCTGAGGTCCCTGGTTCGAGGCTCGATTCCCCAGTACCCATGTAAGCCAGATGCACAAGGTGGCACATGCATCTGGAGTTTGTTTGCAGTGGCTGGAGGCCCTGGCGTGCCCATTCTCTCTCTCTCTCTCTCTCTCTCTCTCTCTCTCTCTCTCTCTCTGCCTCTTTCTTTCTGTGTCTGCCTGCCGCTCTCAAATAAAGAAATAAAAATAAACAAAATGCTTAACAAGTGATGAATAGTCTGTGGATCTGATGAAAGGTATCTGTACAAATCTACAGCTATGGTAGCTAGTGAAAGTCTGGATGTTGTCCCTTTTGATCTGGAATAAGTCTACAAAGTCTAGTCTCACCACTTTGGGAAACATTTCATATCCATCATTCATGTTACCAGGCTCCAATAACATTTCTATGATTAAATTTCCTCAACCGTATGTCCTTTTTTCCCCCTTAATTGAAGGCAAAGGACCTAATAAAGGTGACTTGACAGCATCATTAAAAGAGAAGTCACAGGGCTAGAGAGATGGCTTAACGGTTAAGGCGCCTGCCTGCTAAGCCTAAGAACCTGGTTCCAATCTCCAGGTCCACAATTAGCCAGATGCAAAGTGATGCAAGGGTGCGATGCTGCACTTGACCACAAGGGGGCGCAAGCATCTGGAGTTTGTCAGCAGCTGAGAGGCTGCTGGCGTGCCCCTTTTCTATCTGTCTCCCTCTCTCTCTGTCTCTCTCCAAAAATAAAATTTTTTAAAAATAAATAAATAAAATAAAATAAGAGAGCAGTCACAAATTGGGAACCAAAGATCTATCACCCAGTGGAGTTTAAGGAATTCTATGAATATTTCAAGGCTCCCCAAAGCCACCCCCAAATGGCCATCTGTGTATGAGATACCCTACATCACATTTTTTTTCATTTTTCTTTTCTTTTGGCAAATCAATTTCCTGTATAACCTGGGTCTAGACATTGGATTATTTTCCACATCTTAGTTGTTAATATTTTAACAGCAAAAGCTACCGTGATCACCTCCATGGTCTGCAACAACCATACAGCCTAAAAATGATCAGGTTTGCAAAGTTTACTCTCTGATGAAGAAGTGAACACATATAAGACCTTTTGCTAACTCATCCCTTCAAGTGCATCCATTTACATAATTGGACCACTTAAATTTTCCCATCCATAGGTTTCTCATCCAGCCTTTCACCTGGCATGCTCATACAAGGATGCCTTGCAACCAGAGGAACATAATTGGCCAGAATAAGCTGTCTCTTACAATGCCGCTGCAATTTTATTATGCAATTTGTAGTCATTGATGAAACTATTTTCCATCATATATCTGTTTTTCTCCCCAATGTCAGCATTAGATCCAAAAAAAAAAAAAAAAAAGGCCATGGTTTACATTTGTGGAGATGTGTGTGTATTCTAGGGAAGTCAGCTGAATGCACATGTTGGAAACCCACATTTTTTTAAACTCTAATTTGTCCATTTGGTTATCCAATTTTTTTAAAAATGAGTATTTTTGACCTTCTACTTTCTATTGTTATGTGCTACACTATCACATGCACTCATGAGACCAACCACTTATTATGTTGAATATTTTTTCCAGCATAATTTATTTTGTTTTAAAATAGTTCCTTCTATTCTTTGTTTCTGAAATATGGTTTTGGTTCTAAGAATATTTTATACTGGCACAGAAGAGTGAAAATAAGCTATCTTGTCACCCTTTCTAAAATTCCTCTTCTCTTATAAAACCATATGTGGCCAAAAAAAGTGATGAAGTAAAAATCTTACTTTAATCTGTCTAAAACAAAATAGCATTATAAAATATTTATCCAGAGCTTACCTGAACCTTTCTTGTGGGAGAAAGAAATTAATAACAAAATAATCATTTTTGTAGGCATAAAGGGATTTCATGGAGAACACTATTTTACTACATTCCTAAAATTTTGTTACTACTATAAAAACCCTGATGTTTCTTTATTCAATTACTCGAAACTTTCTAAGCCATGCAGTTTTTATTAAATATTTTTTTTAATTTCCTACATACACATCAGAACTTAAATTATATCCCTCAAGACTTAAACTCTTACTGGAGTCCCCAAGACTATTCAACATTCCAAGTTGCTTTCGGAACAGATTGCGCCAGCTAGCTGATGAAACTTGAGCTAATTACACTAATGTTGACAAATGTACTGGCATCAAAACAAATGTCACAGTTTTCAAAAAAAATTACACCTCTTCAGAAGATGCTAAATAGATTCAGTGATTTGTGGGTGTAACTGAGCTATTTGTGCCGAAACATTTTTGAAAATTCGGATTTAAAACATAAAAAGTACAAATACAGTATGAGCACTTGTATGCAATTTTCAAATGCATTTTAATGAAATATTTTAAGTTTGGGAACAATAAAGAAGGGACTATATTTGGCGTTGAGGCATTAAATTGAGTTGTTTATTTTAATTTGGTATCATATACAAAAATTTTAAAAAATCTATCTTAAGGAATAACTTTATGTAATTTAACTTGAGTGAGTATGCATATGTGAACTGGAGAAACATTTTTAGAGAGTTAAATCTGTCACTCGCAGGAATAGTGCTTCTTATACATGCAGCCATGTTATTCTTACATTTTCTATTACTTGGCAAAATAGCTAGTATGCACTAGAAGTTTGGTGCTAGGAATTTTGCTAAAAGTTTTGAGTAAATAAATTGACTTGATGCTTTTGAATTATTTCCTTCAAAGAGGAAATAATTATCCACTTTTATAAAGCAGGGTCTTGGGCTGGAGATGTAGCTCGGTTGGATGAGTTTGCATAAACCTGGGTGTGGTGGTACACGTCTCTAACCCCGTCGGTCTCACTGGGGATGTAGCAGCAAGAAGATTAAGTTTGATGTCGTCTTTGGCTACATAGCAAATTTGAGACCATCATGGGGTACATACAACCCTGTATCATTCGCTGGGTGTGATTGAGCACGCCTTTAATCCCAGCAATCAGGAGGCAGAGGTAGGAGGATCACCATGAGTTCAAGGCCACCCTGAGACTACATAGTGAATTCCAGGTCAGCCTGGGCTAGAGGGAGACCCTGCCTCGAAAAACCAAAATAAATAAATAAATAAATAAATAAATAAATAAATAAATAAAAAAGAGGCATCTTATCAATGAAAAGATTAAAGTGCTCACTTTACTTAAGAGGACTGGAATTTCTCACAGAGTCCCTAACACTCAAGCTTCTTCACTTCCTGCTCTCCAAGTACGTGTCGCAAATGGAAAGGGATTATTGGAGTCCTATGCACATAAGCTAATCGGCTTCCTTCTGTCTTGCGCTCAAGAGAGCAGTCCAACATTACTTGAATTAACCAGGGCAAATCTCTTACCCATGTTCCTTCCCCAGGGACCATCTATCTTATTTGGGGTTTTGAATGACTTCACTTATGTGCTGTGTGAGATGAAACCTCCATTTTCCAGGGCTCAAACATCAGTTTTGCTTGATGGAAAAAAAAAAAATATATATATATATATATGTATGTATGTATATATATATATATATATTTTTTTTCCTGCTGGAGAGAAAGATTAGCAGTTAAAGCACTTGCCTGTGAAGTCTAAGGCCTATCCACGTCCCACGTAAGCCAGTCACACAGTGACTTAAGCACGCACAAGGAGGCACACGTGTCTGGAGTTTAAGCACACCAACTCTCTCACTCACTCTCTCTTTCTCTCTCCTCCTTTCTCTCTCTCTCTCTCTCATAAAATAAAGGCAGTTTGTTGGGCTTGCCTCAATTTTTTTTTTTAAAAAGAAAACATAATCAACTGAGCAATATTGTTTTCACATAATCAAATAACAGAAAGGAGAGCTGGGGAGTTCTGTACCGTCAGGTGTATTTCAGATAACTTGTATTTCACAGTTGTGTCCTCTGCTTAACATTCATTTTGTTCGCTCTCTTGTCCGTTATTATTTCTCTGAGTTTGATGCCAGTTTGTGAGTCACATTTCAAACCTGAAAAAATAAATAAAAATCTCAACCAAAAAAAATTACTTTGGAGAAAATATAAACAGTATATACATCATCACTTTCCAGGAAATTTGGGATGTTTCACAATGTGTGTTTCAAAATTCACTCTCTTGTAAACAAATTAACATGACTAATTACATTATGATTTCACATCTATGAAAAGTGAAATGAAATGAAACTTAGTATTCCAGATGTTTGAAAATATTGCTTTTCGGGTAGGAAAAACGTCTGGATAAGTATTTCTGGTTTTCCTGGCTGTGGCTGTTGTTGTTTTTATTTTCCTTCTAAACATTGCCATTTTGTGGAGATAATTCCAGTATCAAAGTAATCATAGCACATGTAAATCATTTTTTTGAGAGAGACACAGACAGAGATGGAGAGAGAGGGAGAGGCAGAGAGAGAGAGAGAGAGAGAATGGGAGCACCAGCAGTCTCTCAGCTGCTGTGAACGAACTCGAGATGTGTCCGCCCCCTTGTGGGCAAGTGCGGCATTGCTCCCTTGCATCACTGCATCTGGCTAAACATGGGACCTGGAGATTGGAACCGGTGTTCTTAGGCTTAGCAGGCAGGTGCCTTAACCACTAAGCCATCTCTCCAGCCCTAAATCGTCATTTTAATTAAACTTTAAAACTCAAGCCTACTGGTTTATACAAATGAAAATCCAGAATAAAAGCTTAAATAACTAGATGGATAAAAACATCATAAATATCATAATTATTTAATACATTTCATTTTTTATTAAACATGTTGCCTTTAAAGTTAAATTATTTTTTTTTTGAGGCAGCATCTTTTGTAGCCCAGGTTGGCCTTATACTAGATCTGTAGCCAAAGATGATTTTGAACTTCTAATCATCCTGAATTCAATTCACATGGGATATTGGGGGGAAACAAAAAGCTTCTTAGCAGATTCTGCCGAGTTCTGCACTGCTTCTTAACTTTATCTACTTCACATTCAAGAATAGAATACCAAGATAATTAAGTGGATAATCCAATCTACCTTAAATGTAAATCGGGGTGATCAGTGGAGATAAACATGCACCCATGGTAAATGACATTGTAGAGAACACACCTTCATCATATTTTGTCATCAGTAGCTCACACAGAACCGACCAGATCTCCCTCTGTCTACTGCAGCGTCCTTTTCAATTTTGTTTCTTTGCTTGTTTCTTTTATTACAGAGAATATAGTAGAGCTGGGTTTCATTTTCTTTTCTGCATTATTTCCTCAACTATATAAACTTGAAAATACAGTATCATCTGTTCATTTGCTCCTCCATCTATTTTTTTTTTGGGCAATTTAAAAACCAGAATTACCAGATGTGGTGGCGCACGCCTTTAATCCCAGCACTCAGGAGGCAGAGGTAGGAGGATTGCCATGAGTTCAAGGCCACCCTGAGACTACATAGTGAATTCCAGGTCAGCCTAAGCTAGAGTGAGACCCTACCTTGAAAAAAAAAAAAAAAAAAAAAAAAAAAAAAAAAACAGAATGACTGAGATTGAGATTGAGATTGTAATAAAAGACTTTAAGAGTTTACATTTCCTTCTGGCATTGATTAATCCACCTACTGTTTCATGAAAACTACTATAATAGATAATAGAAAAAATATGCTTTTTTAATCCAATAAACACTATAGTAATTTATATTATAAAAATCCGTACCAGATATAATTCAGGAAATGTTGCTACAAGTTTGGAGATATGAAAATATTTTACTTTTTCCTTTAGAAACTTAAATTTAATTGACATGTGAATTTGGATAACATACACCACTTAAAGTTTGTGAGGACAAAATGATCACTTGAAATATAACCACATTCTAAGCACCACCTCCAGCAGTCTGTCTTGAGAGAGAGGCTATAGTATAAACAGAATAATAAAGCCAGGCTTGAAACAATTAATTTTGGGCAACACTTAATCACAGCGCAAAGGTGAATCACTCATAGTTTGTATATCTGCTTATTTTTTAATATTTAAAAATAACAAAACCTGGGCTGGAGAGATGGCTTAGCGGTTAAACGCTTGCCTGTGAAGCCTAAGGACCCTGGTTCGAGGCTTGATTCTCCAGAACCCACGTAAGCCAGATGAACAAGGGGCGCACGCATCTGGAGTTCGTTTGCAGTGGCTGGAGGCCATGGCGCGCCCATTCTCTCTCTCTCTACCTGCCTATTTCTGTATATCTCTCTCTCTCTCTCAAATAAATAAATAAAATATTTAAAAAAATAATAACAAAACCTGATTTTTAATCTAATCATGATATTGGAAAACTCCGGGAAAAGCACAGCACTAGATTGATATGCATTCAAATGGACATAGCAATAAGCTAGAGTTAAGTTGCTTGGCTCATTCTGTGTGTCCCCAAGATTTAAAGAACAATATAGATTCAGAGAGGGTCCAGCTATGACCGTGACCCTGTTTAGGATAGTTCTATTGGTTTATGTTTTTGAGATTCATCCTTAATTAAGCAAGGCTGTCCAAACTGTTTCAATACAAACCTCCAGAGAAAAACAGAAAGTAAACTGTTCTCTCCGTTGTTAACGCCTGCTTTATAGATGGTGAAGCGTAAGATGATTGATCATGTACTATAATGATGGATAAGGACAATTTCTGGAAAGGTCAAACCTATTAAATAAATCATAGAATATATTTAAAAACATCTTATCTGCCTCACTGGAGCATGGTAACTCTTTTCAGTGACAGGTGGCCTTCACATCCGAGCAGTAACTGCAAACAATAGACCCTTCTTTACGCAAAGAATGTGGTGAAAGAAAGGGAGTGAGGATTGTGAAATTACCAGTGCTGAAGGAAGAGGTGATCTTGAATAGACCAAAATAAATAAAGACCTTGGCTACTTTTGCATCATCCTGAGGCATTCTAATGAAAACGAACACAAAACAGACAAAAGATAAAACAAACAACAAATAACCCTTGAAAACACCCATGGGTGCTGTGCATGGAGACATACAAACATTTGAAACACTTAGCTTCAATGTCATACACAAACAGTAGGTCATTCAAAAGAGCGGAAAAAAGCACCTCTCTTAAGCATATTTTTCTATGATGCATGCAAAACTTTATTTTTACCAACTTAGGAAATTAGAATACGCTTTACATAGCTTTAGCAGAATGATATAAGCATATACATTAAAGGAATATTAGGGCTTATCTCCTAACTACAATTTGGGGTGGGGTAGTTGTCACAAAACAACTTATTGTTCTTAGTCATTCTCTTTATGTTTATGCATAGCCCAATAGATTTTTATTTCCTTATCATTAAATGTCTCAATAAAAGTTTTCGTAATGTTCCTTTTCGACTACGCTCTTCAACAAGATTCAACAGGTTACCAAGATGACTTCACAAATGTCCGTCCCTCCCACATCAGGTTCCTAGCCTTTCAAATTTTGATGTTATGGAATAAAATTTTTATATTGGTGGATTTCATTTATGTAAACCAGCCATTAATATGTACTATTTATCTAGTTTTTAAATTATTGTGTAAATGACTGTGAGGAACCTCATAGAAATTTCCATAAAAGATGGCAGAGCATGAAGTGCCAAAGATAATGTGAATATTGTTATCACAACCACAGAGACTCCTTTGCCTTGCATATTATATTAGTTTCCCATCCAATCTACAACACATTAGCACACACTTAATGGTAATTTATCCTCTTACGGTACTGAAGGCATAAGTCTAACTTCAGTTTTGCTGAGCTAAAGCTCATAGGTTTTTGTTGTTGTTGTTTTGGTTTGGTTTGGTTTGGATTGGTTTGGTTTTTTGAGATAGGGTCTCACTGTCTAGTTCAGACTGACCTGGAATTCAGTATGTAGTCTCAGGGTGGCATCAAACTCACAGCGATCCGCGTGCCTCTGCCTCTCAAATGCTAGGATTAAAGGCATATGCCACCACACCTGACGGATTTTGTTTTTTCTTTTAATGACCTAAGGGCAAATGCACTTTCTTGTCCTTGTCAGTGCCTAGGGGTCAGCTGCGTTCAGCATGTGGCCCCTTTCTTCATGCAGCAGTCTGTCCCTTGATGCTTTACATCCAGTGTCCCTGTGTTGACTCAGTATCTGCCTTGTCTTCTAAACTCAGTGTGATTGCACAGCAGCCATTTGTGTAATCCTGTATCATCACCACACTTCGCCATCAACTCACTAGATCCATGTAAGGTCTCTTTGCATCATAATACTTGTATGTTCCAAGAATTAGGATATGGGCATATTTGGGGGCCTTCCTTCAGTTCACCACTAACACTCTTTCACAATCTGATGAACGTAAGTGAACATCGTCTCTTTTCTCAGAGCACACCAGCCATCACGTGAACACTGTCTTCGGCCTGACAGCATAGACACATGTCTAATTGCAGAAAAGAAATGCCTTCCTTCTTTGGCAAACCCCATTTGGAAACCTTTTCTCTTTGATGGCTTCATGTGTGAGATGCAGGGAAGAGAAATAGGCAACGGAAGAAACCTGTTTTCAGAAGACGACTTTGGGGAACTTCTCCATACTGCAAATAAATCAGAACGAACTAGTGAGAAGGAAGCTAAGAGCAAGGAGCAGAGTTCTGTCTCAAAGAGTCTTCTCTGTTCATGCTGCCGCCTTCCCATGCACACACAGAGTCTGGAGATGTGCAGGAAACAGTCTAAAGAATGCTAAGCCTGCAATCAGGTATTAAAATGATTATTTATAAAAAATATATTCTTGGGCTGGAGAGATGGCTTGGTGGTTAAGGTGCTTGCCTGCAAAGCCTAAGGACCCATGTTCGACTCTCCAGATCCCACATCAGCCAGAAGCACAAAGATGAGGTAAGTGCAGGGTCACACATGACCACTAGGTGGCGCAGGCGTCTGGAGTTCAATTACAATTGCTGGGGCCCTGGCGTGACAATTCTCTCTCTCTCTGTCTTTCTCTCTCTCTCTGTCTTTCTCTCTCTCTGTGTCTTTCTCTCTCTCTCTCTCTCTCTCTCTCACTGTCTCTAATTAATGTCTCATTTGTGAGGAGAGAGAGAGAGAGAGTGTGGACATGCCAGGGACTCCTGGCACTTTATGCATTTATGCCACTTTGTGCATCTGGCTTTATGTGGGTACTGTGGAAAGGAAAGCAAGCTGGGGGGCTTTGCAAGCATGTGCCTTGAACATGATCTCCTCCACTCAGTCGTTTCTAAAACTCAGTTTGCTATGAAAATTATTTCTTGTCAAGCAGTTGTGGGGGTTTGATTCAGGTGTCCCCCACAAACTGGGTGTTCTGAATGTTAGGTTCCCAGGTGATAGATATTTAGGAATTAATGCCTCCTGCAGGCAGTGTATTGTCGGGGGTGGGCTTATGTTATACCAGTGTCCTCTTGCCAGTGTTTGGCACACTCTCCTGTTCCCGTTGTCTGCCTGATGTTGATGAGGAGGTGATGTCCACCCTCTGCTCATGCCATCATTTCCCCTGCCACCATGGAGCTTCCCCTCAAGTCTGTCAGCCAAAATAAATTTTTTGTCCCAAAGCTGCTCTTGGTCGGGTGATTTCTTTTTCTTTCTTTCTTTTTTTTTTTTTTTTTTTTAATTTTTTCCCTTTTCTTTTTCTAAGGCAGGGTCTCACTCTAGCTTAGGCTTATCTGGAATTCACTATGTAGTCTCAGGGTGGCCTCAAACTCACGGAGATCCTCCTTCCTCTGCCTCCGAGTGCTGGGATTAAAGGCGTGCATCACGCCAGGCTCCTTTTTTCTTTTTTTTCTTTCTTTCTTTTTTTTTTTTTTTTTTTAAGGTAGAGTTCCATGGTAGCTTAGGCTGGCCTTGTACTCACAGAGATCCGCTTACCTCTGCCTCTCCAGTTCTGGGGTTAAAAGGCGTGTACCACCATACTCAGCACATTTACTATTTAACCTTAATGCAATTTTAATTTAATATGAATCAGAAATTTTATAGAAACTAAAGCTAGAACATTTCTTATTATTTCTTTCAACATAGAAGATGGATACTTAAAAATATCAACTATGCATATGCTAACTTAGCTAAGGCACATAAATTCTATTTTACCAATTTGATCAATTTTGCTTATTCCTAAGATATGTAAATAAATTAAAATGAATTTCATGTTCAATCTCAGTGCAATGACTCTAAAGATGAGCATTAAATACTAATCTAATTTTCTCAAATATAAAAACTTGCTTGAATAGTTGAAGCATTTTTTATTTATTATTATTATTGTTATTATTATTGGTTTTCTGAGGTAGGGTCTCACTCTAGCTCAGGCTGACCTGGAATGCACTATGTAGTCTCCGGGTGGCCTTGAACTCATGGCAATCCTCCTACCTCTGCCTCTCAGGTGCTGGGATTAAAGGTGTGTGCCACCACCCAGCTGAAGCATTTCTTTTTAATGTGACTAACATGATACTGGTTGTAGAAAAGAAATATATTTTTAAAAATGTATTTAATTGATGGGGGGGGCAGATAGAAAGAGAGAACAGGAATGCCAGGACCTTTAGCCACTGCAAATGAACTCTAGATGTATGTGACCCCTTGTGCATCTGGCTTACGTGGGTCCTGGGGAATTGAACCAGTGTGCTTAGGATTCACAGGCAAATGCTTAAACACAAAGCAATCTCTCCAGCCCTGAAAAAATATATATATTTAAGAGGATTATGTCTATTAACATTTTCCTTCACAGGCTTAAGATTGTTGAAGCTCTGAATATAGTATCTCTGCACAATTTTAATTTGTTTTACATTCTTTTTTTTTTTTTGGAGAGAGATAGAGAGAGAGGGAGAGGAAGACAGATAGAGATGGGTACGCCAGCAGCCTCTCAGCTGCTGCTAACGAAACCCAGATGCATGCACCCCCTTGTGGTCAAGTGTGGCATTGCACCCTTGCATCACTTTGCATCTGGCTAAACGTGGGACCTGGAGATTGGAACTGCTGGAGATTGGAACCAGAGTTCTTAGGCTTAGGAGGCAGGCGCTTAACCATTAAGCCATCTCTCCAGCCCTTGTTTTGCATTCTTAATTAAACATATCTGGACTCTCAGATTCTGTCAAGAATGTAGGACAAATAATAGAATCCTCATTTGCAAATAAGAGAGCATTATTTCTTTGAAGCTAAATATTTTCTTACGCAACAATAACAGTTAATTCACATTATTTGCAATAACTATATCAAATAAACTAATAAGGAACACTAAAAAGATAATGTGATACTACATGGTACAAAAATCAATCTACTGAAACAGTTTTATGAACTTAATTAGCTGAATTGTCCCCGTGGCTTAATATCACTAAGTTTTATTGTTGATATATAAAATGTTGAAAAAATATATTATTATTGAAAACCTTCAATACTTTTGATTAAAGATCATTGTTTTCTTATTGTGAAGTTATTTTTAACTTAAGGGAATGTATTTAGCTGATCACAACATATAATACTTTAATTAAAGAAAACTTTGAGTGTTAACATAACTTGTTTTTATAAAAATGGATGAAAGGAGAGACTTTAAAAAGCAGGAATGAAAATATAGCAAATACTGACTTATTCTGATGTGTAAGGGGTTAATTTTATAATTGTGTATCAAGGGAAATGTAGCCCATACATACATAGATATTTTTTTTTTCCCAAGGTAGGGTCTTACTCTAGCTCAGGCTGACCTGGAATTCACTATAGTCTCAGGGTGGCCTTGAACTCTCAGAGGTCCTCCTACCTCTGCCTCCCAAGTGCTGGGATTAAAGGCATGCACCACCATGCCTGGCTCATAGCCAATAATTAATAGAAATATTAATGGAATCAAGAATATTGAAAAATATCTAATAATATTAAGAAAATATAATAACTATTTATTTGAAAAAAGTTTTTGCATAATTTGCTGTAGGGCTAAAGTCAAATTTTAGGAGAATTTGAAAGAGATTCAGGCTTCATTAAAATAGAATTTAAGGGCTGGAGAAATGGCTTAGTGGTTAAGGTGCATGCCTGCGAAGCCTAAGGACCCAGGTTCCATTCTCCAGGCCCCACGTTAGCAAGATGCACACGGTGGCACATGCATCTGGAGTTCGTTTGCAGTGGCTAGAGTCCCTGGCGCACCCATTCTCACTAACTCTCTAACTCTCTCTCCTTCTCTCTGTCTCTAATAAATAAATAAATATAAATAATTCTTAAAAAATAGAATTTAATAATTTAGCAAAACAGCACACAAACAAGCAGGCATGGCGGCAAATGGATTTCATCCCAGCACTTGGGAGGCCAAGGTAGGAGGATTGCTGTGAGTTCAAGGCCAGCCTGAGACTACATAGTGAATCCCACTTCAGCTTGGACTAGAGTGAGACCGTATCTTAAAATGAGGGACACAAAAGAATTGCAGAGAATTGAGAAAACGAGTAAAAGTAGATTGCAACATTCACGTGGGCAGAATAGGTAGTGTCATAGGACAGTAGAAAACCTATGTGAAAGTGTCATGAAATTACTAATGTGAGTTCAGATTTTAACATTACTTCCACTTGTTTATTTTAGGAGTAGTTTTGATATATAGTGACCTAATTGAGGCAACCAGAAATTACTGTAGCAACAAGAAATACAGTAGGAGAGGAGAGAGTTGCAAGTATGGAACTTTAATATATGCCTATAATTATTGTTTTTAAACCTCTCTCACTCTCTCTCTCTCTCCTGCCCCCTCTCCTCTCTTCTCTTCTCTCTCTCTCTCTCTCTGTCCCCAGTCCTATTGCTTATACTTCCCAAAGAAATCTCCATATATCATTCTCATGCCAATAGTTATTTCAATGACTAATGAATTCCCTTACTTTTCACCAAATCCCCACAGCAGTCTTTCTTAGTTCATCTCCTTGAACCTGTTCTTCAAATCTATTCTGAATAATTTAGTTAAAATACCCTTTCTTAAATAAAACTAATTTTCATGCCCTCATTTAATACCAAAGGATGTCTTTTTGTTGTTCTTGGAATAAAAAAACGTCCTCATTTCTCAACTTGATTTGTAAGATGTTCATGATCTAATTTACTACTGTCCTTTCTCTCTCTCGCCACCTCCAACTTTAGTCAGCCAAGTCAATTCTGATAGTGTCACACATGTACAATACCTCAATGCACGCCCTTCGTACATGATTTCCTCCCTGGAATATTCCTCTCTTTAGTATTGTTTTCCACATAATACTTTCTTGTTCATTCATATTAAGTATTAATTCCACTGGTCTCTCTTACCAGGTTACTCTTGTTGCCCACACTGGTCTGTAGTAAGTTTGCTTATAATGGCTGTTCTCAAAGGTCTTTTCTAATGTGCCTTCTAGTTGCACTTTGGAGAGAGACACAGATAAAGACAGAGAGAGGGAGAGGAAGACAGATAGAAATGGGCGCACCAGCAGCCTTTCAGCTTCTGGGAACAAAATCCAGATGCGTGCGCCCCCTTGTGGGCAAGTGCGGCATTGCACCCTTGAGTCACTTTGCATCTGGCTAAACGTGGGACCTGGAGATTGGAACCGCTGGAGATTGGAACCAGCATTCTTAGGAGGCAGGCACCTTAACCGCTAAGCCATCTCTCCAGCCCTAGTTGCACTTTTATAAAGGGAGGCACAGTGGCATCAACATAATTCATTTCTCTCCCCTTCTTTGAAGTCACTCTCTGACAGAAATTGTATATGTTTGTTACAGTAATTGCCATCACGTGGCCTCAAATCAGTGGCTCCAATGAAACAATTTCCTCTCCATTGTCCTTTAAGTTCCTGGAAAACGCTGCCATTTCCTGATATGAATAGCCCATGAAATAAGCCACTTCTTCTATTCAGTTACTTGACCATGTACATACTTTATTCAAAATATATCTACTAATGAGATGTGTGCTGATTCTGTGCAGTGACAATTCCAGTCTATACAGGCTACCTTAGGTAATAACTTAACTATTAACATCAGACTCTTGGTTTGGTGATGTTCCCACTTTTTATAAACATATAGTGAAGGAAAATGATAAAAGTGATTGTAACATGAATAATGGATATCCATGTTACCACTGGTCATAGTTTAAGATGGACTACCTTTTAAATTACATTTTATTTTTATTTATTTATTTGAGAGAGAGGGAAAGAGGCAGGTAGAGAGAGAGAGAGAGAGAGAGAGAGAGAGAGAGAGAGAGAGAGAATATGGGTATGCCAGGGCATCTAGCCCTGCAAATAATTTCCAGATGCATGTGCCACCTTGTGCATCTGGCTTTCTGGCTTACATGGGTCCTGGGGAATTGAACCTGGATTCTTTCACTTTGCAGGCAAGAGCCTTAATTGCTGAGCTATCTGTTCAGACCTGGAGCAATTTTTGCACACAAAGTCTTAGGTTAAAAACTTGTCTCTTGTACATTGCAATTGTGATGAACATAAAATATGTTAAGATGGACTGGTCATATCAGACAGTGCAAGAAAGCATAGAAAAATCATCTTACACATTCATACACCAAATGAGACTAAAGCAAAGAATCCATGCTGTCTGTGTGAGATCTTATGGGTATCTCTTTAAAAAAAAAAAAAAAAAACTTTCGGCTGGAGAGATGGCTTAGCGGTTAAGGTGCCTGCCTGCTAAGCCTAAGAACCCAGGTTCCAATCTCCAGGTCCCATGTTTAGCCAGATGCAAAGTGACGCAAGGGTGCAATGCCGCACTTGCCCACAAGGGGGCACACGCATCTGGATTTCATTCACAGCAGCTGAGAGACTGCTGGCGCGCCCATCTCTATCTGTCTCCCTTTCCCTCTGTATCTGTCTCTCTCTGTGTCTCTCTCCAAAAATTTAAAAAAAAAAAAAAAAAAAAAAACTCTCCCCCTTCAGCCACAACATGGAAGGGTAATCATTGATCTACAAAGCTAATTATCTAGGTTGTTCAATTGTAGTATCAATGAAATGCATCAACTCATCGAGTGTCCTTTTCTATTATAGGTAGAAAGATGATCAGGAAGAAGTCAGTGACTGATGAATTGAGTTGGAGACATTACGACAAACAGTGGATTTGAAACTATAAATCAAATTTCTATTTGCATAAATAAATTTTACTGACTTCTGTTGTAATAAGTATTACCAAAGGGAAAATCTCTCCTTCAAAAGTCACCAAATGAACCAGGCATGGTGACGCATGCTTTCAATCCCAGCACTTGAGAGGCAGAGGTAGGAGTATCGCTATGAGTTCAAGGCCAGCCAGAATGAATTCCAGGTTATCCTGGGCTAGAGTGAGACCCTGGGCTTGGAAAGCGATTCGACAAATTAGAATTCTTGCCGCAAGCATGAAGGCCTAAGAGAGATTGTGACTGCCTGAATTTGATTCCTCAAGACCTTTATAATGTAGTAAGGCTTGGCCACCCACATCTCTAATCCAAGTTCTGGTGGGGAGGGGGTGGGAAGAAACTGGAGAATCACTGGGGTTTGCAAAATCCACAGCTCCAAGTTCATCGAGAGATCCTGCCTCAAAGAGATAGGGGAAAGACAACCAGTATTTTCCTCTAGCTTCATTGTACCTGAGAGAACATCTGTACATATATGTGCATGTAACACACACACACACACACACACACACGTTTTGATGTTCCTGTATTCAAACTGAAATTAGAGAGTCAAATTAAAGCCACCTTGTCATCTTCAACTAAAGATCAGCAAGCACTAGAGTTTCACAGACAATTATGTTACTTTGCTAGAAATGTTTCCTTGTGTAATTGGGCCAGTTGTAAATCCTCACTCTTACAGATATATGAATACTGGAACATCAAAATTTTAGAATTCACTGTTTACTAATAGAGACATGATTCACAATCATTGTGGTGTGTTGAACAGCTAAAAGCATTCAAAACATTTTAACCATAAGATACATGAGAGCAGATAATTAATTGTGAAATCACCGTGACTGAAAGAAGCTGTCTTCATTTTGCTTATTAATCTATGCAACCTTTTTCAGTTATATAGACTTCAGCAAGTTCTCTGCCTGAATTTACCTACACATCTGAGCCTCCTTACCGGAAGGACAAGCAAGGCTATTTCATCTTGCACAAAAGCTCACAATACAGCTTCACTTTAGTGTTGGTATAACTTTAAATTAGAAATTCTTCAAAGCTTCTGGGGGATGCTTTTCTTTTTGAGGAAGCAAAACACCACTAAGAGCATCGTGTGGGTGCTTATGATGTTTAAGGGACTAATCTAATCAGACGTCAAGTGTAAGTCACAGGTGGTACGATGTGCGTTTACCTTATGAGTAGAAGGGTAGATAGAGTACCGTGAGATGGATTTGTGGGTCGAGTCAGTACACAGGAGAACGACGCCATGAATGTCACCTCTTTCCACCACTACTGACAATCCCCAAGCCTATCCAACTGTCAGAGACCCTGATGTTTAATATCCTTCTATTGCCTCAGCTGCTCATTTTGCTTCTCAATTAAAAGTAGTTACAATAGTCAAGAAACGTTTTATTTTTCCCCCCTAAAGGGACAGCAGAATGCTTCTGCTTTCTGAAGTCAGATTTGCAAAGCTTGCAACTTTTTTAACTGTATCCTTTTCAAATGCAGCCTATTTAAAATTGCTGTCTCACAACGGACTGTGTCTGAACTTTACAGTGATGACATTATTTTATTTCATGAGCTAGAAGAACAAGGATCCTATGTCCCATTGCGGTGTGACACATCTTAATTAGTGGATGACAAAAGCCACACAATACAAGATCTGGAAGTCTTTCTCATTAGTGACATTTTAGTGGTCTAATGATCTTGGGATGTCAGGCAGTCTGCAGTATGTTGTACAGTGCACCAAAAAGAAAGACATATGACATACAATGATTCCATTTAAGTATGACACTTGACATTCTAACCCACTTGCCTAGTAAACAATGTGTGTTGATTGAAATGGGCCCAGTATAAAACGCAGTTCTGTGTGACTATTCAAGAAATGTCCATACTCTCATATTCATTGAAACATCATTTGCATTAGCCAAGATATGGAAATAAACTAAGCTCATCAATGGATGCCCGTACTTTAAAAATATGTAAATATACAGACACATATGTGTCCCTACACATGCAATGGAATATTACTCAGCCATTAAAAGGGTGGAAGTTTGCCATTGTGGCATGGATGAACCTAAAGAACATTATTTTGAATATGTAAAAATATTTTATTTACTTATTTACTTGAGAGAGAGAAAGAGGAAGAGAAAGGAAGAGAGAGAGACAGAATGGGTGCACCAGGGCCACTAGCCACTGCAAACAAACTCCAGATGCATGCGCCACCTTGTGCATCTGGCTTACGTGGGTCCTGGGGAGTCAAACCTGGGTCGTTCGGCTTGGCATGCAAGCACCTCAACTGCTAAGCAATCTCTCGAGCCCAACAGATGTTATTTTAAATGAAATAAAACATGCATAAAGAGAAATAATATATTGTGATTTCACTAATGCATGAAATCCATGGAAGCTGAGCTCACAGAAATAACAGAATGCTTATAAAAGGTCTGGAAATATGACGTAGGAAGACTGGGCATGGAACAGGTAGAAATTGGAGATAGGCAAAAGTTTGAGTTGGGGGTGGTGGGTTATGCGTTCTGGAAGCAGCCCTCTGTTACTGGGGAGAGTGCTTGTGAAACTTTCAGAAAAATGGGTGGAATTGATTATGTTTAGTATAATAATTTAGCATAATAAAAGATTATACTAAATGAGGTAACCCAGGTCCAAAAAGATAAGATTTACCTGCTCACTCTCATATGTGGATCTTAATTTTTAATGCATGTATTACTAAGTAAAAGAATGAAAGGAGAGGATAGCCTGACTGTACCAAGCTGTACCAGAGAGAAAAGGAAGATGTGAGGAGGGGAAGGAAAAATATAGTACAAAATGAGGCTATGGTAGGGAGAGGACAGAGGAAGAATGTGAGAGGTGATAAGATGGAGGTTGGACACCAAAATCAAAAGTTGCTTAAAAAAACAATACAATGAAATCTAATTATTTCTATGATGATCAAAAATAAATTTATAAAACATAGGAGTATTAATTTTCTCAATAGAAACACTTGTTTCACAAAGACAATAAAGAATATGTCAAAAACTGAGAAAGATGGGCTAGAGAGATGGCTCAGTAGTTACGGTGCTTGGCTGCAAATCCCCAGGACCCGAGTTTGAGTCCTCATTACCCATGTAATGCCAGATGTACAAGGTGGCACATACATCTGGACTTTGTTCATAGTGGCTAGCGGCCATGGCTTGCCCATTCTCCCTCTTTCTATCTCCCTCTTTCTCTCCCTCTCTCTCTCTCTCAAATAAATAAATAAAATATTTTTAATTGTGGAAGAAATGTGTGTTATAACCAAGGAAAAATTAAAGATATTTTGATACATACAAGCTTTATGATATACCTGGCATGGACTTTTCATAGGAATCTGGGAAACTGAGTAAGGCAAAATATTTCCAACCATGAGTACTGAATAGAGGAGAAGGGTGACGGTGAAGGGTCATTTTGTCAACAAAGATGTCTGGTTTTCTTGAAAGCAAAGGTTGAGGGAGCTTTCCCTGAAGTGCCTCCTAGAAAACTGTTTAATCAAAGAAACTCTGTTTTCTCTAATGTTGGTTCACCCAATTACATATAGGTGGAGTCATTCTTTGATCTGTGAGTGGTGCCTTACGTGGAGTAAATCAATGTTTCTTCCTATCCCCAAGGTAAAATTAATGCAACACTCAGATTTCTGAGTGCTGGGATTATAACTGTGTATGACCCCATGCCTGGCTAAAAGAAGTTTGTTTTTTATTTGTTTGTTTTTTTTTAATCAATGAATGCTAACAATGCTTTTGTCCAAATAATAAAAAATTGCAGTTATAGTAATGAAAATACCATAGAGTATAATCTTCTAGAAGACACATATTTATAAAGAAATTAAAAGATTAAATATAATCATAGTACATTGTAAGGTTCAATTGTAATGTTTATATAATCAAAATTTTAATAATTAATTTAAGGAAAAAACATGACACAACAACATTGAAAAGATAGAGAGCATGTATATTAAGAATGGTAGAGGTTGGGGGCTGGAGAGATGGCTTAGCATTTAAGGCGCTTGCCTGCAAAGCCAAAGGATCCTGGTTCGACTTTCCAGGACCCAAGGAAGCCAGATGCACAAGGGGGCACAGGCATCTGGAGTTCGTTTGCAGTGGCTGGAGACCCTGGCATGCCCATTCTCTCTCTCTCTCTCCCTCTTTCTCTCTCTTGAATAAATAAATAAATGAAATATATTAAAATTTTAAAAAAGAATAATAGAGGTTGGAGAGATGGCTTAGTAGTTAAGGCTCTGGCCTGCAAAGCCTAAGGAAATAATGGTAAATGACTGGGTGTGGTGTTTTACTCCTTTAATCCTTGCACTGGGGAGGCTGAGATAGGAGGATCATTGTGAGTTCAAGGCCAACCTGAAACTATATAGTGAATTCTAGGTCAGATCAGGTCAGGTCAGTCTGGACTGAAGAGAGAACCCTACCTTAAAAAAATGATAAATACTGGGCTGGAGAGATGACTCAGCAGTTAAAGGCTCTTTGCAGTGGACAAAGGACGTCTTTCTTTCTTTCTTTCTTTCTTTCTTTCTTTCTTTCTTTCTTTTCTTTTCTTCTTTCTTTCTCTCTCTCTTTCTCTCTCTTTCTTTCTCTTTCTCTCTCTCTTTCTCTCTTCTCTTTTCTCTTTTTTTTTTTTTTTTCTTTCTTTCTTTCTTTCTTTCTTTCTTTCTTTCTTTCTCTTTTTCTTTCTTTCCTCTCCTCTGCATGCAAATAAATAACTATTAAATTTTAATATAACAAAATCTTCTACATTAGGACCTTTATTTATATATCTAACACTCTTAACACTAAAAATTTCAATAATGAATAATCATGGTATTCAGACAAATAAGATGAAAATCCTATTTAGATATAAAATACTTGTAACTGTAAACTTAGGAGTGAGAATAGGGAATTGTTCAGGTAAAATAATATGTTCCATTGTTTTTTGTTTTAAGTCTTAGAAAATCACTTCAAGTTCAAATCCATGTGCATGCTTTATATTTGATAAAGTAGGAAATTTACTTACGTTTATAATTAATAAAAATGTAAAAGCCTAGCTCTGCAAAATGTAATGATAAAAAAACCCAAATTCACTGTAGTTTGATTGTATGACAAAATTAATCTTACAGTTTTGCAGTAACAACAATTTGACTTTATGATTATAAAACTACTAAGTAATTAGTGATGTGAATATTAATACTTCACTCATTCAATCAGCTTCATAAGGGATTTTTAAGTGATTTTTAAGTTAATCTTTTTTCTATAACTCTCTCTTCCTTAACCTGCAAATTCTGTATGAGGAATGTTTAACATGAATTCTCAGAACTGTCCACTAGTAACACACAAGGAAGCTGCAAATCTCCTTCCCATGAGGAAACTGTCGGCTTTCTAAGTGCAACCATCATTGGGCATACTCTTGTGCTTCCTGGTTTGTGACACCGTTTTCTCTGCTCAGCTTATTTGTTTTGAAGATGCAATTCCGCCATGTTGGCCGTGGGGTTAAACTGTGGAAGACCCTTGGCGATGGTGATGAAGACAGGAGTACTCTACACAGCAGCGCCATCTTTTGACCTTTCCTGGAACATGATCCAAGCATGTGCTGTACATTGGACAGTTCACCTTTGCACTGTAATCAAAGTAGGGACACGATTTCAAAAGGAATGAAATAAACATTTCACATGGGACCAGTTGCCTCAGAAACAGATCTGAATGTGGGGAAAAAAAAAAAAAACTCTGTATTTTCTTCATTCCAGATAATTAAGTTATTTTTAGAAAATATTTAATTTTAGAATCATTAATGTATCTGTATATATTATTTATTAGTAATAACCATTGGGGATTAATTCATTCTAATTCTCTATAATTGTCATTCAAACTTTTTTATATTTTTTGGCTTATTAAATGACTTTTAGCGGTATACTTTATTACTGTGACTACACCTCCCTAGATATCATTTGCACACTTGTCTTTTGAGTAGTAATAATATATTCCTTCCAAAGTGCTCATGATTTAAAATATTCTTATCAATTTTAGACGCTCATGTCTTATTTTCAAGGATTTTTCAGAAAAAATACAATAAAGGCAAATTGTGCAAAAAAATGGTATTTTAAGATGGAATAGAGAATATCTGTGTTTTAAACAACCATTATTTAATTAGTGGTGGCTTAAATATATTGAACATATGAAATAAACAAAATATAGCATTAGACATCATTTTAATTATGACCCTGACAATGAACAGCTCGGTATATTAGGGTGTGATTTAATTAGTATTTCAAAATGAATCAAAAACTTATGTTAATCAAACATGCTGTATCTAAATGGTAATAGATATCATGATGTGTGTTTTTAATTAACTTGGCTTTTTAGATAAATTTCAAATCCACAGCACAACTACTTTGACCATGCAGAGAGTTCTCATAAACCTTCTTTCCTAGTGCATGCATAACCTCCCCTATTAAACATACTTCCTACAAGAATGGTTCATTTTGTAAATTTTATGAGTACACGTTGATATTTTTGTGTACCCAATTTTCTTAATAATCACTAATTTTTAATAATAAAAATTAATTATTTTAGTAACTCCTATTTCTACTCTTTCTCATATACATTGTTATTAATATTATCATTGAATTTAAAAGATAGTAAAGAATTATTTTCCAAAATTTGTGATTTCTGTTTTTTTATTCCTCTCATTTTTGGTATGCTCAATGTTAAGGGGAAAGATCTACTAAAGCAGTGGAGTTTTTTTATATTTTATTTTTTATTTATTTATTTGAGAGAGAGAGAATGGGCGCACCAGGGCCTCCAGCCTCTGCAAACAAACTCCAGATGCATGTGCCACCTTGTGCATCTGGCTTATGTGGCTCCTGGAGAATCAAGCCTCGAACTGGGGTTTTTTAGGCTTCACAGGCAAGGGTTTAACCGCTAAGTCATCTCTAGAGCCCCTAAAGCAGTGTATTTTGTAACTCAATGAGGGGACATGTTGATTTTATCTATTTGAACATCATACTTTTCAATCGGCCTCTTACATGACTGTCAATTCCATATGCACAGCTACTCTACGTTGAGGAAGTTAGTTCTTTGAGAACTTTTGTAGTGTCTGTGTCATGGATTTAGAACTTGGAAAGGAAAGTGTCTGACACTCTGATAACATAAATCTTATCAGATTAAAAAATAATGCTCAAAATTGACTAACATTTTCATGTAACAAAGAGAAAGTCTGCCTGGGTTTTAGTAATGGGGTACTTCTAGTTTAAAGTTATTTATGTGTATATTTGATAATTTGAAAGAATAAGAAATCCATTACTTTCTGTTATGTCTCAGGCTCGAGTTATAAGCATTTATCAATCAATCAATAACTCTTTAATTTGGGTTAGAAAAAAAAGAAATGGACTTGTTAATAGATAAATGAAATGGTTTAATAATTTATTTTAACTGCAAGTTATAAGCTGGTCCTCCTTACGTCCTTTGAAATTTGTCATTTAATATTATTTCTTAAAAAAGACATGAACTATGGCAAATGCCACCATGAGGCAACTGCTAAGATGAAATTTTATTTTAGTTAATAAAGGCGTATACATGGTCTTCATGCAAAGAACTGTATGTGGTTTGCCAAAGACAGACATGTTATATTTGAGATTCTGTTTGTTGTAAGTGAACATGTGTGTCCTCCTATTGGATTCTCCTCCTCCTCCCCCAACCCTGCAACGCATAAACTATTTAATTCTGATTTTTAAAGAGCAAAATAATTTACTATATTGAAACAGCTCATTCATCATATAAAGCATTTGATTCTGTCACCTCAAGTGCTTGTTAAATCACTTCCAGCTGCTACAATCAAGGGCCAGGTACTTCTAAGGTCTGGCACTTTCTGAGCTCCATTACACCTTTAAGTATGGTTCTTCAATCCAATTCCAGCCTTCATAATAATCAAGTACCCACTCCAGTTAACTTCAAGGCAACCAGGAACTTAGAATTCTCCACATGTGTCTGTATCTGATTTTCAATCAGACCTCTTCCTCCCCAAACCTGAAACGTTCTGAATATCTATGAAGTAGTAGAGTCACAGTTTCACTTAAAACAGTGTCAAGTGGGGCACCATTGAGATGAAAACTTTGGCAAGGAAACCGTGGTATAAAAGGGATACCTCTTCAAACCAACAGCAAGTTAGTAAGTCAGAGATAGGACTAAGAGAAATAGCATTTCCTGTGATTGTACTTTCATGGATCCATTGATTAAGCAATTGCATCCAGAGCTGGAGAGATGGCTTAGTGGTTAAGGCGCTTGCCTGCGAAGCCTAAGGACCCATGTTTGATTCTCCAGATCCCACGTAAGCCAGACGCACAAAGGTGAGACAAGCTCAAGATTGCACATGCCCACTAGGTGGCGCAAGCCTCTAGAATGTGAATACAATGGCTGAAGCCCTAGTGCTGCTAGTTCCCTTTCTCTCTCTCACTCTCTCTCTTTCACTCTCTCTCTAAAATAAAAAGAAAAAATAAAAATAAAACAATAGCACCCAGGTGGAATTGAATACCCATGAAATTGTAGACAAAAAGGAGGAATTCAACACTTAAGAGTCCATACTGGGGACTCAGAAGATGGCTCAGATGGTATGAGTGACTTCTGTGCAAACATGAGGACCTGAGGTCGATCCTCAGCACACATGTAAAATGCCAGATGTATCCATGCATGCCTGAAACCCTGATCTTGTGAGGAGCAGAGACAGGACAATTACTGGTGTTCAAACATATCACAAAAGTAAAAGCACAGAGAGTGCCTTAAAAACTTAGTTCAGGGGCTGGAGAGCTGGCTTAGCAGTTAAGCCCTTGCCTTTGAAGCCTAAGGAACCAGGCTCGACTCCCCAGTACCCCCACAGAGCCAGATGTACAAAGTATCATAGGCGTCTGGAGTTCATTTGCAGTGGCGGAAGCCCCTGGCATGCATCGTCTTTCTCTCTCTCTCTTTCTGCCTTTTCCTCTGTCTCTCTCTCAAATAAATAAATAAAAATAAAATATTAAAAAACTAATGCATTCATTTGATTTTTTAAAGATAGATATTATAGAACTATATGTATTGAACACTTTCCTAAATTCAAGTATCAATGTGCTACTGTACATTAATGACCTGCATTCTGTATTATGTCCATAATATAGAAGAACTTATCATAGAAAAATATTTTAAAATAAAAGGAGTTTGAAAAAATAGATGATTTAAATCTCATGTGGACTTAATTTAGCTAAGTTAATGAAAAGGGGAGCATGTTTGGATTCTCCCTGATAAAGTCCAAATTTCTTGAGATGAAGAGAGTGATAAGTTTATTCAACTGAAAGAAGTCAGTACAGTGAGGATTTAAAGTGTGAGTGAGATAATGAGAAAAAAACTGTATAGAGTGGAATATCATAAGGCATGTTGAACTTTGAAAAGCAAAAGAAATATATTGAGGATTCTTTCATAAGGCCACAATAAGATTATCACTATAGGATCTGTTTGAGTGAGTTCCAAGGATCAATTCAGTCACCTTTCAATTTGCTTGTTTTCTTAGTAACTCAACAAAACAAATTCTCAAATTCAAAGTACAGACAAAAGGTGGTGGTCAGAAAATTGGATTTTTGATGTTATCCTGGTTTGGTTTGGGATATGGTGACTCACTTGAGAATATGAACAGAGGAATATGAGATCCCATTAGCACCTCAGGATTTCTTTCATTACTATTCCCTTAGCTACTATACTGAGAAAAGCAGGGGTTGAGGAAGAAATAATGAACAGTGCACCAGCTGAAGGTGATTGCAAGAAAAATCCACGTGAAAGAATGTAGACATCACCGTGAGTGTACTCCTATAATTCCAGCATTTGGGAAGTACAAGGAAGAGGGACAGGATGCAAGGTCATCCTCGGCTGCATATTGACTTTGAGACTAGCCATACTTCTACATGAGAGCATAAATCATAAGAACCATAGATGATAGATAGATAGATAGATAGATAGATAGATAGATAGATAGATAGATAGATGATGGATGATAGATCTGTAGATGAACATGCACATAGACAAACAACATATGTTACATGATTTTTAAAATAATTCAAATTCACCATGCAATTACATGGGAAGTATTATTAGCATGTACTCAATTTCTGCCTTGCATGGAGCCCCATGCACTCTCCTACGGTGGCCTGAGCAGAATGTCTGGTGTCTGGCTTCATCGTTCTTGCAACCATGTCAGAGTGTCCCACCAACGCTTGTGCTTGCTGCTTTGGCAGAGTCGGGTGACTTAAGAGCCACCGTCTGTCTTGCCCTACTCAGGACTGGGGTTACAGGCCCATGTGGGCGTGTTTTTGTAGGTTCTGGACAAATTCAGGCAGTGTCAGGTCCCTTTATCCCACATGCTGACAAAAGAAGGTCATGTCAGTCACAGATGGAACGTCATTGCAGTCCTCCATATGCAACAGAAACTATTTATTTTAGGATAGGAGGCATTTTTTTCAACATTAAATATTTTATTCTAGTCTCAAAAGATTTCTGACAAGAAGCTCACTGTGATTATATTTTGTTCACTATAAATGTTTCATTTTATATTGGCTTTTTATTTTTCCTTATCTTTGGGTTCTGTGTATATATTACATATTAATGTAATCTGCATATGCTTTTGTTTATTTTAATTTTTTTCTACTTGATCGTTTCTGAGCTGAGTCTGTTGTTTGGTAGCAGTCATAAAAATAGGATGTTCTCAAATGTTGATTAGTTTTAGATTTTTTTTTTCCTTCCAGCATGTAGGCATGGGGGAAAAAAATCTCTCATATTGCTCTATGAAGGAACCACTCCATCAATCAGACACCTTGACCTTAGGCTTTGAGGCTGAAGATCTCTGAGACATACTCTGTCATATATAAATATAAATGTGTATATAAACATATAAATATACACATTCACTTATATGTGCATATATATGGATATGTCCAGTTTGTATATGTTGATATATATGTGCATATGTATGGAAATGTCTAACATATATATATTAGCTAAGGAAATGTAGCTAAGGAAATGATTTAATGGATAAAGTGCTTGCTGTGAAAGCATGAGAACTTTATAGGCTGGAGAGATTTCTCAGTGGTTAATGCTCTTCAAAGTCTGATGACCTGGGTTCGGTTCTTCCCTGGCCATGTAAATCCAGGTACACAAAGTGGTGCATGCACCTGGAGTTGGTTTGCAGTGGCTGGAGGCCTGGTCTGGCATGCCCATTCTCTCTCCTACTCCCTCTCTACCTCTCTATCTCTCTGCTTGCAAGTGAATAAGTAATTAAAAAAAAAAAAAAAGCATGAGGACTTTAGTCTGGATCCTCAGCCCCACATAAGACTGCCATAGGACTGCCTGGCATGGTGATACGGCTGTGATCCTAACATTTGGCAGGCAGACATTTGGCCAGCATATCTCCAGGGCTCTTTGGCATGAGTTCTGGGTTTAATTACAAATATAAATAAATGAATAAATGAATAAAGTGGAGAATACCCACAGAACAGCTCTGGCCTCCAACTGGGAATACATACACACACCCCAAAGATATCCAGTCTGAGCAGTCTGAGGTGCTGTGTTCAACTAATATATAATATATAAATAACATGCATATCTTGGCCAAGATGTGTAGCTGTAAGGACAAAATGGGGCAAGTATGTGGCAATTGTCTTCCTCTTAATTTTTTTTTGTAAGAAAATAGGAAACCAGACATCAATTAAGATGGAATACACAGTTGGAGATATGACTGGGGAGAGGAAGGGCAGTGAAATGGACATCTGTGAGAGTAGGAGTAGGAATAAACATAGAAAACACAAGTGATAACAAACTTAATAGTTTGTGGTTTGAATTTAAACTGAACTTTCAAGTAGAGAAATAGTAATGGTTGTGAAGAAAGTATAGATGTAAGTCGATGAATGATCTATAAAGTTTTGATAGTTAACATTATGTGGTGAGCAGACAGAGTGAATAGAAATAGAATTAGATATGAAGTTTCCACTATGTGCTCACATGTGGAATGTTGGTCCCCTGCTGGCCATGCTATTTGAGGAGGCTCCGGGTACTTTAGGAAGTAAAGTGAACTTGGAGGAAACAGATGGCTGTGGTGTGTCTTTGAAGGTCATAGCTGTTCCTGGGTTCCCTTCCTCTCTCTTTCTCCATCCCTTGTCCTCCGTGAGAGGAACAAATCTGGTGCCTCAAGCTCCCACCAGCAGGGTGCTCTTGCTAAGGGTGTGACACCCAGCAAACCTGAACCCACACCATTCCTTCCCATCTTTACTTGTTCTCCCAGATATTTTAGTCAGGCTAAACACAAGCATACAGTGAAGGAGGAATGAAGAAACTTAGCTGGTTTCGAATATGACAAAACTATTAACTAAAATACCAAATAAAAGGAAAATTAGCTCTGGATCACTTGGGAACTTCCAGTTGTGGGTGAGTTGTTTCCTGGGCTGGGACTGGGCTGGCTCAGCCCAGACCCAGGACCTGCCTCAAGGCCCCCAACCCTTAGTCTCCGCATGGGTTCTTTATCTCCTCCAGCTCGCCTCATAGCCGGAGCTCCTGGAACTTTCTTTTCTCTTTTCTTTCCATGTTTTTCCCCCAGAACCGTATCTGGTCACGTGGACTCCTGAGCTACACGTGGCTCATATGGGCTCTGGGGCTCCACATGGTGTACTTCTCTTCTCCCCAATTTGTTTCCCCTTATCTCTCAGCCTCCCCTTTCTACACTCCTTTTTAAAATCTGATTAAATGTGGTATTTTAAAAATAAAAAAAAGAAAGAAAATTAGGTCCTGTTCTTAAACATTATTCACATTATATTGCATCAGTTCCTTCACATATACAAATCAGTTATTCTACCCCATTTTATTCATTGAACAAATCACCTGATGAACTTTGTTAGAAGAAGAATAAATGTATATGTAGTCTGTGTGAATTGCATAAAGCTAGTGACAAGACCAATTTCTCACGTCCATGACTGAACCACCTGTGTGTAAAAGTGAAAGCCAGTCTACAAACACAGGTGTTATCATTCAGATGGGGATTTACCTCAGAAAAAATATATAATGAGGTTTGTTAAGAAATGAACTGATCTTAGCCAAACAATTTACATTTTAAAAATTGGGGAAAATTCAAAAAGTCACATGCACCATTTGTTTATGTGCGGGAGTAGGTGTGACTGGAAGTTCCAGTTTCTGATGTATTTATAACAGCAATTTTTTTCTATTGATTAATTTTTTAATATTACCAAGAAAGATTTCAAGGCAGCATAACATTAATTGGAGCAGGCTCTTTTGTCTCCAGTCATTGAATACAAGGTAAAAACTTTGAAATTTTTTGCTTGACATCTTTACTTATCATTTTATTTAGAATTAGTCATGTGTATCAGAGAAACAACTCATTACCTGTCCCATTTGTGTGTGTGTGTGTGTGTGTGTGTGTGTGTGTGTGTGTGTTTGAATTTAATTAGAGTTTCTTACATGATCATGGATGAATGATTATTTCCCAGAGCAGGTGAATCCAATCAGTGGCTACATTGCTACAAAAATGCCTCCTGCTCTCCCAGCCACCATTAACAATCAAGAACTTCTCAGGGAGCAATAGAGCCTCATGCAGAGTAGTGGTAATGTTCATGATTGGAGTCATTTTTCTCTCAGATACTCTCGTGAACATGAAGACCTACTATATTTAACCTGGATGCAGTTAGAGGCTCCACAAACTCACTAACTTCTCATAGCTTTACAACATGTCCATTCTTATTTTGCTACTTGATTCATATTTATTTATATATTATTTATTTATTTGAAAGAAGGAAAGAGAGAGAGAAAGAGAATGGGCATGCCAGGGCCTCCAGCCACTGCAAATGAACTGCAGATGCATGCCCCCCCTTGTGCATCTGGCTTCCTTGGGTCCTGGAGAATCAAACTGGGATCCTTTGGATTTGCAGGCAAATGCCTTAACTGCTAAGCCATCTCTCCAGTTCCTTGATTCATATGTTATTGCAAAAGTTACTACCTGCCATACTCTGATTACTCAAGACCCTCACCTCTCTTTCAGAGAAAACATGTATGTAGTGCACAGAGCTTTAAGTGAAATCCTACTACATTCATGGTGAGGTTATGCATATGTGACTCTGCAGAAAACATGTAGAATGATTCTAGTTTGCATCTACACTGGGAACATGCATCCCCTGACAAGTGACAGAAGGAAAATGTCATTATTACAGAATTGTTGAAAAGAAAATCTGAGATCATTTAAATTAAACAAGTTTTTTCTTAGTAAAAAAAAAAAAAAAGTTGGGCTGGAGAGATGGCTTAGCGGTTAAGGTGCCTGCCTCCTAAGCCTAAGAACGCTGATTCCAACCTCCAGCAGTTCCAATCTCCAGGTCCCATGTTTAGCCAGATGCAAAGTTATGCAAGGGCACAATGCTGCATTTGACCACAAGGGGGTGTACACATCTGGATTTTGTTTGCAGCAGCTGAGAGGCAGCTGGCGCACCCATCTCTATCTGTCTTCCTCTCCCTCTCAGTCTGTCTCTCTCCAAAAAATAATAATAATAATTGAGTAGGGCAAGGCTTCCAGATGGAAGATGGTTTAGGTAACTCTCCACCACAGAGAAAATAAGGTTGCATGAACAGACCACCTGTACCTGACATTTGCCTAACATGATCATGATTTGTCAGTGTTAACTTCTCATTGGCTGAATTTTTAGCTACTATGAGTGTCTATAGGAATTGTTTGAGGGCTGGAGAGATGGCTTAGCAGTTAAGGCACTGCCTGCGAAGCCTAAGGACCCAGGTTTGATTCCTCGGGACCCATGTAAAACAGATACACAAGGTACTTCATACATTTGTAGCTTGTGTGCAGTGACTGGAGGCCTGATGTGGCCATTATTTCTCTCTCTTTCTTTCTCTCTCAAATAAGTAAATAAAATAATTAAATTAAATAAAGAACTGTTTGACTGCAAAGATGTAGTCTGATATTTTTGCATTGTTACAGTTCACTACATACCAAGGACAAACACAATTTTATGATATTATTACTCCATTTATTTCTGTTTAACATTTGCTTGAGTCACTCTATTGGGCTCTTTGCACCCAAGTTTAATGTAATTTTTATATTATTTTGTGTGTATGTATGTGTGATTTGTGTACGTATGTATATTGACATATGTGTGGGTGCTTGTGGTAGTTTGAATGAATGTCCCCCAAATAGTTTCAAGAGTTTATTAAAGCTTGTAACTTCGATCTCCAGACTGGCTAGAGGAGGTGTCAATGTGCACAGATCCTAGAGCCCTGCCATAAGGTGATACTGGGGCAGATCTGAATTCTAACATAAAGGAATACAGAGTGTCTGAGTTTTATCCGGGTTCCTGAAGTGTGTTTGTTTATGGTGCATGTGGTGGTATTTCTCTGTGTGGATCTCAGAAAGGGTGCCAGCTTCTTTTGCCATTATGGAATTTCCCCTGGATCTGTAACTTTCAATAAATCCTATTCCTCCCATAAACTGTGCTTGAATTGGAAGTTCATCATAATAATGTAAAGCTAACTCTGACAAAATTTGTACCAGGAGCTGGATTATGCAGCAGGATGGATATGACCAAATGGATTTTGGTCTTTTGGAACTTTTATTTTGAAGGAATGGTCATGTACTTGGTAATTACAACTGAAGATGCTTTCCAGAGCAGTAAGCCAAGTTTTATGGACTATTCTTGTGAGAATTTGAAAATGCTAAGTACAGAGGCTTTTATACAAAGGCTTTGTGTACAAACTTTCTAAGGAAAAGAAAAGACAGCAGAAAACTTTGTTGGAACTGGTTTACTTGCATAAGGGCTGCCTGTGTTCTGCTGCCCATGTCCAGAGTGTTTGGTCAAGGTTAATTTTGTAATGGACAGCGTATGTGTGTGTGTGTGTGTGTGTGTGTGTGTGTGTGTGTGTGTGTATATGACATCAGGTTTCTTCCCCAATCATCACACTCCCTTATTTACTGGTGCAGGGTCATTCTCATTAGAATCCTGGGTTGTCAGATTCAGTTATATTAGCTAACTAGCTTGCTCTGGGAGTATCCCATTTTTGCCTTCCAGAAGCTGGTATTACAAATGGGATGCCCCCTCTCTCTCTCTCTCTTTCTCTCTCTCTCTCTCTCTCTCTAATTCTCATGCTCAGACAACAAGCCCTATGTCTACTGAGTCATCTCCCCACTTCAAATTAAGTCTAAGCATCACCAAATAATGTTTAATAATGATTCACTATGATAAATTATGCAGTGTTCAAAATATCCTTCATACATATGTTTCTCTTGGTTTTCTTTCTGTAGCATTTTCTGCAAATGGCTGGCTTTTGGAAATTATTCAACTATGTGTGTACTATAGAAACCAACTTGGGGTCTGTCTGTCACCAAGATTATTTAACTGTATGCTATAGAGGTCAAGTAGGATGTCAATCTGAATCATCAAGATTATTCAGTTGTGTCAATAGAGAGCAATTGTGTTCCTCAGGGTTTTGCCAAGATTATTGATGCTTTGAAAACAAAGAATAAAATGGAAAGAAAACAAAATGGCCATCTTGCATTCAGACAGCCTACCATGTTTTCATCTATGTAACTTGTATTGATCTAAGCATCATCTATGCATCTATCCATCATCTATTTATTTTATTTATCTAACTAGAGCATTGCACTTTTGTTAAGGGTACTAATATTATATTAGTATTTACTTCATTTGTTTCTTTCTTAAACTACTTCAGAAGGAAGTAACTATGTGTTGCTTACCAGAGTAGTAAATGAGTTTTTCTCCTGTTTCTTCATAAACCTTATTATTTTACACACAAAAATATATCATGGGGGTAATGAAATGCATGCAAAATATATTCATAATCCCTGAACCAGTAACCTTAAGAAAACCTACGCAATCTGAGAGGGTATGCTGTCCACACACAGGGTCTGCTGTGTGAATGCATGTTGTATGCATCCCTCACTGTGAGAATGCTCTACCTCACACAGGATCTAGTGGATGCATATTGGTGTGGATACCATGGTCACTTCACTCTCCCACTGTAATAGAAATTTCATCAAATTCAACCTTTGAATGATTTGGCTTCTGTCTATAATATGGGTTTGGAGATGTCAATGAAATCTGAAATGTTTTACTGCTATAAGAAATAAATTATTTCAAAATCAATGTGATGCATTCTGTTTATTTATTTAAATTTAAAATCTCAGAAACATATTTTAAACTATGTAGCCTAATAGAATAAATTCAGACACCTATTTTACAATAAACTGAAGTCAAAGAATATAAAAAATGTAATTATATATTAAGAGGCTTTAAATACTCTAATCAGTGTAATAAAAGGGGAGTTAATTAATTTATATTACTGAACATCTGCTTCTAGTTATAATAAGATTGAAGTGGCTGCAGAGTGTATTTTTACATCCATGTTATCTAAAAATCATGTTTTGAGATATAATATCATATTGAATGTAATGACAAATACATTTCTTAAAAGAAAATAGCATTAAATATCACTTCGTTTTTACTAATATATTCTTTGAATATGAAATTGGTGTTTCGGAATCTTGAGTTTCAAGATACTAAGACAATAAGGATAGGAAAGATTCATCATCATGTCGGCTTATATATAAGTTTTCAGACTCCCCAAACCATTTATAGTGTATGTCACATATTCACAGCTGGGAAAAATGGGGCTTTGCAGACCCCTATAAGAAAATGTGGGTCAACTGAAATTTTCAATCTGTTAAGGTACAATAAAACTATTTGCATATTTATTTATTGTCTACTTTTGTGAGGCAAGCCCAAAGGACTGCCTTTTTTATGTCAGAATGAGAGAGTGAGAGGAAGAGAAAGAGAATTGGTGTGGCAGAGCCTCCAAACACTTCAGTCGAACTCCAGATACATGAGCCCCCGGTGCACATGTGCAAACTTGTCCACTTATGTCACCTGTGTGTCTGTTTATGTGGGACCTTGGCAGTCATACATGAGTCCCTTAGGCTTCACAGATAAGCACCTTAACCACTAAGCCATCTCTCCAGCCCTATTTGTATATTTAAATAAATGCTTTATGGGACAATGAAGAAGGAAGATTTTTCAAGTGTACAACGCTCACTCGTTAAATTCCAACAATTCAGTGAGCACTGTTCCAGGTGCTGGAGATGTACCCCTGAGCAAAATATCCCTCATTCTAGAAAGTTCTATTCTAGTGTAAATGAGATAGTCAAGCAAAACCTGGTCTTTAATATGTTAGGTCCAGTTTTCCACATGCCTCCCTTTGCTCATCAGTTCTTCAATTAGACTTAACATTAGCATTGGAATGTGACTTGTCCCTTGTGGACTCCTGCGTGGGGACACTGTTTTGGGAGTGCCTTGGACACAGTGACCACTAAGTTTAGACACTGAGGACTTTTGCTGCATCTCTGTTTTCTCTTTGTCACTGCAGAATGGCCCTGCCTTGGCCACCTCCTGCTGCCACAGCCCAGTATGTTCCAGCTGCATTTCCCCATCATGAAGGATTGGAACCCCAGATGGTGAGCCAAAGAAAACTCTTCCTCCTCCCTCCTTCCCTCCCTCCCTCTAATTGTTCTGGTCAGGTGACAGGAGGAAAAGAAATATCCAAAGTGATTTACATATTTTTTTCCTTCTTATTTTCTTGTTTGTTTTTTGGTTTGTTTTTTGTTTGTTTGTTTGTTTGTTTGTTTGTTTGTTTGTTTTGGTTTTATGAGGTAGGATCTTACTCTAGCTCAGGCTGTCCTGGAATTCGCTATGTAGTCTCAGGGTGGCCTTGAACTCTTGGCCATCCTCCTCCCTCTGCCTCCTGAGTGCTGGGATTAAAGGCGTGTGCCACTTCGCCTGCCTTCAATTTAATTTCTTTGAAATGGTCTTACCATATTGTTAAAACCTCACATGTGTGTAAAATGAATGACTTCCCCTGAGCAGTTAAAGGAGCCTGCTTACAAAGCCTGCTGGCCTAGGTTCAATTAACCAGTACCCACAGAAAGCCAGATGCACACAGATTGGTATCTGTGCCTGAACTTTGTTTGCAGTGAGAGGCAAAATTTCTCTGCAGCATCCATTTTCTCTCTTACTCTCTCTCTCTCTTTCACTCCATCCATCCCTCCCTCAGTCCTCAAATATAAATAATTAAAAACATTTTTAAAACACCAACCTCTTTGAGTATACTTCTGTATATTAATAACCATGTGTTTGAATTTGAGATTTAATATGGCACATGCCATATTTTTTCATAGTTCTTGCTCTTATTAAGTTCGGAATATATGTTGATACAGAAAAAAATGACCTTTATTAAATTGTCCATTTTGATGGCATAAAAAAGGATTGCTTCCAATAAGGAATGATTATCTTATCAGATTTCTATTCCTGTCATAAAATTATCACCAATTTAGTAGCTTGAAATAGTGCAAATTCAGTTTTCTTCAGAACTCTAGGTAGGTTAGAGGTGACAAGAGTGTTCCCAGGATAAAGTCATCATTTTCAGGGCTGCATTCCGTTATGAAAGATTGAGAACAAAACTGTTTTCTATCCTTTTCAAGCTCCTGGAACTTCACTGCATCCCTTAGAATATGAAACACTCTCTCAGCTTCACATACTTCTCAGTGACTCCCTTTGTCTTCTTTTTATAACACCTGCCAAGAGAGGATTCTGCCTTTAGTGATTTGTGTGATTAGCTTATGAACAATATAAACATGCAGGGACAGGGGCTGGGGGGCGGGGAGGGCTTGCTCAGTGGGTAAAGTGCTTGCTAAGCCAACCTGAGATTCCCAGCAGCCACATAAAACCTGGTGTGGTAACACACACCAGAGCAATACAGGAAGCGCCCAAATTGTGCAGATTAGCTACTATAGCCAAGCTGGCGAGCTCCAGGATGATTGCAATGCCCAATCTCAAAAAATAAGGTGGGAGAGGGACTGAGAAACACACCCTGCATTGACCTCTGGCTTCCACATGCACGTGTGCCCTCATATACACATGTATCCAGGCATACTCATGCACACATGTGCAGGCACACCACCCACACATACACATGCCAAAGGGAATGGGAAATAAGATTGTATTTGAGGCTCTTTAACCTCCACTGTCGGTACAAAGTTCCTTTTGTCACTTAAGACAGTATTTTGGAGGACTCCCTAGGAGTAAGGCCTGGTCATCTCTGGTGGTGATCAGGAAGCCACTTTTTTGGCCTATCATAAATAAGACATGGTTAATCTATATGATTTATGACTTTTCATGAAATTAAAAGTGGCAAGTATTAAGCCGGGTGTGGTGGTGCATGCCTTTAATCCCAGCACTTGGGAGGCAGAGGTAGGAGGATTGCCATGAGTTCAAGGCCACCCAGAGACTACAGAGTGAATTCCAGGTCAGCTTGAGCTAGAGTGAGACCCTACCTCGAAAAACAAAAACAAACAAACAAAAAAAGGCAAGTATTATAGTAAGTTGAATAGTTAAGATAGTAACATAATATGCCTGAAATCACTTTCTGATCATTCATAAAAAATTGAATCCATAACTAGAATCAAAGAATTGACATAAATAAATAAATAAGCAAGAGACCATTTTGGGAAGACTGAATGCAATGATAAAAGACATCAAAGGCAAAAATCTTCTTTCCTAGAAGATTAGATTCAGGATTATAACTCTATTTCTATTGAGAAGCAATGAATGTGAAGAGGATTTATAAATCTATTTTCACCCTTTGTACTTCACTTGTCTAATATCTTTTAAGTTTTGAATGCACTGGGGGAAAAAAAATTGTTCTTTTACAATTTCCCCGAAGAGGCCAGAGTGCTCTGAAGCCATTTGTCCTGACACACGAGAGTGACTTCATCGGCTCAACTTTGTCCTACCCCTGCTAGTGACAGTCCCATGAGTGACCAGAACCATGCTTCACAACGTTGATGAACACATCCGTCAGAGACTACTACTTGTCAGTGACATCAATTTAATCTTATTGGATATAGGGTAGGAATCATATATCCAATAGACTCCCAGACCCTAAATCAGATCTAAAAGTACCTACATTTGTTGTTGTCAACACCATTTATTGGACAGGGGGTAAAAATAAAATATAATTGACCCTTGAAAATGTCAGCAAGAAACCAACGATTAGAAAAAGGTGGAATGAAAGTTCAATGAATGCATAATGTTAATAAAAGTACACAGCTTTGAACTTCCGGTTATTTTAGCTAAAAGATGTCCTCATGAGTTTGTTTTTCAAGATTTTTTTTTCAACTGTTCCACAATTATGAAAGTGCTATTTACACAATATGCTCATCTCCAGATAACAAACCCATTTGCATAAATACACTATGATCTTAGTTTCCCTTATAAGAATAAAGTTGTACAATACTCTTTATTTTAGAATAGAATCAGAAAATTTTAAACAAACACTGTGTTTTAGAAACTACATCATGTAAAGAACACCTTGATGATGGGCAAATTAAAGAGATTTGGGGAAGTACCTAAGGATACCACTGTAGATGGTGATAAAAATCACTAATTAAACTCTTTTAAAATTTGAATGGTCTCTCTGACTGCTAAATGTACCTCCAAAATTCACCCCTGTTCACCTAATATCCACATTTGCATTTATAATGTACTATAATATAATGATCTCCCCCAATTTTACTATGAGGGGAGTTAGTCTCTGATTACATATGTCATGTTGATATTTGCATTTTTTAAATATCACTCTGAATTTTTGGGGGGTTAGGAAATGAAAGAGGAGAAGTATTCAGCAAGCACGAGACTTATGAGTTAAAGGTAGGAATCAGTGCAAGATTATGGTACGCCCTTCCCATGAACAGTGTCAATGTAAAAGCAACATGCAATGTAAAAATAATATGGAAATGGGTTCCATAGATATTTTTGAATGATAAACTTAGAAGCCTGTGTTGTGTATTTTCCTGGAGAAACAAAAGCATACATTGATTCACTCAGGATAAGGAGCCTGAGAGGGAAAAATAAACTGATTCCACTCCCATGTAGCTTGGAGGAGTGCTGAGGTTATTGGATTGAGTTACACAGGCATGTGTGAGGGTTACTTACTAGAGTCCATGCCTGCATGACTCATGACTCATAAAACATGACAAGACAATTGAAAGCTTCCTGCCCAACTTGCAGGCATGTCCACTGAAGAGTCTACTCTTTCCAAGCCATTACTTATTGCTTATATGACCTTGGACAACAAGGGGACTTTTCAATCCTATAGCTTTCTGTGCTTCTTGAACCTTGCAAGAATAAGCTTCTTGAGCTTCATAAGTTTCATTAGCTTCTTCAGGAAGTCTTATGAACCTCCCTCATCCCTACCCTCAAAAAAGGAATGCTTTAGTTGAGGAAGTATCTATACAACAACATATCATGTCACTTTCACTGTTAAAGATGCTAGTAGATCCACTCAGTGGAATGGAACTCATTGCTGGAACTGGGAAATAAGTCAAAAACATGTACAAAAAAATGAGCTCAGTCTCCAAGATCAAGATACCACCAAATGTGGGCTAGAAGAGAGCCTAGGCATATAAGATTCCCTCCAAAATATCTATGGCCATCCCTTCTATCTAGTACTAACTTCTCTCTCCGTTGGAGAATTTGCTTATCTTTTCCAGATGAACAACAAACCTGAAGGGAGGATTAGCCAATCACACTTCACCAGGGCCCCAGCTGAAACCATAGAGTAATGCAGGGGAAGGGCAAGAATACAGCGATAAACACAGAGAACATCCAACTCCAACTAAGCCAGATATGCAGAGACACAGAGGCTCCCAAAACCTCATCACTGAAGTAGAACTAAAATGATCCCAATGTGGCTCAGGCAAATTCACGGAAGAGGGGGCGGAAAGAATGTCAGAGCCACAAGTTGGGGTATTATGCACAGAGACTTGGCCTAACCCCCAGAACTCTTGACTACCCCCACAGTGCATGACCCACATTCCCCATTGATGAGGGTCCCTTTGGAAGAGGGAGGACAGGGAGGAGGATAATGGAGTCACCTTTATGAATGTAAAATCAGAATAATATAAATAAAAAATAAATTATAAAAAATATATAAAGTAAATAAAATTTATTATACATGCATCAGAATGAATGTACTAGAATTTCCTGAAGAGTTGTACTCATAAATGCCTCAAGTTTGCCTGGTATTGTCAACCGGATGAGTGAATCACTGGGCAGTGTTATGTTCTTTCAATGCATGTGCATGTGTAGTGTTTCAAAAAGAGGACTATCTTCACCTCAAACACTTTTGGTTAAACTTACAACCTATGTTAACATGCAAAGTAAATATAATTTTATAATAATGACATGTATCTGGATATGAAAACTTAATATTTTCATTCAAAGATTTTAAATATATATAGCTAAATTACAAACTATTCAAAATTTCATTAAAATATCATCTTAGCTTGGTTCTTTTATAATCACAGGATTCTACTCTGATACAAGAATAGTACTTCTAAATTCCATTTAACTATCCTATGCTTCTTTTATTAATTGCATGAAAGACCCTGTCCAAAAAAGACAAGGAATATGTTTTCCTCAAAGAAATGTGGCTTTATGACATCATACCTTGGGAATCTAACCAAGCTGCAATCACATCAGGTTGGATAGCTCTAAAGGGTATTTCAAAACCCCATTGCCTCTCTTATGACTTTAAGCTTGTTAGCATATAAATGGGAAAAATACTCTTAAAATATCTCTGATGGAGGGCTGGAGAGATGACTTAGAGGTTAAAGTGCTTGTCTGCAAAGCCAAAGGACACAGGTTTGATTCCCCAGCACTCACGTAAGCCAGATGCATAAGATGGTGCATGCATCTTCAGTTCATTTGCAGTGGCTGAAGACCCTGGTTTATGCATTCTCTCTCTCTTCCATTTTCTCTCCCTTTCTCTTTCAAATAAGTAAGTAAATGCTTAAAAAATTCTCTTTGATGAAGAAGATACACTAAAAGGCTTTTGAATTCCCAAACATAACCACCCTTTGTAAGAAATATGTATATCAGTCTAAGAATAAATATTCCATATAATATGTGTATGCTTATTTTTCACTATAATATATGAAGTAAATATTGATGTTAATTAGTAATAAGCAACTACTAAAACCCAGTGAAAAGTGTCGTAGAAAAGTTTTCTTCTAATTGAAGTATTTTATATAAAGAAAGTCTCCAAAGGAAGTTCCAAACTAAAACATAGGCTCATTAAGACTCAGGAAGTTGGGCTGCAGAGATGGCTTAGTGGTTAAGGTGCTTGCCTGTGAATCCTAAGGACCCATGTTCAACTCCCCAGATCCCAAGTAAGACAGTGAGGCAAGCTCAAGGTTGCACATTTCCACTAGCTGGCGCAAGCGTCTGGAGTTTGGTTGCAGTGGCTGAGACCCTGGCACACCAGTTCTGCGTGTGTGCGTGTGTGTGCGCGCGCGTGCGAGCCTAAAATAAAGAATAAAAAATACAAAAAAAGACTCAGGAAGTTTTTATTTTCTATAACACTCAGGAAATAAATAAAACTAGGGTTAAAAATACCTCACAGGTGCTAGGAAGCTCCAGAAATGTATAAGGTGTTGTGGTAGTTTGAATATATGTCCCCCAATATATTCAGTGTTTTATTAGTTATAGTTTGCATCTGTAATCACCTTGCTAGAGGCAATGTCACTGGGGGCCGGTCTTAAGGTGTTAATGGTGTGGATTTGAGATTCCATTGTAAAGATATGCAAATGTGCCTAGCAGGAGTTCCTGAAGTGTGCTGTGTGACCTTTCGGCTGTAGTTTTGCTCTGTGTGCTGTGTGGCTGGTTGGCTTTCTCTCTCTCTGTTTGGCCCTGTGAAGAGCAGGCCGCTTTTCCTGCCATTATGGAACTTCCCCTGGATCTGTAAGCTTCAATAAATAATATCCCTTCCTCCATAACTGTGCCCAGTCTGGAAGTTCATCTCAGCGAACCTGAAGCTGTCTGTTACAGGTGTGCACCTCCAAGACTGTGTAGGGAGAACTGTGAGGTAGAAGAAACCCCACAGCCTCTTACCTGCAGATCTTCCGAGACTCATGTTGAAGGCTCCATGCATCTATGGTGAGTTATGACCTATGCCATGGTGGGCTTTGTAAAAATGCAGATGACTTTGAATAATTTTTATTCTGGTAACCCCTCACCAGTACTCCAGTAAGTAATTCTAATAAACTCCCTTCTCTACTGTTGGTGCCTTATCTGGGGTGAATAGGAAAAAGTGCATACAAAATGATAGGGTGTTTTAGCTTCTCTTCATGTAGAAATGATCTCATTTTAACCACAATTTTTTTTTTTTAATTTTGCTCATTCTGAATCCATCACAGCTCAACTTCCAAAACTTCAATGTATGTGAGAACATTTCAGGTTCTGAGCGTGAATGTGAATGTCTTCTCTTGATCTTTACCCCCTCCAAAAAAATAAATAAATAAGGCACTTGGGACTTTAGTTTCCACTAGTAAAATTATTAATAATTTTCTATGTAGCTTAATATAAGATTTGCAGAGGTACTAATATTATGAATAATTATATCTTGAAAATACTTGTCATGTAAAAGATCCATGCTATGTTGGTTGAGCTTTAGTCATGAATTTCCCTTACACATGTCATTTCTCCGAGTCATTCAGTTCCTGAGGTGGGGGTGATGGGTCTAACTTTTCTCGAGTCCAGTTTGCTAAATTGTGTAGTGACATCATGATGGTCACACTTCCCTTGGAAAAGTTAACACAGCCTAACTGACAAAAGCCATGGAAGTTTTGAAACATAACGTCACTGAAACAAAATAAATTAGTGATAATAATATTCCAGACACAAACAGAATAAAAATAGCTGCTTTTATTTTTTTCATATTGGCCTAAACTTATTCTACAGAGTATTTAAAACATTGAATTATCTGTAAAAGTTAGAGTGCCTTTATCATTTATAAAAATGGTTGGAATTGAAGCATTGAAAACAATGGGGTCTATCCTGTATAAAGTAGTTGCTGGGCTGGAGAGATTGTTCAGTGGTTAAGGTGCTTGCCTGCAAAACCAAAGGACCTAGGTTCAATTCCCCAGGACCCATGGAAGCCAGCTGCACAAGGTGGTTTATGCATTGTGAGTTTGTCTGTACTGGCTGGAGGACATGGTATGCCCATTGTCTCTCTATCTGCCTCTCTCTCTGCTTCTCTCTCTCTCTCTCATAAGTAAAATAAAAATGATAGTTGCTATTCTTCTGAAAAGACAAATGCTCAGATACTGCTTTGATATCATCATCTTTGAATTTATTATACCTTTTTAAAATATTTTTATTTGCAAGCATAGGTAGAAGAGACAGACAGAATGGGCACACCAGGGCCACCAGCCACTGCAAATGAACTCCAAATATACGTGCCACTTTGTGCATCTGGCTTTACTTGGTTACAACTCAGGTTATTAGCCTTTACAGGCAAGATATTTAACCACTGAACCATCTTCCCAGCCCCTTCCCTCCCTTTTTAAAAGTTATTTTTCATTTTTTATGAGACAGAGAGATAGACAGACAGAATTGGCATGCCAGGGCCTTGTGTGACCTTGCACATGTGTCACTTGGGCAACTGGCTTAAGAGGGATCTGAGAGTCAAACAGGGTTCCTTAGGCTTTACAGGCAAGCACCTTAAGCACTAAGCCATTTCTCAAGCCCTCTCTTTCTTGATGCTAGGAATTGAACTCAAGATTTCATGCATGCTAAGTACATGAGCTACAACTGAGCTCTATGCTTAGCCTTTTGACTGTTTCTAGGCTGCATAATTTTGCCCTAATTTTGGGAAGAGTCTTCCCTTGTGTATAGGATTCTGGAATGGTTTTTCTTGATAACTCAAAATTTCCTTTTTAATTGCACCAGGCTTAAATTCTGTCTGATGATTGATTATACAGTTCTCATTAAGATTTTACCCAAAATGTCATGTATATGTTTTCTTTGCATATTTTTTTTTTTTTTTTTTTTGGTTTTTGGTGTAGGGTCTCACTCTAGCCCAGGCTGACCTATAATTAACTACATAGTCTCAGGGTGGCCTCGAACTCACAGTGATCCTCCTACCTCTGCTTCCTGAGTGCTGGGATTCAACCTGTGAACTATCACGCCCAGCCAATTTTTATTTTAACCAATTTTTCCCCAGCTTTTCAATTGTGATATTTGACAACTCCCCGGCCAGATGAATGGAAATAGAGCAATGCTGATGTGAGGCAACCCCAGTGAAGGATCCCTTTACCATTAAACTCATTAATGGACAGCCTTCAAGAAAAAAATTTTTTTTTTTTTTTTTTTGGCATTGCTGAAGTTTTCATCTTCTACCTAATAGGTAGGCTGATTGCCCATTGAGAGACAGGGCCGGTGTTCCACTGTGATGACTGACGACGACCTTGTGCTCACCTGCTGTTTATCATCTGTGTTGTTTAATTACATCATACCCTCCTCGGCCACCCCTTCCTGATACCTCTAACAACATTACAGTGAATTAACCTCACCATCAACTCTCATGTGTCAATCCTCCCTGCCGGCCATTTCTGCCTCACTGCTTATTACCCTCGTTGGTTGGCAATGGTTATGTGCAGCTGCCTGGCCTCTGCTCTTCTTGAACCCCATTCTCATCATCTCAAAGATCAATTCCCTATATGTTCCTGAAATGACCCCTGTTGAACCCCTTTTTTCCCTCCCTCAAAAGCCATCCAATACACTGACCCTCCTAGCACCCTCTTAATTCACTTTCTTTTCAGATTCCTCAACCAGAATTAATCTTTAGTATTCTTTCCTTCTCTAGGTTTTCACCAGATCAGCACATCTCCTCAGGGTCTACATTTTGTGTCACTGTGTTTTTCAACTTGATGTAGGATTCTGAGTACAAAAACTTTGGATTTTCAGTACCTCCAAGCACTGTTCAAGAACATGGCTCCCTGTTCTGAGTGACATCTTATGAACAGGACCAATATTTTAGAAAATAAAAAGAGTATGCTATAAATATTATGTATTTATATGTTTAAATATTTAATATGTTGTTAATTTTTGAATCATTTACATTGAATCATTATATTTCTTTATAGCTATGCTGATTATATATATATATATATATATATATATATATATATATATATCATTATATATAATGATATTCCTCTTGAGAATTCTTATTCTACATGAGAATCTTTTAAAAATTGCAAGTAAAAAGAAAGCTCGATGTTTAATAGAATAATTGATGTATGTCATACCATGTGTTTCTCTTTGATTACTTGTTCAAGTGATGAATTTAAAGTAACATTAATGAAGTATTTATAATGACCTATTTGCATGTATCTTGAGACGATTAGAGCAAGGACTGTAACAGCAATGGTTCCTTTATGTTAGCAATTCTGTCCTAGTTTACTTTATCTGAAGATCTCCGAGGCTTTACAAACATTAACATCTCACTTTTATCCAGTGAGATAAGTATCATTATCCAAGTTTTATAGTGAAGAGATGAAGGCACAAAGAGATTAAGTGATTTCTTCAAGGTTACTGTCAGTGGTGACAAAGAAAAGGAGAGAAGTTAGATTTATGATTCTCACTCGTATGCTTTAACTATCCTTGGGCTCTTCATAGCTGTCACTTTAAACATCAAGTTGAAAAATAGAGAAGACAGTAAACAAAGACCATATAGATAAAAACCAAATATTTGGATATTTGAAATCATATTGATCAAATTGGTAAAAGCATTAAACATAAGTCTAGAAATCCAGTCACAGTGAAAATATGTGGTCCATAGTTTGTAATTACACAAGAGTGGAAAGGATTGCATAATTTTACCTGCCGATCAATATATAAAAATATATATCAAGCAAAGCAGCAACATTTGAAATTTATTTACATAGCCTATACTAACCTACAGACCTAAAACAACACATTTTACTTAAAAAAAAAAAATCAACAAACAGAAAACCTTTAACAGTGACATATTTTCTTTACTCTTTGTTTTAACAATGCATCCTGTCAGATTATAAAGGTTAAATTACTTTTTTAAATAACCTCTATGCTAAGCAGGATTTCTGCTGTAAAGGGGGGCAAAGTACTTTATTTTCTTATAGTAAGTCAGGCCAGTGAAGTATCATTGTTCAGTCTGTGCAAGCAGTCACAAGTCCACACCCATAGTATTTACTGGTTGACTTATTGCTTAGGAAAGCAAATGGGCCTGAGAAAATGATTACACAATTCTGCAGTTGTTTGTTTGAGTAGTTTAAATTACAGTCTTTTTAAAAAGAAGGTCCGATTGGAAGGAAATGAGTCAAGTCACTTGAGAGGTCACCACCGTGAGCCGAGCTTCCATTCTTGCAAAAGGAAGATGCCCACCGTTTCCCCCATATCCGCAGAAGGATTGTTTCTTCATCCTAATTTCATTTTCCTGGTTGTGTACCGGAACTACTGCTTGTCTATACTTAATGTGAATGTGAAGGCACCATGAAAAAAATGTAAGCGCCAATCTCTGGCTTGTTTTCTCTGTACCATCCCTCACCCCAAACCCTCATCCAGTGACATACAATAAACTATGTATGTTATGGGACCTCGTTTGATCCATTTTAGCACACATATATCTCCACTTTGGAAACCATATCATGCAAAGATAATGACAGTGTTCTTTTAGCCCTCCAAGTTGACCCTGGACCATCCTCCTTTTTCCCTGTATTCCTAATTCCACTCTTCTCAAGCAATCACTACTTTGCCCATGATCACCTTAATGTACTTTTCATTTTGTAGAATTTTGTATAAATGGATTCATTTAACATTTGCTTTTTACCAGTCTATTTCACTATGAAGATTTTGCTATTCATCCTTGCTGAAATGCATATAAATAGTTCATTATCTTTACCACTGAATAACAATCAGTGCATGAGCACAGCGCACCTTTTCAGGTTTTAAAAATTTCTTCCCACTGCTTCTCCAGCCAGCTAGTCTGCACTCTATGACCACTCCCAGACAGTCACCTACAACAACCACAGCCTTTAAATGCTTTTACCATCCACCAGAGACCTTCCTTGCCCTCACAATGTGAACCCTCAAAATGCTGCTCAGGATGTAGGAAAGATTTGTAAGTTATGCCACTTGCTAAATTTCATAGTATAAATCTTTCTACATACAAGCAGGACTTTGTTTTGTAATTTTGTCAGTTTCTGGCTACTAAATATAAATGAAGAAATACTATGAATCTTTGGCTGAGTGTATTTGCATTTACATCAACTTTTATTTCTTTTGGGTAAATATCTTATAGGGAGTATTTCATATCATATGGATGGTGTGTTTCGTGTCTTGAGAAATCAGAAAACTGTTGCCCAAAGTGGATGTATAGTTTTAGATGACATCAACCATGTATACAGATTCCTATTTTTCTTTATCTTCGAGGACCCTTGGTGTGAAAATTTGTTTTGTTTTGACCATTGTAATAAGTGTATTGTGACATCTCACTTTGTTTTAAATTTGTACTCTTCTAATGACTAAAGAGAATCAGTTCTTGTGTGTATATTTATCATCAATAGGATAATCGTTGGTGAAATGGCTCACCAAATCCTTCTCCAGTTTTATTTTTAAGTTAATATCCACACTAGGCACATCTGGATTGTGTCTGAATAAATTGTGAATCAAATCTCTGACACATGAAATATTTCTACCATATTTATAACATCTAATCAGCTAACAGTCAGAACAGCAACAAGTTGTTGGGTGAGAGGTTACCCAAAGAATGTCTCTACATTTTTGAAACCATAGCATGAGTTGTTAACGTGTCTTTGTGAAGAAAGTTAGAAAAATTCTACAAAGTTTGCTTCTTCCCCCACAAATATTTAGCACCTCCGTGTATTCTCCCAGCTGCTAACAAGAAAGCTAGCATATAATAATTAGTTTATTCTGTGTTACTAATAAGATAATTGACTAAGTTTAAAATGTTTTCTGAATATATACCACCCATGAAGTATTATGTTGCCTGTGATAAAATATAGAAATAAGTGCATATTACCTGGATGCCAACTCATCACACAAAAGCCAGGTTTCCGATATGTTCATACATCAAAAGTATTTTACGAACTCACTCTTAATGCTTATAAAATGTCATGTTTGTGCCAATTCATGTCAAAAAATTCAGTGCACTATTTTTGGCTAGACATTTTTGTGTGTATTTTTCTGTTTCAGGAGTTCTTTGTGTCACAAATTTCAAGTGTTTTATAAACAGTAGATTCCTTTTCAATCATAATACATTTTAAATACAGTCTATCTTTCCCATTTCATGCTTCTTTTTTTAAATATATTGTATTTATTTATTTATTGGAAAGAGAGAAAGAGAGAGAGAGAGAGAGAGAGAGAGAATGGGCATACCAGGGCCTCTAGCCACTGCAAACCAACTTCAGACACATGCACCCCTTGTGCATCTGGCTGGTATGGGTCCTGGAAAGTCTAACCTGGATCCTTTGGCTTTGCAGGCAAAAGCCTTAACTGCTAAGCCATCTTGCCAGGGCCCCCTTTTTAAAATAAAATATTTTATTTTATTTTATTTTATTTTATTTATTTGAGCTAAGAGAAAGAGGGAGAGGGAGGAAGAGAGAGAGAGAATAGCTGTTCCATGATTCTTTCTGAAGTTTCTACTAAGTTGTTAAAACTCTTGGTCTGTATTTATCATAGGATATACATCCTAAAATAGTAACAGAAGCATAAATATATACGGAGTAATTAAGCTATGTATGTTCCGGAGTGCTAGTTTGGTAACATAAGCAGTGATCTGAAAATTTGCCACACAAAGCCAAACAGAAATGTCTCACATATCATACAGGCAAACTTGGTTTTAATTTACATGGCTTGGAGTCTGGATATGTGTTTGTGTTTACACAATATGAGGGTACAAACTGACATATGGGGAAAGTTATTTTCACTCTTCTAACTTTTTCCTAAACGAGGTAATAATATATCTGAACTCTAACAAGTCATTTTGCATCCATAATCCCTCACACCAAAATGTTTATTGTTTACCCTTTCCCTCAAAATTAGTCTGTGGAAAGGAGAGGGCATGGATCCTCAGCAATACTCTCAAACTTCACGTGGAATAAAGTTTGAGCACCAGAGTGGATTCTAATGATCCCGCCTCATTTAGGTTCTCCTTATCCTTGGACAAAGTAAACCTCAAGGTCCTCTCCCAGCTGCACACCTCCCCTTCCCAAATTGCCATTAGCTGAAGAGCAAGCATTAAGAACATACAAGTTGGGGGCTGGAGAGATGGCTTAGTGATTAAGGCACTTTTCTGCAAAGATTCAATTCCCCAGGACCCATGTAAGCCAGATGCACAAGGTGGTACATGCATCTGGAGTTCTTTTGCAATGGCTGGAGGCCCAGGCATGCCCATTCTCTCTCTCTCTCTCTCTCTCTCTCTCTCTCTCTCTCTCTCTCTCTCTCTCTGTCTCTCTCTGTGTGTGTGTGTGTCTTTCTCGCACTCAAATAAATAAATAAATAAATAAAAAATATTTATTTAAGAAAAGAACACACAAGTTTATGGTTGACGCCAGATTCAAACCACTGGATAAATAACTTCTAGGGTCTACGTATTTGGATGAGATCACATAGAAAGGCGCAATGCATCACTCTTAGTGTTTTATTTTTCATATGTATTTTAGCTACCATCTCTCCACTGGACAAAACACCAGACCAAAAGCAGCTGGTGGGAGAAAAGTTTTTATTTTGTCTCACAGCCTCAAGGGTAGGCTTCATAATCGCAAAGGAAAGCATAGTATGAGCAGAGACTGGACATCCCCTCTGCCACAGCAAGAAGAAGCTAATCTCTGGCGAGGAGGGGCTGACTATAACACTCCTAAACCAATCCCCAATAATATACCTCCTCCAGCAAGGCTCCCCCTCCCAAATGTCAACATTTGGGGACCAAGCGTTCAAACCTCATGTGTTTATGGGAGACATCGGACTCACACCATGTGCAAAACCTCTGCATGTTACACAATGTGACTTATGTTTTAGCAAAAGAATTTGTCAGGAAAAATTCTCTCATGAAGGAATATTACGTTTTATAGACATTGAGCTTTCCCAGCAGTTGTTGTACCTTCAGAAAATTGTAGTTTTCTACTCAGTTAAACTTTTTTATTAGAGGGCTGGAAAGATGGCTTAGTGGTCAAGGTGCTTGCCTGCAAAGCCTAAGGACCCATGTTTGACTCTTCAGATCCCACGTAAGCCAGACAAGGTGAAGCAAGCATGCAAGGTCACACATGTGTACAAGGTGGGACACAAAAGTGGCTGGAGGCCCTGTCAAGCCAATTCTCTCTCTCTCTCTCTCTCTCTCTCTCTCTACATATATATATCTTGCATAAAAAGTTCAGTCTGCTGGGCTTGCCTCAAAAACATCTTTTTCCATTATAAATGATGTACTCTCTTATGCTGTTGAATTATAGACACAGATTACAATAACCAGGAGGTAAATTGGCAACTAAAGGCTCTATGACACCCACATTTTAACCTAAAAAACAGCCATTTGTAATTTAAAGCTAGTTTGCCTCATCTTGGGTAGTTCCTTAAACTTGGAAAGTCTATTATGCTTAAAAACTTTTATTGTTGGGCTGAAGAGGTTGCTTAGTGTTTAAGGCACTTGCCTGCAAAGCCAAAAATCCTGGGTTTACATTTCCCAGTACCCGCATAAACCCAGACACACAAGGTAGCTCTTGTGTCTGGGTCCATTCGCAGTAGAGGCCCTGACATACCCATTCTCTCTTTCTCAAATAAAATAAAATAAAGTTTTACAAAATATTGTCGGGGGCTGGAGAAATGGCTCAGGGGTTAAGATGCTTGCCTCCTGAGCCTAACAACCTGGGTTAAATTTCTCAGCATCCACATAAGCCAGATGCACAAAGTGCTATATGCATCTGGAGCTCGTTTGCAGTGTCTAAAGGCCCTGGCTTGCCCATTCTTTCTTGCTCTCTCTCTCTCTCTCTCTCATCACTCTCTCTTTTTGTCTGTCTATCCTTCTCTCTCTTTAACTACATCTCTCTGCTTGCAAATAAATTAATCCTGACAAAATAATATTTACCTTCTGTGGTGATTTGAATGGATGTCCTCCAATAGATTCAGTTTGAGTAAAGCTTTAGATCTCCTGCTTCCTGGCGGTAAAAGGTACATTAAGATGTGGGCAGATTTGGAATTTCCAGCCAAAGATAGGTGAAGTGCTGGAGCTTTGACTGTGGGTCCTGAAGTGTACTTGCTAATGCTGGTGGTTGTGGCTTTTCTCTCTGCTTGGACCTCTGGAAGTGGGCCAGCTTCTCCTGTCATTATGGAACTTCCCCTGAATCTGTAAACTTCAATAAATCCCTTCCTTCCCATAAACTGTGCCTGGTCTGGAGGTTCATCTCAGTGCCCTGAGACTGTCTCCCACACCTTCTTTTTTTTTTTTTTAGAGAGAGAGAGACAGAGAAAGGGGGAGAGTAAGACAGATAGAGATGGGCGCACCAGCAGCCTCTCAGCTGCTGAGAATGAAATCCAGATGTGTGCGCCCCCTTGTGGTCAAGTGCGGCATTGCACCCTTGCGTCACTGCATCTGGCTAAACGTGGGACCTGGATATTGGAACTGCTGGAGATTGGAAACAGCATTCTTAGGCTTAGTAGGCAGGCGCCTTAACCGCTAAGCCATCTCTCCAGCCCTCCCACACCTTCTTTAGTAAAATTATGCTGTGTCTCAACAAAGTAGAGTCCAGTCACTGTCTGTGTCCCATTTGTGTTAATAATCCAGAGATTAACCTAGGTGTGGTGGCGCACCCCTTTAATCCCAGCACTTGGGAGGCAGAGGTAGGAGGATCACCATGAGTTTGAGTCCACCCTGAGACTACATAGTGAATTCCAGGTCAGCCTGGGCTAGAGTGAGACCCTACCATGAAAAACCAATAATAATAATAATCCAGAGATCATAAAATTGTAAAATCACACTCAGAGCTGCGGTCAGTAAAGTGCATCTCCAATAATGTGATAGGTAACATTGAAATAAGGAAAATAATAGAAATGTCATCTGCAAAGAGATTCCATCATTGACATCCACAGCAAAACTCAAGATATAAAGTTATGCTATGATTAAGAGTTGTAACAAGTATCCCAGTTAACAAAGCCCCTCATTCCTTTCTATGGGGCATTCTTTCATCATATCACCTGGCCAGGCAGAGTACAATTCACTTCACTGTCTCCCATAATGTACTTAGGGATTTGTGAAAGCTTTGGTGATTGTTTCAGCACTGGCTCTTCCCTGTGTTACACATACCACACTCCCGTTCATACAACGATGCCGTGATGTCAGACTCTCCAGACACGGCAGGCAGCACAGCTGCTAATGTCCCCAAGGTGCCGTGCAGATGAGTTTCTTCAGCGTGAGTCTGAGGTGTGTGATGAAGCAATAGCATCCTTGTTCTGGATTGTCTTCCATTACCCTTTATCTCTCCTGCAGAGAATATAATCTTATTCGAATTATAATGGCCTCTGTTATCAATAAGCTTTCCTATTTATTTACAAGCAGCCAGACAGGCGAGCGTTCCTGCATTCTGCTTTTTCAACCAACCAGTAAGTCTTTCTGCACTGTCAGAATCATGCAGAATCACAAATTATAAACCAGTTATCAGTAGCGTTTGCTTAGCACAAAGAGCACATGATTCATTCATTTAATATAGTGGCTTTATTAGAGAGGTGAAATCCAGTCATTAGGAAAGAAATACAGTAGATGCTAAATAACTTTTTAAATAAAAGCTCAATTTCAAATAATTTCAATTAGAGAGTAGTTACCAGGTTTTCTGGTTATTGTTCTTGTTTTATGTTTCACTTGAGCAAAGTACGAAGTTACATTAACTGAAGCTAACCTGTGTTGCACACGGAGTTATTAATTATTGTCTCCTGCTTAAAGCATAACAGAACACACTTAAGACTCTGCTTTGGGGCCCGCTAAGCCTAAGAACGCTGGTTCCAATCTCCATCTCCAGGTCCCAAATTCAGGTTTAGCCAGATGAAAAGTGATGCAAGGGCACAATGCAGCATTTGCCCACAAGGGGGCTCACACATATGGAGTTCATTCATAGCAGCTGAGAGGCTGCTGGCACACCCATCTCTATCTGTCTTCCTCTCCCTCTCTCTCTGTCTGTCTCTCTCTGTGTCTCTCTCCAAAAAAAAAAGACTGCTTTTGACTTCACCTAGGCAATCTCGAGCTATAATAATATTTTTCATAGTCCTATAAGCTGGCTAATTTTGGAACTTTGTTAAGAGGATAAAATTGGCCTCCCTTTAAATTTTATCCCCTTAACCAATCTGTAATGCAGGGTAAGCCAGTTGAATGATGTATACTTCTCAAATAGAAGGACTCGAATTTGGAGAAGTGCTTTGGAATACAAAGAGAAGCAAGATGAGAGACAGGCTCCTGGGTCCAATCCCTCTCCTCTCTTTTGACCTTGAGTGACCTTGTGTCTTCCTTTCCTCCACATAGTAACTAGTAAGACAAAGGGAAGAGAAGGTTCTTACAGTATGGATGATGGGTATTTGTGACCTAAACCATTTCCTCCCACAGGCTTATTCGGAAAACAAACATTTATTAATTATTCATGTGTGTCAGGTATGGTTCTAGACACAGAAGGTAAGGCAGTGGATATGAAAATAGATATCCCCAGCTTTATTCAATGACAACTACGTGCTTAAAATTAAAAAAAAAAGGATACATTCATGTACAATAGATGGAGTGTGGGAGAGTGTTTGGGGTAGTATTTAGCATGTCAAAACATGATAGGGTGTTTTCATTAATATAGGAATGTGTTAGGAAGTGAGGAAATAACCACCATATAGAAAAATAAGTCAAAAGCTGGAGAGATGGCTTAACAGGACTCAGGTTCAATTCCCCAGGACCCACATAAGCCAGATGCACAAGGAGGCAAATGAGGCTGGAATTCATTTGCAGTGGCTGTAGACCCTCTCTTTCTCTCCTTCTCACCCTCTGTCTCTCATAAATAAATAAGTAAAATTTTAAAAAGAAAACTAAGTCAAGTTTTAGAGAGAATATTTCAAGTGGGTTTCCCCATACCCCGATCTATTTGACAAGTTACTCAGCACATCACCAAATGTCTTCCTTCTAATACTGTGATGAAGTTCACAGAACAACTGTGTTATCTCCATCTTATAGATAAGAAAACACACTTGTATGATTCCACGTGTAACAAACAACTGCATGCATGCCCTCATACCTTGTCATACTTGAATTCTTTACTTCAATATTCTGAGGGCCAATGTAATAGCTTAGTTTTGGGCTCTTAAATGAATGAGTTTTTCTAAAGTTAAGACACTAAACGTACAGAACAGATGCAGTGATAAGATCAGTATGCTTTATCCAGTAATCATTCTATTCCATTAATCTCCCTAATGTCTAACCTATACTGGTCCCCTTCAAATTTCTCAAATATGCCATTTCATTCCACTCTCTTTTGCTGTTGCTGGCAGGTAAGTCAGCTAAATCCGTGTAGTCACTCTGCTGTTATTTTCTTATTCTCATGCCAGATCTTTATCAGACACTTCAGAGTGTCTGAGGGTGGGCATCTTGTCATAGAGATCTCAAGGCTTTGACCATGCTCAGAGTTTTATTGCATGAACTTTCTGAAAATGGTGTGATTGGCATCATAACAACAATGGTACTTTAACTTCTAGAACTTTCCAAGGCATATGAACAATGCTTTGTATTTGTTACAGGAATGACGTCATCTTGCCACTCTGTAGTAAGCAAAACAGAAAAAATTGGAATCAAAAAATATATATTACTGTATGGCACAACACGGGGCAGGCCCTAGCCAGGCTGCCTGCTTAGAAGAAACCAGGAAGTGGCTTCTGTGGACATGGCATCCTGCACAGGCCTGGCATGACAACAGCTACAGCCCCATGCTCGCGAGCAACCTGCTGCGAGATGATCTGTCTGGACACAGGCTGTCATTGGTCACAAGAAGGGAACAACTCCATACAATGATTGGCCAGCCAAACCCTTAAAACCCCCTACACTTCCTTGAATAAACGAGTTTGCAGCTGCTTGTCCTCTGCCTGCTTCCACCCAACTCCCGGAGTCTGTGTCGTGACTCTGCACCTCTCACCCCCTAGTCATCAGAGACCCTGCCGTCCCTCCTGGGCTGGCCCTAGAAGGGACCCCAACGTATTACAACAGATAATTTTCACAGAATGAGATTATTTCATCACTGTTATCATTTTTAGATGAGAAAAAATGAAGCAAAGCACAGAGAAAAAGCTTCCAACAACCAGTGATTGGCAGTGTAAGGATTTGAACCACTGCACACTAGGAAATTCATCTTTGGACACTGTAAGAGAACCTTAATGATTTTCTTTGAGATTCACTTATTTTTTAATTTTATTTATTTATTTGAGAGAGAGAAAGAGAGGAAGATGCAGATAAAGAAAAAGAGAATAGGTTCTCAGGGCCTCCAGCCACTGCAAACAAACTCCAGATGCATGTGCCCCCTGTGCATTTGGCTTAAGTGGGTCTTGGGGAATTGAACCTGGGTCCTTAAGCTTCACAGGCAAACACCTTAACTGCTAAGCCATTTCCCAAGCCCTTCTTTGAGATTTTCTAGTGCATTATGCAAACCTAAAGAATTCCTTTATATCACTGTTTTAAGAATATTGAAGATGATGTCAATAAACTTCTTTCAGTTAGCTAAGAGGAAAATCATTATGAAGTCCATTCAGGCTATGGCATCATGCAATGACTAGATTGATTTGAAAATTTTTAAATAATTAAATGTATCCTTTAAATTCTGGTTTTGGTTTTTTTTTTCTGCTCTTTCTGACTGGTGAGTAGTTAAATATTAACCACACGCTCTTATTATTATTCTGGTCCCTACTAGAAGAATATTTAGTAACATTATAGAAATGAGTGTAAGTTTTAATTCTGCAGTGTTTGTTCATGTTGGAAAACTTGGACAAACTTTTAGCATACCAAAGTGGGTTGTAAGTATTCAAGAGGGGCTATAGTTTATAGTATATACAAGCTAACTTAATTAAAAATTATAGGGGCTGGAGAGATGGCTTAGTGGTTAAGACATTAGCCTGTGAAGCCAAAAGACCCAGGTCTGATTCCCCAGGATCTACGTTAGCCAGATGTACAAGGGGCACATGCATCTGGAGTTTGTTTGCAGTGGCTAGAGGCCCTGGCATTCCCATTTTTCCTCTGTCTGTCTCCTCTCTCTCTCTCTCTTTCTCTCTCCTTGCAAATAAATAAATAAATAAATAAAATTTTAAAAAATATTATAGATTCAGGGCTGGAGAGAAGGATAAGTAGTTAAGGCACTTGCCTTCAAAGCCTAAAGTCCCAGGTTCAATTCCCCAGGACCCACATAAAGCCGGATGTATAGTGGTACATGTGTCTGGATGGAGTTCATTTGTCTCTCTTCTCTGTATTTCTCTCTCTCTCTCTCTCTGCTTGCAAATAGATGAATAAATAAAATATTAAAAAATACACGTTCATAACTTATTAAAATGATCCTACATCCACAGCAAAGACATATTAAAATGAAGTGCTTTGGAGTATTTGGGGATTGCTAATTATCTCTTTAGTAATAATTGGAAAATAAAATTACATTATCTCCCTCACCACTTGATATGAAAAGAGTAACAATTTGTTTTTGATAAAAAGTAAGTGAAGGAAATGGAACAGACAGATTTCTGAAATGCTATGTGGACAGTTGCTGGAGAAAAATCATTTCTAGTAAAGTATAGGTTATATTAAATTTTATCATCTAAGAGAAAACTTAGGGATAATGAAGTTCTATGAGAATTTTAAAACTCCTAAATCTGTTGTTCATAATGGTATCAGTTATATCTACATGGGTGCATTTCTTTTTATCCTGATTAAAGTTAATGACTGCATATCTAAATTATGGAGGTATGCAAAGATTATTAATTGTAAAAATAATAAGTATTACTGCAGGATTTCTTTTCAGGTGATGAACAAATGTAATATTGTAGACCTGAGATATTAGGAAGCAGTGATACAAACTTGTCCATTTGCAGTTTTTTTCCTCTAATTTAACTAGTTGCATAAGGAAAAATGACCTACGAGATTCTAATCTTTGACATATAGTTGACAGGTAGTTGGAACTGCCAGCAGTCCATGATTCCATGAGGCTTCTTCTTGTACCTGGATTTTGTGACAAATATTGAAAAGAAAAGTATGAGAAAACTTTGTGGAAATTTTTTTAAGTCTTGGATATGATGAGAATGATACAAAATAAATGAAAGATCAAATGACTGATGAATAAAACATCAAGAAGAGAAATACCATCGAGAGCATTGTTACTTCCCACTTTCTCCTTGGCCCACAAGCAAGCCCATGGGCTTCTTTAAACTAGTGCCCAGAGCAAAAGACCTTAAGGGACTTCTTCCCTTACACCACCGAGTATGACCTGGAAAATAATTAAAGATAAATTGGCATGCCTGCAGAACAGAGGGACTTAAAAGGGAAAATATGAGAAAAGAAAGAGGAATCCAAAATTCTTGACTGAAGGAGTAGTTAATACAAATACAGTGTTTTGTGACATTTTTAGTTTGCTAAAGTAAGCTATAATTTTCTTACATATGGATTTATAAATTATTCATTGAGGTATAACACAAATAATAAAGGTGAATAATCCAATGCTGTACATTGAAATGAATCATCACAAAGAACACATAACTAACCAAAAAGTAGGTTAAAAAAAAAAAAGGAAAACATTGCCAATGTCAAGGAAGTGCTGTTAAATCATTGTGTAATATAACCACCCTTTTCTATTCATAAAGGAGCAGAGCTTTTTGGGGTGCTTTAGAGTTTGACATAAATGGAATCTTATACTGTATACTCTGCTTTTATTCAGCATTGAGATGTTCATTCATGCTATGGCACCATGCAGTGAGTGTACTGATTAGAATTTTTTAAATTATTACTATTTTTTATAACACACAAAATTATCCTGTAGGTTTCATAATTCTCTCATGTTTTCATTAGAGTAAAACACTATTTCAAACATTCAAATAATGACTAATAATTGAATGTAAGCTTTTTGTCTTCTACATTAAACTGGATACATAAAACAGATATATATATATATATATATATATATATATATATATATATATATATATATATATATATATATATTCTGAGAGCTAAGTAACTTTACCCAGACTTCCCAAAAATTGCAATAGGAGTTAAAGCAAACATAGATAAACAGAGATACACACGTACACACGTACAAACGTGCATGGCAATCATAAGTACAATGCAGAAAGGATTTTCACGTGTGAGCTACAAATCCTTTCTGGTTCTGAGCCTTCTTTAGGTCAGGGATACGTATGAAAGTCAATAGAATTTCACCCACTGGAAACCTTCCCTCACCTACATATACATTCTGCATTTAATTTGGAAATGTCATAATCCACATGGGAGACGCTTAGATACATGAGCAGGAGATGATGAACACTTGAATTCACAATTAGTTTTGCAGATGTTTGCAAAGGAAGAGAGGAAGAGAGCAAGAGAGCAAAGGAGGGAGGGAGGGACCCTCGTATCGAACCCAAGTCCAGCAGACTTTGTAACCAAGCACCTTTAACTGCTGAGCCATCTCTCCAGCCATATAGACATATTCTAAACATGATCATGGATAATATAGCAAACAGAAAGACACGTAAAGGCATACTACATGCTAACTTAACTTTGTCTGGGCCATCAAATGTAAAAACCATGAATATTTCTCCCAACTGTGGAAAATCCAGTGTGTTGTGTCCCCTGCCCGCCTCCCCCCCCCCACCATTTCTTTCCATTCTGATTGTCAGTGAAGATCCTCTTTCCGTCAGTAGACCTCAGACCCAGGATCTGCAGGTAAATGTTTCTGATTTCACCTCTGGATATTTCTCCCAGTCCTGTTTTGTGGGATCTCGCTGTGAGCTCCTTGATCGGTAACTTTTCTAGTTGCTGTGACCAAACACCTGGTAAGAAGCAGCTTCAACAAAGGAGAGATCTATTTAACCTGCAGCCTGTCGGGGATGCAGTCCGTTCTTTAGGGGAGTTACGGTAGCCAGGAGCTGTGGGCAACAATGTCATGTGGGAGCTTCTTGCCACTTTAAAAGCACTCACTTTCAATGGCCCAGGAGGCAGAGACATGGGAGTGGCAGTACCCGTCTATGGGGGTTTGACTCAGGTGTCCCCCATCCACTTCAGCGTTCTGAATGCTAGGTTTCCAGCAGATGGAGATTTGGGAATTAACACCTCCAGGATGCAGCGTATTATTGGAGGCAGGCTTACGGGTATTATAGCCAGCTCCCCTTTGCTAGTGTTTGGCACTCTCTCCTGTTGTTGTTGTCTGCATTACATTGGGCCAAGGGGTGATGTCCACCCTCTGCTCATGCCATCGTTTTCCCCTGCCATCATGGAGCTTCCCCTCGAATCTGTAAGCCAAAATATACCTCCCTCCACCCCCGCAAGCTGCTCTCGGTTAGGTGATTTCTGCCAGCAATGTGAACCTGACTACAACCCCATCAATCTTTCTCCATTTATTCTTTTTATTCAATCTGGGCCAACAGCCCACGGGGTGTTGCCACCACATTCAGAGTAGATTTTCCTCCTCCCTTACACCTCTCTGGAAAAATCCTCACAGCCATGCCCAAAATTGTGTGTTCTAAGTGATTCTAAATCCTATGGAGTTTCCCATGAATTTTAACCATCTTACAGCATCCTTTTTGTTTTTTGTTAATGTGTGTCATTGTAAAGGCTTTTGAGTGTATGTGTTTGTGTGTATAGTGTGTTGTGTCAGTTTCAGAAAGCAAGGAGAACAATGAAAACTCTATTTGCTGTTCTCATGATTTTTCTGTCTTCCGGTGCCGATCAGAGAACACCAGCAACTGCCTGGAGAGCAAGAATATGAGGCAGGGTTAATCTTAACCTTCAGTACATTCTACCACATGCGAATGAAAGCACTTCTGAACATCAGAGGAATATTCGTCCACACATTGGATCAATAACCTTTACCTTGAAAGCGGTCATGTACAATGCACAATTGCTAACGACACAGGTAAAGACACGGAGCCCGAAAACCCACAGAAAAGTGAATTCTCACAAGTGCGGACTTTCCCCTGCAGCTGTTGCAAAACTGGGTTTGCTCTCCCCCCTAGTGGCAGACGTTGCACCTGCAGATACTTGCCTATTATCGACCATCGTCTTTTAACTTGCAACAATCCGCCCAGGAGGTCAAAAGATGAGACAATATTATGCTCAGTTTAAATACCGCGGGCAGCAAAATGCAAATCTTGAGAGTCCTAAAGAGAACACACAGGCTGCATGCAATATTTCCTGTAGCCTGAAGAAAAAAAAAAAAACAGAAATGAGAAAATCACCAGCATAATCACACAGAAGAAAGAGGACACGTCAATGGCCCAGCCGGGATATAATTTCTGGTTCCGAATGTCACAACTGCAGCTGTGCAGTGTTACGCAGTCGCTGTTCATGCGCATTTTCTCCTGGGTGGTTGGAGCGGACCCGCGTGAAGTGCGGTATTCTCCAGGACACTTCTGTTCACACTGTTCCTGTCTCACAAACCCCAGAAGTTGGCGATGATTACAGAGTCAAATTCTCTACTTGGAATTATGACTTTTATTTCTATGAAACATTGTTCCTGTGTTTCAAAACAACAAATCCCTCCTGTAATTTTACACATGTAAATTCCTGCTTTGTTTATGAGAGCCAGATTGCTTTCTTTGGACATACTCTTTTGGGTCAGGTTTATAGGGTCTGCCACGAGGTGGCCCCCTTGTGCACATCGCTTGCTTGCCTGGGAGCTCCCAACTTCTCCTCGATTTTATTTTATCTTTTCCTTTCCTGGACAAACACATAGAAAGAAAGAAAAAAAAAATCAAATGTTTACATGAATACAAATGGCTTTCAATTTCCTTCTATGATGACTAAAATTTGTATTCTATTCAGGACTCTAAATTTTTATTTTTAATGATAATTTAAGAGAGAGAGAGAGAGAAATACATCAGGGCCTCCTGCTCCTGCGAATAAACTCCAGTTACATGCTCCACTTTTTGCATCTGGCTTTACATGAGTATTGGGAATCTAACCTTAAATAGGTCATCAGGTTTTGCAATCAGGTGCCTTTAATCACTGAACCATGTCTCCAGCCCCTAAATCTTTTTTTTTAATTAGAGAGAGAGAGAGAAAGACAGAGACACAGAGAGAGACAGATAGACATGGGCATGCAGGGGCCTCTCAGCCCAGTGAATGAACTCCAGATGCATGCGCCCCCTTGTGGGCACGTGCGACATTGTGCGTTTGGGTCACTTTTGCGTCTGGCTAAACGTGGGACCTGGAGATTGGAACAAGCATTCTTAGGCTTTGCAGGCAGGCACCTTAACCACTAAGCCATCCCTCCAGCCCTTTTTTTAAAAAAATATTGACTTTAATTATTTGTGAGTGATGGGTACAAGTGCACTAAGTGAGTCAGATGGCAGCTTTGAGGGATCTGTGTTCTATCCTCATTGAGAAAGCCTCTTGTGATGGCAAAGAGAATGGCAGACTGCAGACAAATGTCAGGCTAGCAGGCCTCCATGTGATCCCCTGGCTGTATCTGCCATTGTCATAGGCACTTTGGGATCACAAATGCATGCATCCCTTTACGTGGGTGCCTGGGCATTGAACATGTGCCTAGTCTATGCAAGCCTGTGCCTTTAATTGCTGAGCCATCTTCCAAGCTTCAAGGAGACTAAATCTTTTACAGGATAGATCATTTTGAGGAATATATCATCTGTGTGGTACATTTCATACCTGTATCTTTGGGACACTCTAAAATAATAAGGCTAATATTTACTAACTATTTCTAAGAAATGTGTCTTTAGGGATAATTAATATTGGCATTCTGGAACTGGTTATTTGGTGATGACATTTTTCCCACCTGCTTCCCTTTTAAACTCTACTAATCATGGTTTATGTCTACTGTAGATAAGAAACTTACAGGTCAGCAACATCAATAGGTTTTATTACAAAGAAAGCCAGATGTTATCATCACCTACTCTGTCAGTTTAATTAGAAATATTGAAATGTGCTATATCCCTGTAAGTCCAAGATATTATGAGAAGACTTGTTTTCCATGTTTTTAACATTCTCCAACAGCCACAGCTTCAAAAAAAATTGAATCATTTTTCACATTTTAATGGGATCAGAAAAGAAGCAAAATTTTGACATTTCAATTTTTTAACAGATAACCTAAAATGTTCTAATAGGCTGTGATCACATTTGACATTGATTTTAACCGTGCATACCACGGTACTGTGTGGAGAAATAGGCTCGTGACTTTGCCAGCAAACTCTCACAAGCTTCAATATCAATGGACAGTGTACTCAGAGGCTGGGTGGGAGGATCGCTGTGAATTCAAGGCCAGCCTGAGACTACGTAGTGAATTACAGGTCAGCCTGAGCTAGAATGAGACCCTTCCTTGAAAAAAAATGTTTAAAAAGCTGTTTATTTATTCTTAAGTACCACTTCAGTTCAGTGACCTCCTCTATATATGTCTTCCTGGACCCAGGCCAATGTTTTCTTTTCATTATTAATATTAAATGTCCAAGGTTCACCTCACAAAGACCTCAAATTAATGCGAGGTGTTTTGTTTTTTTTTTTTTTCGTCAAGGGAATGATTAAATTCCATAGTGATGCCAGAGATCCCAGGCTCATGAGCCACAACTTTTTAGTCCTCGTCCAGGCGAGTAAAGAATTGAAAACACAGACTCAGAGAAGGCTCTACTATGAATTCCAAAGTTTATTTTAGAGAGAAATTGGATCCAGAGGGAAGGCTAGCAGGGAAGCCCAAGCCAGTGGAATTCAGCCTGGCTGAGAAGAGGAAGAATAGCTGGAGAAATCACCCTTTGCATCTCTGTGAAAGAAGCCTCTGGTGAAGGCACACATCCCCAGCAAAGCAGAAGAGCCCAATGCAGAAGAGCCCCTTCCTATAGAGGGACAGAGAAGACTAGGAGAAAATGCGGGGGTCATGAAGCAGGAAAGCACCCAAAACCAAGGCCAGAAAGCACAGGACAAGAAATCCTAGCCCTTCAGGCGAGACGAGATCAAGAGAGACTTACACACATGTGCTGACTGGGATCGAGAGAGTCACATGTAAGGTTTATGAAATCAACATCCAGTTGGGATTTGAACCTCATGATCAGACTCAGACATGTGAGCAATTGGTTTATGGACTCAAGAGGCTGACTCCAGAGGGGCCAGGCCACAGGTATGCTCAGCCCACGGGGAAAAATTTGAACAAGAAGAAGGATGTCATCACTGGCGTTACTGCTTGCAACCATCTTGCATATGCGACCGAGTCAGATGTGGGTTCTAGTCCTGCCAGGAAGGCAAGGTGGTTTCTCCTTGGGATTTTGTCTCTGGATGACTGCCTATACGAGAAGCTCCGTTGTTCCTATTCTTTTTGTTGTTGTTGTTGTTTTTTCGAGGTAGGGTCTCACTATTCTGGCCCAGGCTGGCCTGAAATTAACTTTGTAGTCTCAGGGTGGCCTTGAACTCACAGCGATCCTCCTACCTCTGCCTCCCAAGTGCTGGGATTAAAGGCATGCGCCTCCACGCCCAGCTTGTTCCTATTCTTTTCGTATCAAAATGTGCACAAGGTTTGCAGTCACGCAGACCTGAGCCAAAGATTGTGTTCCACTAGAAAGAAAGCTGAAATCAGGACTCACACCCAACAGGAACCAAGGTCCGATTTTCACCTTGCTTCACCTTGCTGGGGAGGAAAACTAAAAAGTGGATCCAACTCAAATTAACACCACAGAAAAGAATGAAGCTACCTCCATTACATTCAGAAACAAGTCCAGTAGTTAGCAGATTTAAGTCTAACTAGATCTCTTTCACTACGGGTGACTAAGCCTCTTTTCTTCATGTGGCAGAAGGTGTTTAATTATGCTTGAGTCTGATCTTGGAGAAGTGTTCTCACTCAGATGGCCCCAGCTACTGGTTTCTCTGCTGTCCCTTTGTTTATAGCCTCATCTAAAGATGGTGTTGAGGAGCAGGCTCACTTCTGGGTCTGCTCACACTGTGTAGCTTATTTATAACATGCAGGTTAGAAGTATGGGTTTATTTAAAGCTTTAACAAGCTGCAGTTGGTGTAGAACCCAGCAGTGGTGACCTTAGCTTGAATAATATTTATCTCTAACATTGACTCATTTTGCAATCTATTGGTGTATGCTCATTTGCATGTGCAATCACAGGAAAAAAAAAAAAAAGCACACTCTTTCACAATTTCCATTTTGCCTATCCCCAGACCCCTAGTTGGACATACCTGTTCTTCAACTTAAAGAGAGTTTCCCCTCAGTACCCAGAACTAAAGAGCATGCTTACATGGGAATGGACTAAAGAAACACTTGCACAGGAACACGATTAACAGCACTCACTTCTGTTTACATTACATTTAAAACTAGTGAAGCTGTTAGGAAAAGTCTGGATGGTTGTAGTGGCAAACAGGAAAACATTTGCATACAGAGAACAACCATTGTGGAACTATGGAGATGGCTCAGCAGTTAAAGGCTTTTGCTTGCAAAGCCTGCTGACTCAGTAATGCCAGATGCACAATGCAGAGCCTGCATCTGGAGTTCTTTTGCAGTGGCAAGAAGTCCTGTCCTGCCAGTATTTTCTCTCTTTCTGTTTCTCTCTCTCTCTTTCTTTCTTCACAAATCAATAAATATTTAATAGAAAGAAAAACCACTATATTCTAGTTTATTTAAATGTATGTATACAAGTAAAATAAAATTCTTAAATATTCTACCTCAAAATTAGATTCTACTTGTGGCTTTCTTTTTTTTTTTATGTTTTCTTTTCTTAATGGAATGAACTGGGTATAGATTTTGAGGCTTTCCACATGCTAGACTAGAAATCTACCATTGAGCTGATTGCTAGCACTTTAATCCTGCTTTCTGAATAAACAGTATTTTCCTTTTGTGCAGGAGGAGAAGTAAAATTACAGAGATGGGTGCTAGAAAATGTAATGTATAGAATTATTAAAAGGAATATCTTTTATAAAAATTAATTTTGGGGGTAAAAAAGTTTGCACATGTAGACTCCCTTCTCCCCCTCCCCAGTTCTTCTGAGGGTCTTTAGTGGGGTTACTGATATTTATTGTGGGGACCAAGAGGGATCAGTCAGTCTCTGCAGGGATGGGGAGACATGGTGTCTCAGGCTCTTAAAATCATTCCGTTCCTCTTCCACAAGGCTCCCTGAGCCTTGGTTGGCAGTACAGAGATCTGATTTAGTGGTGCTTTCTCTGTAGACTATGGATCTCTGTTTTCATGAGGTTTGAGAGATGCAGCCACTCTTTCTTCTTCTTCTTCTTTTAATTTTAAAATATTTTATTTATTTATTTATTTATTTATTTGAGAGAAAGAGAGAGAGATTCAGAAATAGGAAGGTAGAGAGACAGAGAATGGGCATGCCAGGGCCTCCAGCCACTGCAAACTAACTCCAGATGTGTGCACCCCCTTGTGCATCTGGCTTACGTGGGTCCTGGAGAATTGAGCCTCAACCAGAGGTCCTTAGGCTTCACAGGCAAATGTTTAACCGCTAAGCCATCTCTCCAGCCCCGCTCTTTCTTCTTGCTGTATCTATGTTCTCGCCTGTGTTCTCCATTTACAAAATATAGCAGTTTCTCCAATCAAAAGTGAGAACAGTTTGAACAAAAGGAGTTAAGCCTAGTCATTAGAAAGAGACATTGATGTGTATATCCATTCTGCTTAGAGAGCAGTGGAGGTTCTTTTTGGAGCATACTGGTTCCCAGAGCCACATATGGAGTCGCGCCCACTGAGTGAGTCTCATGCTCAATCCATGAGCGGTTGGTTACCTACATCATCTGTATACCATTATTGCACAAGTATACAAGTGTGTACTTCTTGCTCGGCTGGTTGATTTTGTATCTGGCAGGATCTCCTGCTTAATCAATCAGTTAGCAGCTGTTATTCTCCATGCGCTTTCATAGCACTTTCTGAATAAACAGACTCCCTCTCCTTTCCAGCACGATCACTCCAATGTCCTGTGGTTTCAGGCTGTGATGTCATTAGCAATAGGGTCTTACCTTTTAGCTCTTGCAGGTAACCGAGTGTTTTAGCAATCGCCTGTAATATTTTAAGGATCTTGTATGTCCCCAGCCAACAGCTCAGTGTGGAGTGTGGGGGAAGCCAATCCTCGCCCTGGGAAGTACCAGCCAGCACTCATAGTTTGAGGTTAATGCTTTCAGTTTGGGCACCTCTCTCCCTTATTGAGGGTAATAACTTTCATAGTGGTATCCCAAATAAGGTTTATATGAGGGATGGATTCACGTGGCCATTAGTTTTGTGTATCCCCCCAACTCTTCTTTCTCTCCCCCCAGACGTTTCCATAACTTTCTTTCTGCTTATCACCGACTTATCCTTCCTCCCTTGCCTTGCTATTCCCCCTTTTCCTATCTTCATTCTAATGCCATGTCCATATGGTAGGTATTTAGTACAGCTGACAATTAACGGATGCTGGACCCCATTAGGAAATCCATAGAAGAGAAGTCTTGTGGTTTTCATCTTTGTGAGCCTGGGTGACCTCCTTCAGCATGATTTTCTCCAAGTCCTTCCATTTTCCTAAAAATTTGATTGTTTCTTTTTGTTGTTGTTGTTACCACTGAGTAGAATTCCACTGTGCATATGTACCACAACTTCATTAATAATTCATTTGTTAATGGGCATTTGAGTTGGTTCAAGTTCCTGGGACATGGCCCACAAGGCCCCAGCAACCCAGCCAAGAAGGAACATCTCTCCTTATAGTTAAAGCCATAGCACATCAGGGGAACATTACCCACATGCTTGGGGCATTGTTCACCTCCCCTAGCCAGACTGATCAATTCTTAGTGGTGGGATATTTTGATATATGTTTTTATAATATTTAGGTGACTCTTCTTGATGAACTTATAAAAGTAGGGATCAGAAGATTGAACAAAAGTCTATTTTTTAAATATTTATTTATTTTTTATTTTAATTTAATTAATTTATTTCAAAGAGAAAGAAAGAGGCAGATAGAAAGAAAGACAATGTGCATGCCAGGGCCTCCAGCCACTGCAAACCAACTCCAGACACATGCGCTCCCTTGTGCATCTGGCTCACATGGGTCCTGGGGAATCAAACTGAGGTCCTTAGGCTTTGCAGGCAAACGCCTTAACCACTAAGCCATTTCCCCAGCCCCCAAAAAGTCTATTTTTGACACTTGTGTCATTTTTGTTTAGACACATCTGCTCAGTGGAGCTCAGTTTCCATCTCCATAGATGACATTCGGGGCCATTTTTCTTTCCTCAGGCTGAAAATGCCTCCTTATGGACAAGTTTCTGGATAACAGCTAGCTGACTAGAGTCCCAGAGGTATACAATTTTGAGTATGCCATCTAACTTTCCCCTAGTCTACAAGGTGACTTCTGCCATCTACTTTTACACCGATTGAAGCTCCCCTGTATGTGACAAATATCAGTTCTATTATTGCTCTCAAGATTCTCTCTGCCTTTCCATACCCCGTGCCTCAGCAACGATCTTGTTATATTTACTATATAAGGGGTGATTTCAGCTTCATTGACCTAGAAGTCCTCTTCCTATCCAAATGAGAAGGTTTCTGTCATTATTTATGTAAATGCTCTATCTTTCTTTACTTGGAACCTTCTGGAACTCCCATAATGTATACACTGTTTTCCTTCATGGTGTCTCATGCCTTCTTTTAGTTTTCTTCATTTTTTTTTTATGCATGAGAAAGCTCATCTTGAAAACTTTAATTGGAATATAAAGATATGAAGTCCAGCACTGTGAGAAAAGAAGGAATGAATTTATATTTATTATTAATTATAATTATTATTTATAATTTATTAATATAAAATATAATTATTAATTATTAATTATATTTATTAATTATATTTTATTAATATTAATTAAATTATTAATTATATTTATTAATTATATTTTATTAATATTAATTATATTATTAATTATATTTATCCCCTTCTAACGCGTATGCTGTCAATGATCAGAATTTAGCAAACATTTTTATACTTCCCATAGTTAACTTTTAGTTTACCAACACATTTACCTTTATTTTTTCATCTCATATATTCAATTTGGTGTCTATATATCCTTTTGCCCAAAGGAATATTTTTAATGCTTCCTTTAGTAAAGGTCTGTTTATGTGAAGGTGTCCTTATCTGGAAAAAAAATCCTTCGAGATTTTAATTTTAATTATTACATTTTCATTTCTAAAAAATCCTTGATCTTTGTTGACTTGATCATTTATTTAATGTTTCTTTCTTCATGTTCTAGAGCCCTCGTTTGATCATTCACCCAAAACAAATGAGGGTTCTTCATTATTTTTATTCTTTTTTTTCTCCCCTCCCCTGCTGTCCAACTGGCTAGTCTGAAAGGAACCACCTTAAGCTCACTAATTATTCATTCTGGTTGAGAATTGTCTAATTGAGAGCTATTTTTCACTTCAATCATTGTATGCCTTAGCTTTATATTTCCATTGAGTTATTCTGTGCTTGGCATCTCTTTGTCAGTCACGTAGTGTTTTCCCAATTTCACCTTCACTAAGTCAGCCAACAAGCCTAACGTCATAAATCTTGGTTGATCTGAAGCCTGAATGTAGCCAAGAATATGCTAGTCTGGAAGGGTACCATTTAGAAATGAAGAAAAAAGAAGACTTTCCCCAGAAAACAAGTGCTATAAAAGTCACCACTTAAAATATGTTGATTAGTTACCAGCCCAAAGAAAGAGCTGCCACATGTATATGAATCACAAAGATTATCACTATTGCCCACCACTAGAAGCAGGGGGGTCCAAGAATATTGAAATAGTATAATGAAAATATATAGACATGCATCATGTGTGCATAGATATGCAGAATACATATCATTGAAATGAAGAAAGACTTAATAATTAAAATCTGACTTTTAAGTGTAAGACATTAGAAAAAGAAGTGGAAATAAGATCCAAACTATGCCGAAGAAAAATAATGAATAATGACTGGGAAAAAAAACTCATTGAAATAGGTGATTGACAGTGATAATTAGTAAACTCTAGTTATTATTTGGAAAATATCAATAAAAGTGTTAAGTCTGTAATCAGGATACTAAAGATTAAATGAGAGAAAATGCAAAATAATCATATCAGAAATGAGAGAGGGATATTACTATGAAATACACGGACAATGAACCTGCCATGGGTGGTGACTGGCACCAGTAATATCTACACTGGAGAGGCTGAACCAGGAAGAATGAGAATAAAAAGGTCAGCTTAAGCTACATAGTACGATTTTGCCTCAAAAAGTAATAAAGAAAATAATGATTAAAAGTATAGCAAAAAGATTATAATCATCTATATGCTCACCAATTTGGTAATCTACATGAAAAGAAACAACTACACATAAATATATCAGACACATGTAAGAATAAATAGACAAAATGAATAGATCCAGATCAATTAAGAAACTGAATCTATAGTTACTAATCTTTCAAAATTGATACCTCTAAGCCAAATTTGGCTCATTGATGGATAAATCATATAGTAAGTGAAGAAACTCTTAATTCTCCATATTCTCTTTTATTTTCTTTATTAAAAATATTATTTATTTATTTATTTGAGAGAAAGAGGCAGAGAGAGAGAGAGAGAGAGAGAATGGGCATGCCAGGGCCTCCAGCCACTGCAAACGAATTCCAGATGCATGTGATGCCCTGTACGTCTGGCTTACGTGGGTCCTGGAGAGTCAAACTAGGATCTTTTGGCTTTGCAGGCAAATGCCGTAACTGCTAAGCCATCTTTTCAGCCCCATAGTCTCCTTTTGTATAGAAAAACCAAAGGATTACTTTGCATGATGCTTTCATTATATTAATAACTAGATGGAGGTGCTACTGAAAAGGGTAATTGCAAATCTATGACTTTAAAGAAAATACATGTAAAATCGTCAATTTTATGCAATTTTACAATTGATGCAAAAAAAATGTATAAGAACAACTGACCACTATCATCATGTGGAATTTATCCTTTCATATATCCGAGAAGATCAGCTCTCTATTAGAAAATCAAAGATTGACCAGGAAGCAACCAGTCTGGAGAAGAAAATCACACAATCGTATGAATTGACACGATGAAAATAAAGCATATATCCATAATGAAATAAAACTCTTCAGTGGGCAGGGAAGAGAGGACTTTCCTCAACTTAATAAAGATCATTACAAGAACTCTATAGCAAATATCCTACTTAATTGTAAAACGTCAAAACTTTCCTGTCAATATAAGACACAAGCCAAATTATTCATTCTTGTCCCTGCCTTTCAAATTATATTGAAAACCAAAGATAATCCAATATGACAATAAACTGAAAGGCAATATGTGCGGTTAGAGAATTAAAAATAAAAAATTAGAGCTCTCTTTGGGCACCAATGAATGATTGTCTACACAGCTACTTCAAAATAAACAACAAAATATTTGTAGGCTTAACTAGAGATTACAGTGACTTAGCAGAATGCAAGGTTCATACCATAATCCAGTTATTGTTCAATACATTGGTAATGGAAAAGTTAAATTGGAATTTAAAAACAGCTGAACATTTACATCAACATAAAAAAATTATGATATTTAATAAATGATTCTAACATAGCATCACAAGAGCTATATAAGGGAAAGTACAAAATTCTGGTGAAAGATGTGCAATAAGAGTGACATCAATGAAGATGTCACCCACGTTGAGGGATGGAGGAGTTCACACCAGTCAGGATGTCAGTTCACACCAGGCAAGATGTCAGTTCACACCAGTCAAGATGTCAGTTCACACCAGTGAAGATGTCAGTTCCTACACACTTAATCTATAGTTTAAAAAAAAACCCAAACAAATATCCTAGCCAGAAAACTTGAATGAGTGAGTCTCTGCCCTTCACAAGGAAATGTCTGAGCCTAAATCTCCCCTGCTTGGCACGGACAGAGTACTCTGGGGTGAGGTGGGAGCCCGCTGCTCATAACAGGAACCTGGGTCAAGGTGAGTTTACGAGCATAATGCAGTTGAGGCAGATTGTAGCCAGGAAGGTCTGGAGAGAAAGGAGACCTGAGGAGACTCGGTCAGGCAAAAATAATTCTTTTATTCTGATGAGTAGAAAGTCGCACTTATCTGAAATCAATTTCAACCTGACAGTTTAACAACTTGTACATGGAGCTCTCAATTTCAGCTACATAACTCCTTGAGAGTGACTGAACGGATGAGGTCGTCATACATGGGCCACAGAGATCCGCGAGGTTTGTTCAGCCTGACCACTTAGAGGTTCATGATTCGACTATACTGTCAAATCTCGGGTGTGCTTTCAGCTGGTGTAACTGTGTCCATCCCCATGTTGACCCTCACCTGTTGATCCCCTTCGACAGATCTCTTGGTAATAGTGTTGTTTGATTTACAGAATGGGCGCCAAGTTACTTTTCTCGATACCGATGGAGAAGGACAAACAGACAGCTTGGAAGAATGTCATTGTAACAGTCTCATCGTTGAGTCTGTGTTAAACCGTTCCGGTAAAATAATAACTTGGAATACTATGACATGATCAGAGTTTCCAATCCTTCACATGAAATTACTGTACAAAAACAAGTTCCAATTTTTCCACATGTAATTGGTTCAAACAAGCTTTCCCATAGAATAATAATAGTTTACAGGGTATTTCTGAAGTTTAGAATACAGCTTCCACCCTCTCTCCTTAAGTGGCTTTACTACCTAAAATGTTCTGTGATCTACGTCCATGTCTTTATCATATTCCTATTGATTAGATTTTTGCTGCAGACTAAATTTCATCTTGATTGCTGATTCATCTACTGCCCGTTTCTCCTGTCACTTTAACATTTTAATTGGAGTGCTTTGGGCCCTGCTCTGCCTTCTTACAACACCACAATTAGCTCCAGCTCTGCCCTAATTGCTGAGGTAGTGCATGGCCCTCCATCCTCCAAAAAGACCCAGCTGTTCCTCTCTGATGTCATGCCATGCCACAAGCCAGGGTCTGGGATCACGCCCTTTCCTAACTGTGGGGAAATGCCTTTTAGGATCTCATAGATTTCGCTCATTTTCCTCATGAACTCTAAGTTCTGGATTCTCCAGGCGCTGGCGCTTGATAATCAAAATTTTGGAACCACCCTCCCTCTAAAAAAAAAAAAAAAAAAAAAAAAAAAAAAAAAAAAAAAAAAAAAGACTATTTGGGCTCAGACAGAAAATCAAAGGCACACGGAACATGGTTTGCAAAATCTTGCTAAACAGGTAAAAATACCACCCCCAGAGAGCGTGTGGGGTGCTATGTTGCATGAACACGAGTGTTGTAAATAAGTACTTGTCAAGTTACTAATATTAGAATTACAATTTAAAAATCTCAATTAATACATATATCCTATGTCCATTCCTAGATGCTTACTTTTAAACTTGTATATGTGTTTTCCTTCAATAGAGTTGTTAGGTGGCATACAATTGATTTCTAGTATTTTCTTTAATTTGATAAACTTTCCCTTCTATGTAGATGATTTAAATACACTTAATATAATTATTTGTGTGATTAAGTTCATGTCACCTAACTTCTGGTTTTCTTTATTTACTCTTTAATCTGTTTTTTTTAAATTAATTAGCAATTTTATTCCATCTTTTTTTCCCCACTAGACTGTCACAGTCTCCCTCCATGTGTTATTCGCCTAAATGTATCTAATGTCTAACATCAAAAGAGTAGTTGACTCTCTTCTCTTGGCCATCATGAGATTATTCTCATATACTTTAATTTTGCATATATTATGAACTCAGTAATGTAATGTATTATTTTCATTCTTTTGTTTTTCACTTACATCTTAAGGAAAATTAAGTAATTAATCAGGAGAAAATCTAGAGGCATTTTCAATGCTTATTGAAAGGTTTTTGTACCCAAAGTACAAAATTGTGATGTGCTGAGGCTCTGCCTGATCATTTATTTTCTTCCCTTTGTAAAATATATTTTGCTGACCATAATTCTGTCTTGGTAGGTTTACTGTTTGTTTTTCTTTTCAGAGATGTGGATATGTTGTGCTTTTGGTTTTCTAATTTCAGACATGAAAACTTCTGTCATGTTTGTTTCCTGTAAGTAACATGATTTTTTCTTCTTCTTAGTACTTTTAAAGATTTTTCTATTACTCATTTCAAATAACTTGATCATGTGTCTGTTTTAACACAGATACACTTACTTTAAGTGGCCAGTTGCTGCCACTTAAAAAGAAAAAAAAAAAAAAAAAAAAAAAAACAAGAACAGTTCCCTGTTGCCAAGACCAGAAGGCCAAGTGGGTAAATGCAGCTCCAGCTGCCTGCTGTGAGGGAACCTAGAATTGTAACTTTACCCTCTCCTACAGGGCCTCTATGACTTGTTGCACATAAGATTGGATAAGCCTTCTTCCTGGGCAGATCCTTGGTCCTCTCTCAGGAACCTGTTGAAAGGGGACCCCTTGGTTTCTTCCTCAGAACCAAGGCCCTTCTCTGGCTTCAGGACCCCAGCAGTGGGGGATTCTCCATTGTGTAAAAATGCCCCCTCAGTAAACCTCTCCTCTAAAAGAAGTCCTTCTCCAGGTCTCTCCACCAACCAGGCTTCAGAATCAGCCTTTTAATAATCTTATAGTGCTTTGATGTCCTTTTTATTTTTTTCTTCAGCTTAGAATTTATTGAGCTTTTTTGGAAACCGTTAATTCACATGTTTTATCAGACTGAGTACTCTTTAGCTGTTATTTCTGAAATGTGTTTTTGTGCTTTTCCTAATCATTCTTCTTCTTTAAGAGATTCAAATCAGGGCTGGACTGTGAAGCTTATGGACCCAGGTTCTACTCCCCAGGTCCCATGTAAGCCAGATGCACAAGATGACACAAGTGTGCAAGGTTGCACATGCTTACTAGGTGGTGCATGCATCTGGAATTTGGTTCAATTCCCAGGGCCTACGTAAGCCAGATGCACAGGTGGCACATTCTTCTGGAGTTCCAGTAGTCTGGGGATCCTGTTCAGAAAGGTTTTTTTTTCTTTCCTATGCCCATATCCTAGATGATATTCCCTATTTTTTCCTCCAGTGCTTACTTTATGTGTTTCTGTTTTAGATTGAGGTTCTTGAGTCATTTTGAGATGCTATTTATACAGGGAAAGAGACATGGGTCTAATTTCATTTAGAAATCATCTTTAAACATATAAAATTGAAAAGGAAATTATATTCATATTAATTCTACATCTGTGACTAAAATAAGAATCAGATGATAATTGAAAATATAAAAATTTCATACTTTCTTCATTACATGTTGATAGATAGATGATAGATGATAGATATAGATAGATGATAGATAATAGATAGATGATAGATATAAGATAGATGGATGATAGGTAGATGATAAATAGATAGATATAGATAGATAGAAGATAGATAGATAGATAGATAGATAGATAGATAGATAGATAGATAGAAGATAGATAGATAGATAGATAGATAGATAGATAGATAGATAGAAGATAGATAGATAGATAGATAGATAGATAGATAGATAGATAGATAGACAGATAATGAATGGATAATAGATAGTACTCATTCTGGGTCAGTGGGAATGACGTGTCTGATTGATAACTCAGGCCAGACACAGAGAATAGATAGAAACAGATTCTCAGAGAGCTGCTGTTGTAGCCTACATTTTCCAGCTAGATTCTATGTCCCAAAGTTTCTCTAACTTCTCAAAATATCCAAGACTGTATCCAAACACGTGAACTGGTCCCCAGAGCTTCTCAAAATTCAAACCACAAAAGCAGGAGCTTCTAGCCAGGTACGCGGTGACAGGAATACAGAGCGTTAAGTAAAGACCGTGTTCTTAAGTTCCCAGCTCTGGCTGCTTTCTGAACTTCTGCATGAGTCCATGTGCTCCAGCCTTGGAAGGTACTTGGAAACCGAGGATTCTCAGATGTTCACATTCGATGGAAGCCGGGTGCTGAAGGGAAGGAACATCCTCATCCTCGAAGGGGTGCATTGTCAGGTTGGGGGCGGGAGCAAAGTCATGGCATTCCTTTAACCCGTCTCACGTGACCATCCAAGGATCCCAATTCATTCTCGAGTTTTTGAAGGCAGGAATATATTCTCTTCTGTAGATGGTGGCTTGTTAGACTAGCTGGGAAGGGGAAAATACAGTTAAACCTGTCTCCTGTTCCACTGCGTTCCTGGAGCCAATGCCTTCCTGAGTCTTTTTCTGCGTCCTTTGGACTCTATTAACTATAGCCTTACTCACTTTTGTATCTTGAATTCTGAAATGTTATATATTTCTGCCAGCAAGAAGTACATTTGGATGTTCTACAAAGACCTTTTATTTATTTAATTTTCCTTTTAAAAATAGTTTATTTTTATTTATTTAGTTAGTTGACAGAGAGAAAGAGAGAGAGAGAATGGGCATGCCATGGCTTCTAACCACTTCAAATGAACTCCAGACTCATGCGCCCCCTTGTGCAAAATATGCGTCCTGGAGAATCGAACCTGGGTCTTTTGGCTTTTCAGGCAAATGCCTTAACACCTAAGTCATCCCTCCAGCCCTAATTTTCCTTTTTAAAATAAAAAATAATTACAAAATCCCCTTCCACAACCTCCTTAGGCTGCCATCTACCTCCACTTAACCCTATCTTCTTTTCTACTCCTCCACTTTATATGGATGCCTTGTCTCTCCTCCACCACTGAAAACAACCTGTTGATGAGCCCATCCTGATGCCAGTCTTATGAAGATGACCACAGCTGACGTGAGATCATGAATATCAAAACCATTTTGTGTCTGAATGACAGCATTCCAAACCATTCATTTCCATCCTTTGGCTCTTACATTCCTCCATCCACCCTTTCCTCCGTTGTTCTTGAACCTTGGAGGGTGTGATAGAAATGTCTCACTGAGTACGGGACAGTCACTTTTTCACAGTGCTTTGACCAGTTTGGAGTGTTTCCAGCAGTCACTACCATCTAAACAGAGGAACTTTTGCAACCAAAAGTTCTAGCACCACTAACATAGACACAAAAACGGGTATTTAAAGGGCAACTTGGCAGGCATAATATATCCGGGTAGCCAAGCAAAAGTTAGAACTTCTCCCACCCCTAGAGCTAGAGTCTTCCTAGCTGTGGACTAGGTTTTCTGTATCAAGTTTAAATTGCCTCCTGTGGAGTAGGTGTCCGTCCAATTACAGAGCTGTTGGTTACTGCATAAGCAGACCTACCACTATTTCACTAGTGGGTACATCTTGCCTAGGTGCCCAGTTGTGTGGTTAAGATCAACGATGACTTTTCTTCCCCAGAAGGTGCATAGCACTTTTTAGCTCTATGACTGCTAGTCAGCAGGAAAGATGCTTCTAGCTTAGGTCTAGCTTGATTTCTCTGTGTCCTGAAGCTCAAGCATGTGGTTTCCTGAGCAATATGGACTTCCCATCTCATTCTGGCGAGTATCTAAGACCCTTGGCAATAGCCTGTATTGTTTGGGGTACAACATATACCTCCCTGATCAACAACTCATTGGGAGATACCCCAAACCTGGTACTGGTTTTTTTCTATATAACAACCTTTGGCCTCAGGGACAGCATTTAAACCCCTCAGTGTACTTCTGCCCACTGTGTGTGTGTGTGTGTGTGTGTGTGTGTGTGTGTGTGTGTGTGTGTGTGTAATTTAAAATACATATTGTAGGCCTGTGGAGGTGGCTTAACAGTTAAGGTGTTTGCATGTGAAACCTAAGGATCCAAGTTCAATTCCCCAGGACCCAAGTAAGCCCGAGGTGGTGCATGCATCTAGATTTTGTTTACAGTGGCTGGAGGCCCTGGCATGGCCATTTTATCTGCCTCTTTCTTTCTTTATTTCTCCAGTAAATAAATAAATAAATAAATAAATAAATAAATAAATAAATAAATAAATAACAGATGATAGATAGATAGATAACAAAGACATTAGTTTCTTATTGCTTTAGATTAAACTCCTCCCATCTCCTCCTGTCCTCTCTCTGCCTCCCCTCACACCACTTAGATCAGTCCACTCCTGGTGACAATGCCCTCTTAAACTCTGTATCAAATACTGATGCTTTGCCTCCTTCTTAACACACTCGTCTGATTATCTTCCTTTGTATCTAAAAATTTCCAGGTACTATCTTAAGCCACCCTACAGGCTTTTCCATATAACTCACCATTCCAACCAACATAATCACATTCCTTTGCTGTAAAAAAAAAAAAAAAAAAAAAAAAAAATCCCTCTTATGTTCTTAATTTTGATTCCTCAACTGTTTTATTTGAGTGGTATGTCTGTCCCATTAGTTCATGAAAAGTCTATAGCCAGATGTTTGTAAGTGTGTGTGTGTGTGTGTGTGTGTGTACATAAGAAAGGAGAGAGAATATATGAGTGATTTTTAAACTAGGTAAAAATCAGCAAAATTTTATTGTCTGTCTCTTATTTGATAGATGTAAACATGAAGATAAAAATCACGATAGGATATTGAATACTTTATCTTTTTGTAGCTAAGCTTCCAATATATAACTCTGAAATCCAGAATACATACGTCTCCTAGTGCAGTTCAGATAATTGATTCATAAGTCTGCTACATCAGGCAGGTTTTGATGGTATCTTTATAAATAGGCAGCAGCTTTCAAATGCCTGATGTTATCTCTCATGCTGACATGAAAGGCATTTAGAGGTTGGAAGATGCTACCGGTACAACTTGTATTCTAGATGCAGTTCTTGAGGCCTATTAAGCATCTATAGCGTACATACAAAATAGCACTGACATGGAACGAATTGAGTGATAATGTAAGAAATGATTTTATAATTGCTTTTTAAAGGAACAACGTGAAATAATGACTCACATCGTGTTCAGAAGTTGAAACCTGCAATGTTATTATGTTTAAAAGCAAAATGATAAAATGATTCATATGGAGACATAGATGCCTGAGTATTCTGTGAAATATGGTTTCTCATCTGAGATTTGATATAGGCATCATACTTACAAGATAGTTTAAGATTGAAACCTGCTCTGCACAGGGCATTCACTCGGTATAGCTCCATCTTTTAGATGCACAAACATACCTCTCATATTCATTACCTATTTCATGAAATTAGGTAATCAAGTCTGGGAGCTTGTGTAGACATATTTATTGTAACAGGATAAACCTATAATATTCTGGAACTAGGAATAATATATTAAACTTATTTTTGATCATTCTAATGGCTTCCTCCAAACACTTTAACAATGAATTTATCTTGGTCATAGCAATGAAAATGCAAATCGCCTTTAGCAAACACTGTGTCCTTCTGTGCCTTGATCATTGTCGCATATAATAGATGTCATTTTTGAAGGTTTGCAGTCCATCTTTTTTTAAAAAAATGTATTATTTATTTATAAGCGATAGAGAGAGAGAGAGAGGGAGGGAGGGAGAGAATGGGTGTGCCAGAGCCTCCAGCCACTGCAAATGAACTCCAGATGCATGTACCACCTTGTGCATCTGTCTTTTCGTGGGTTCTGGAAAATCGAACCTGGGTCCTTTGGCCTTGCAGGCAATCAGCTTCACAGCTAAGCCATCTCCTCAGCTCAGCAATCTGTCTTTTTAAATGATATTTTCTCACTTGACTCTGTACCACAATCACAAATGCCCAATGCCTACAAGCCTAGCAGATACCCATGTCCATTTTATTAACTTTCCCCCCAATGTTTATGATGTGCCAAGAACACAATGGTAAGACATGCAAGCTCACCTCATGCCTCAACAATTTCCCATGAAACCAAGTTGGAATACTGCAGCATCCCTGCTACTGAAGCCTGAACCCCTGAGTTCACGCCCCTAGTCGTCATGTAAAATGTCTGGCACGGTAATCCAAACACTAGGAAAAGTAGACAGAAGGATTCCTGTTGGATGGAGGCAGATATTCTAGAAGAACCCATTACATGTAATTTCAATAAGGGATACTGTCTGAAAAGAAAAAAAAAAAAAAAAAACATGTAGTGCAGAGCAATTAAAGAAAAAGAAACCTGATATTGAATTTTGGCCTCACACGTGCATGCACACATGTTCATTTGCACCCATGTACAAAGGTGTGTCCAAACATTTATGAATATTCATATACACGTCTATTTACAAAACACACGTTCCAAAAGAAGAAAGAAACGTGATTGGTGCTAGAAAATGATATAGAGAACATTCTGTCTCTGAACAAAACACCAACATACCAATCAAATAGACCAGAAAAATCTTTATGAAATTCCCATAGATCCAGGTGGAGCATGCCAGCAGAGGAAAAGTGCTCGGAGATGAATAGAAAGAGAGCACTGACTTTTTCATATCAGCACCCACTGAACTCAAGAGAGGAAAACACGATGCCTCAGGCTAAGCCCTCCCACCCTGAGGCGCTTAACAATCTTTTTGTGCCCTCAGGGGGGGAAGATAGAGATCTGATTTGGTTTTACTTTCTCTGTAGACTCTGGATCTCTACATGTGGTCCTCACAATGAATACTCACAAACCTTCCAAAGACTCCAGATAGAATTGAGTTGGGGTGAGGGCGTCTATGTGTGTAACCTTTTTTTATTAAAAAAAAAAAAATCAATGAATTAAAAGACAAAAACATTTTCACCCTAAACAAACTTAATAACATGCATACAGCTCTATTCTAGCCTTCTCTCTAGATCCCAATTTGCCTCACATAAACCCACAACTTGTGATTTCTCCCTAAATAAACTTTGAAAAAAAAAAAAAAAACATGATTTAGGCTGAAGAGATGGCTCTATGATTAAAGTCTCTTACTTGCAAAGCCTGAAAACACGGGTTCTAGTCTCTAGGACCCATATAAAGCCAGGCGCACAGCATGGTGCATGCATCTGGAGTTCATTTTCAGTTGCAAACTCTCTCTCTCTCTCTCTCTCTCTCAAATAAATAAAAATATTTTAAGATAAAATGAAATGAAAAGGTATAAAAAAACAAGGGAGATCACTTTGAGTTCTTAATGATTTTCACCAATGAAGAAAAGAGCATGTAAAATTTGTACCCAGGATCACAGAACTTTGGAGATGGCCATGCCAGATCCCTGCTCCTAAAGTTGCTATGGAGAGGAGAAATATACACGCAACTTGGCAGTCTACTTACCATAAAGGCGACAAGCTATGAGTCATGGAATCAAAGACAGCTAGATCTGACAGGTAGAGACACACCTGAGGTGGCTGTCGTGAGACACAGTTCTAGGAAACTTCAGCGTTTTCTGAGAGCCAACTGAATAGGAGTGAACATGAATACGTAGAGACTGCCTGAGGCTATGGAAAGCATCACCGTAAGAGGATGGCGAGAAGCCACCTTCGCTAAGTCTCCGGAGTATTGTTTTTCCCAGTAGGAAGAGACGAAAACATCATAATTGGTGAAATATCAGTGGATGTCTTGGGTCAGTAGTGCAGAAAATTAACTTTCCACTAGATCTGATTTTATTCTTTTTGTTTGTTGTTTATTTTTATTTATTTATCTGAGAGCAACAGAGAGAGAGAGAAAGAGGTGGAGAGAGAGAGAAAGAGAAAGAGAAAGAGAATGGGCACACCAGGGCCTTCAGCCACTGCAAATTAACTCCAGGTGCACTCGCCACCTTGTGCATCTGGCTTACGTGGGTCCTGGGGAATCAAGCATGGATCTGGGGTCCTTCCTTAGGCTTCACAGGCAAGCACTTAACCACTAAGCCATCTCTCCAGCCCCTCTTTTAATTACTTATTTATTATTTTTTTTTCAATATAGGGTCTCATTCTAGCCCAGGCTGACCTGGAATTCACCTGTAGTCTCAGGGTGGCCTCAAACTCCTCCTATCTCTCCTCTACCTCTGCTCCCCAAGTGCTGGGATTAAAGGCGTGTGCCACCACGCCCGACTTCCAATTTCATTCTTAACAAATTTTAAAAGCGAGGGCCAAAAGGATCAAATGGATCCCAAGTAACACAGATTACGTATTGTTCTTTCTATTGTTTTCCTGCAAGCACCTTGGATGCTTCATTCCGGACCTTTTCCATATCTGTGCTCACAAGATGTCTCTCAACAAGACCGTATCTAACTTCAATTTCAAAGATTATGGCTCACCACCCACCCATACCATGTCTGTATTTTGGGGCTGGTTTATTTATTTTTCTTTGAAGACCTTGTACACATATCATTATCTAACAGCTGATATAATTGTTACATTGAAATATGCGTTGCATGACAGTATAGAATTTTATATATTTTGTGCATTTCTCTTCCTCCTATTATTGAACTTAACTTTTCCAATAAAAGCATTGTTATTCAGAAGATGGGTGTGGTAGTGCATGCCCTTAATCCCAGCATTCAGGAAGCAGAGGTAGAAGGATGGCCATGAGTTCAAGGCCACCCTGAGACTACATAGTGAATTATAGGTCAGCCTGGGCTACAGCAAGACCCTACCTCAAAAAAACAAAAACAAACAAACAAAAGAACAAAAAGCTGAGAGATGGTTTGGTGATTAAGGTACTAAGGTGCTTGCCTGCAGTGGCAATGGACCCAGGTTCAATTCCCAATGATCCACATAAGCCAGATGCACAAGGATGTGTCTGGAGTTTGTTTGCAGTGGCCAGAGGCCCTGGCATGCCCATTCTTGGTCTCTGCCTCTCTTTCTTACTAATGAATGAATGAATGAATGAATAAATAAATATTTTTAAAAGCATTGTTGTTAAACATTCATTTATTTGATTGAGAAGTATGTTATTCATTTGTGAAAGAAATGATAAGAGTGAAATTAAAACAACAAACTTATAGTTATGAATACTCTGGGAGAGATCATCTTTAAAAGTGTGCAAATTTATTGAAAACTTTGTTTAGTTTTAGTTTTACTTTTTAGTGTCTGCCTCATATTATGGTTGCACACCACCTCATCTAGTAATTCTATTGACACTCAAGATCTGAATTCAGATACTCATTCAGTATAGAAAACAGTTATTCAACAGGCAATCTCGCCCGCCCCCTAACTTATTATATAATTTTAAATATTTTCTTTATTTGTAGTATATTTTTCAAAAATATTTTTTTATTTAGTTAGTTATTTGAGAGAGCTATAGAGAGAAAGAGGCAGACTGAGAGAGAAAATGGGAATGCCAGGGCCTGTAGCCACTGCAAATGAACTCCAGACACTTGCACCACCTTGCGTATCTGGCTTACCTGGGTACTGGGGGATAAACCTGGGTCCATTAGCTTTGCAGGCAGAAACCTCACTGCTAAACCATCTCTCCAGCCCAGTTCATAGTGTAAACTTTGGGGATATATATTGTAACAAAACACTAAATTATAACAGTGCAGTGACAATGTGTAAGATAGTTGTAAATAGTTTATTAATTAGTATGTTATGAGTTCTAACCATGTGCAGGCACCATGGCAAGACTGCAAGGAGCTGACAATAAACATATTTGACAATATATCACCCTGCTGATGCTTAAAAGAATGACATATGTACTTACTGAATAATAGTTGCATAGTTTCTTTCATTGCTTAAACCCAGTACAATCAAAGATACTTCAATGTTTATTTTAGGGAATGTGGGTCATGTATTGTGGGGGTGGTCAAGAGTTATGGGGGATAGGCCAAATCTCTGTGTATAATGCCCCAACTTGTGACTCTAACATTCTTTCCGCCCCCTCTTCTGCGAATTTCCCTGAGCCACATTGGGGTCATTTTAGTTCTATTTCAGTGATGAGGTTTTGGGAGCCTCTGTGTCTCTGGATATCTGGCTTAGTAGGAGTTGGGTGTTCTCTGTGTTTATCTCCTTCAGCCTGTTTCTGGTATTGTGTTCACCAAGAACGCTGTACTCTTGCCTTTCCCCCGCATTGATGAGGGTCCCTTTGGAAGAGAGAGGACAGGGAGGAGAATAAGGGAGCCAACACTATGAATGTAAAATCAGAATAATATAAATAAAAATAAATTATTTAAAAAAGGACAAATTGATTTTCAGGTTCCCCACAAAGTGATATAAAGAAAGATTCTGGGATGATAGCGCTTTTCAATTTGATAACATTGAAAAGACATTTTAAGTCTTGTAACGCTACATTTACAATGTCAGTACTTCACTGTATGTAATTTTAATGAAAATGTTAACAGTGTTTCTTTATATATAATTCTAAATATGTCAAATTTTCATGTAGAAAATTAGGAAGAAAGTAAAGAATTAAATAAATTTAAAAATAATAATGTTAATAATATTTGATATCTGGTTTATTTTGAGAAAAGAAATGTAGAAGTTTTGGGCTGGAGAGATGGCTTAGAGGTTAAGGCATTTGCCTTCAAAGTCAAAGGACCCTGGTTCAATTCTCCAGGATCCATGTAAGCCAGATGCACAAGGGGGCACATGCATATGGAGTTCATTTGCAGTGGCTAAATGTCCTGGCATGCCCATTCTCTCCCTCTCTCTCTGCCTCTTTCTCTCATATAAATAAATAAAATCTATTTAAAAAATAAGAAATGTAGACATTCTTAATTAATACAAGCAATGCAGATATCTTATAATCTGCATAAAATTTTTGATAATTCATATCTTTTTAAAAGAATATTTTATGTTTTTTTGCAAGCAGAGAGAGAGAGAATGGACACATCAGGGCCTCTAGCCACTGCAAATGAACTCCAGATGCATACACCACTTTGTGCATCTGGCTTTATGTGGGTACTAGGGAATCCAACCAGGAGTGCTAAGCTTACAGGCATCTCTCATAAGACCTTTTTTAAAAAAAAAAATGTTATTTATTCATTTCACTCTGTTGTTTGTGCCATAATCGCCCAGGGCTTGCCATTTCTTCATGAGTTTCTCTAATTTGGGGGTCTCTGTTTCCCTATGCGACTGGGGTTACAGATGCTCATGGTGATGCCCAAATACTCATGTGGGTCCTGAGGATCAAATTCAAGAGGTCAGTCTCTCCAGCCACCATCTGTCTTCTTGGATGGAGGAGCGCCTCGGGCTCTGCTGTGTAAGCCAGGCTAGCTGGCCTGTGAGCTTCCAGGTAGTATACTGTCTCACCTGTCTTAGATGTGCTGGTATTACAGACACGTGCAGCACTATGACTTTAAATGGGTTCTGGAGATCTACACTCACGTCGGCAAGCTTGCACAACCAATGCTTTTATGGAATGACACCTGCTAGCCTAGACTTTCAAGGTCTTTTGTAAGTGTATTGGTACTGACGCCTCCACATGGCATCATGGTTTTATACTTTTTAAGACAGAAATATCTTAATAAAATTCTTTAAAAAAAAATGCTGGGCATTGTAGTGCATGCCCAGTGAATTCCAGCACTGGAGAGGCAGAGGTAGGAGGATTGCAGTGAGTTCGAGGCCACCCTGAGACTACATGGTAAATGCCAGGTCAGCCTGGACTAGAAAGTGAGACTGCCTCAAAAACCGATAAAACAAAACAAAACAAAATAAAATAAAATAAAATAAAATAAAATAAAATAAAAAAATAAAACAAAACAAAAATCATTAAAAGTGTCTTAAGTGCAGGTATATTTTTCAGGTGTGTTAAGGCAGCTGAGAGATCTTTACAGCAAACTATACATAGTTGTAACTTGATTCAGGCAATAAAGGGCTTTTGATCTCGATTAAGCCTATGATCTGTGATAAAATGCTCATGTGCTGTAACTAAGTAATATATATAAGGTAGCAATGACTCATTTGCCAGAGACACTCATACATTTATATAAAATATATTTAAAATACCCGTCACTGTGCCAATTTTTAGTATGTACTCATGAAATTATCATATTGTCCATATACCATGATTACTTTAGCGACTTTCATATTGTGACCCACTATTACGTTTTCCTGCTATAATGAAATCCATTTAAAATACTCTGTTCCTTAGTTATCCATAGCTTAGATTTCTTAATGCACTTAGTTAAACACTGAATTTCTATTACATGGCTTCTCTTATGTGAACGATTATTGCTGTTATAAATTTTCATTATTCAATTTTTAAGTTAAATGTTAATAGAAAATTGTAAAATAAAAGGTTCAGTCTCTATAACTGGTCATTGCCTCAATTAGGCCTCCATTATTGAAAAGCACATGATCAAGCAGGGATTAGTGGTTCATCTCTGAATCTCAACATCTGCAATGCTGAGTCATGGAGAACTCTGCAAAGTAAAGGCTAGCCATGGCTACAGAGGATGTTCCAGGTCCAGCCTGGCCTATGCAGTAAGACTCATTATCAAAAAGCAACATAAGCTGGGTGTGGTGGCGCACGCCTTTAATCCCAGCACTTAGGAGGTAGAGCTAGGAAGATTGCTGTGAGTTCAAGGCCACCCTGAGACTACATAGTGAATTCCAGGTCAGCCTGATCTAGAGTGAGACCCTACCTCAATAAACAACAACAACAAAAAAAGCAACATACATGTAATACATGTGTGTATATGTGCAAAAAATATATGTTATTGTTTTACTAGATATTATTTACTGATGGGTCTGCAATGGTAAATCAGTTGATGAAAATTTTGTTGGACCATCCTTTTATTGGAAATGCTTGAAGATTTTTATTTGTTTCATCTTCATATAACACCCATTTGCCAAAATTTTCTATTTCACTACTTTTCTTTTTAGTGTTTTATGAGTATCTTTGAAACCATCTTAGGAGGGACTCAAAGAATGAAAAACAGGGGCTAGAGAGATGGCTTAGCATTTAAGGCATTTGTCTGTGAGCCAAAGGATCCTGGTTTGATTCCCAAGGACCCATGTTAGCCAAATGCACAGGGGATGCATGTGTCTGGAGTTCATTTGCAGTAGCTAGAAGCCCTGGCGGGCCCATTCTCTCCCTGCCTTCTCCTCTCTCTCTCTCTCTCTCTCTCTCTCTCTCTCTCCCTCTCTCCCTCTTTCTCTGTCAAATAAATAAATAAAATGAAAAAAATAAAAGAATGAAAAGAAAAATATTACATATGCAAACACTGGTTTTTGATTATTTAGTATACTATCCAGAATATAAGCTATATTTAAGTGAAGGAGTTAGTGGAGGAAGTGATTTCCAGAGTATCCTCATTTCGCATGGGTTTTAAGTTATATAGGATTTGTCGTCACACACATCATGGACCCAAAGATTTGAAAGGGCCTTGAGCTCTTTCCCAGCCCATCTCCACATGCAATGTCACAATTATGTGGCAAAAGAGTCCAACAACCTACTGAATTGCCATGTCAGTGCACAGTAGATTCCAGGAGTGTTTTCTTAGACTAATTTGAATGTTACAAATCACAGTTTATATTTCCATTTTATCTAATCTGTTGTTGATGTAATTTCTATTTTTGAATATGGGGTATCAAAATTATCCTTATACAAAATTCTATGCTTGAAAAGTTTTCAGGTCTAATTTTCAAATAACACATGGCTTTCTCTTTTTTTTGGAGAAAGACACACAGAGAGAGAGACAGAGAGAGAGGGACAGGGAGACAGATAGAGATGGGCATGCCAGCAGTCTCTCAGCTGCTGTGAATGAAATCCAGATGCATGCGCCCCCTTGTGGTCAAGTGCAACATTGTGCCCTTGCATCACTTTGCATCTGGCTAAACATGGGACCTGGAGATTGAAACCAGCGTTCTTTAGGCTTAGGAGGCAGGCGCCTTAACCGCTAAGCCATCTCTCCAGCCCAAAACATGGCTTTTTTAAAGAAAACTAATTCTCCAACCACTGATATTTTAGGAAAATGATGCTGAGGTTATCCTAGTATCTCATCAGATTCTTCTTGTTATGGAACAGTTTACTCACTCTCATTTTTAATCATGCACACTCATTTTTTTTTTTTTTGAATTAATAAACTGCTACTTGTTGTTTAGGGTCTCACTCTGGTCCAATATATACCTATATATATATATATATATATATCTCATATATATATATATATTCAGTCATCCATAACTTTATAATTTTCTTTCTTTTTCTGTCTTTCTCAAAGGGATTCTGGTAGGGATATATCTCAGCAATGTTGCAATTTTCTTAAATTTTATTTATTTATTTGACACTCATTGAAAGTTAGAGACTGAATTAAGAGAATGGATGCACCAAGGCCTCCAGCCACTGCAAACAAACTCCAGACACATGTTTATGTGGGTCCTGGGGAATCGAACCCAAGTCCTTTGGCTTTGCAGGCAAACGCCTTAACTGATACGCCATGTCTCCAGTCCAATGTTGCAATTTTGAATAAAATATTTTTCAAAACTGTTTATCTTCCTATCTTCTTTTACTTGGCTATTCCCATTCTTTTCCTGGCTTTAATTTCCTTGATGTTTTCTACTTTTATGAAATATAGTTCATATATACATAACAGGTATTTAAGCCATATATATCTTTGTATATATGGGTATGTATATACATGTATATACATACACATACATACAGAGGTATTAAATTGTATAAAATTTGTATATGTATATATGTTTACATAATTCATGTTTGTGTTCATCTTATGGAAACCAATTTTTAAGAATAAATAATACATGGGGTAGAGAAGATGGCTAAGAGGTAAAGGCATATGCCTGCAAAGCCAAAGGACCCTGGTTCAATTCCCCAGGACCCACGAAGACAGATGCACAAGGAGGAACATGCACCTGGAGTCTGTTTGCAATGGCTGGAGGTCCTAGCTCACCCATTTTCTCTCTCTCTCTCACTCTCTCTCTCTACCTCTCTCTCTCCCTCAAATACATAATAAATAAAACATATTTTAAAAAAGAATCCATAATTCATAATGAATAATTTAACTCAGAGTGATAAGGTGTCACAATTTCTAAACTATTTTAGGCATATTAACTTGCTATATGTTTGGAAAATAACAATATGAGTGAGATATTAATTTCTTCTACTTAACACCTCGAGATCTCCCGAGCAAGTTCAGCCACCTTAATCATCTTAGAAATTTTAGTGCTTCTGCTTAAATGAACTAAGATTCTCATACCAACTCTACTCAGTAACCTTAGACCTCTGATGTGTTTGTAGAAACAGCTCCCAAACTTTCAGACCGAAATAAATCTGGCCTTTAATGTAAATAGGTGGTTGAAAAAACTACAGCATGGTTTTATGTATTTTCAAGATTCCATTTCCCTAGTTGCTTAATGCTCAGCATGATTCTACGAAACTGTCTAAGAAGGACACAGGTAAGTCATTGTTCTACTTCCAAAGAATATCAAGATTTTCCAGGTCCGTCTTCCACATCCGTTTTTCTTGTTTTGTCTTATTTCTTGTGTCTTAGCATCCTAGGATTACTATGACATCCACAGCTTCCATGTTATTTTCCAGTCTCTGGATACCCCCTTACAATACCTTATGTTTATATCATTACACACAATTGTGTACTATATCTATATCCAAAGCCATCTCTTTGGTGTTTTATACATTTGGAAATTATGATGAACTTTTTTCTTTGCCTATGAAATAATATCTTGTCACTATAGAGTATATTTCAAATTTATAGTGTGCCTTGATTCTCTGGGAATTTAAAATACTTCAAATAATTTGGGCTTTGCCTGATTCCCCCAGAATGGTAGAGTATGACTGATAACTGCCTTTAGAATCCCTAATAGCTAAATTACAATTATTATGCAAAGCCTTACAATAGACAGTTATATGGATTGTTAAATGACTTTGCCTTTTTTTGCAAACTATAATCATTTTCCTTTATTAGCTGAAGGATTTTATAATTTAAGGAAGATGAGAAACCTATAAGTCACGCTTTCAAATAAGGAACATGGATATTGCAAACATTAAATTCCGCCATAAAAACGTTAAGGCATCATTAAACTAGGTTCAGATTAATACAATTCAGTCAACTCTAGATAGATATCTCCCATAATAAGCTGAAACAAAACCTAGTGATCTAAGATGTAAAATATTTTACTACAGCCAATTTATAAACCTATAAAACATACAGGTATCATTCAACCTCTTTATTAATAGTGCATGCCTTGTATTAAATCAAAACCATTTTAAGGGCCCCTCCCCTCTGGCCATCCTTTCCTCAGCCATTGCTCCTCACGGTATGTTGTCTGTGTCACTGCAGCCCATCCAAAGTGAATGACAGCATGTTTTCCCCCGAGAAGAAGCTCAGGCAATTCCAAGCATAGGGATAAGGCTTCACATGCTTTGAGATTTATAGATGCATTTTCGCCCCACAACCTACAATGTTCTATGCACTGATGTTGACCTAGATGTTTCTCTGTTGGCGGATATTTTTCTTTCTCACTTTGAAAGACTGCAATCTATTGTTTTAAAAGTTTTTTTTTAATTTTTTAAAATTATTTTATTTATTTTTGGAGAGAGACACAGAGAGACAGACAGACAGAGAGGGAGACAGATAGAGATGGGCGTGCCAGCAGTGTCTCAGCTGCTGTGAACGAAATCCAGATGTGTGAGCCCCCTTGTGGGCAAGTGCGGCATTGCGCCCTTGCATCACTTGGCATCTGGCTAAACGTGGGACCTGGAGATTGGAACCCCTGGAGATTGGAACCAGCGTTCTTAGGCTTAGCAGGCAGACACTTTAACCGCTAAGCCATCTCTCCAGCCCTTGTTTTAAAAGTTTTACAAGTTTCTTTACAAGTGAACTGTAGTCACATACAAACTGATACTGAAGCATCTTGATCTTCTTGAGCATATTGCATCGGCTTGGAAGAACTTTTTGCACCAACCGTATTTATAAGTAGGTCAAACGTTTCTTATGGACCGAGTTGCTGAGACAATAATGAATTATCTCTTCTGGTTTATTCTGCGTCCATGAAATAATTTCTATGCAATGCCAATTTATATTATGATTGCAAATCTGTCATTTGAGTACAATTCCTCTGGGACACTTTACCTCAAACTGGTCTCAGATGAGATAGGTCAAAGGTCAGTGTCCGCAAGCACCTGAATTTCCCCATAGGTTTGGACTACCTTGACCCGTGTCTTCTAGGGAAGCCATGGCTTCCCCAGCAGATCCCAAAGTAGATAAAAATTATGGGAAGCCCATCTCCTCGTCCAAGCTGGCTCTGCAAGCCATGCTTTCATCCCATCCCATTTGCTCACAAAGTTAACTTCTCAGGTCCGTAATCCAATGCTGGGTATGAGATCCAGTGAGACACTTCGGCTTGAGAAGCAATGAAACAAAACGAGTGTACAGGTTGCAAAAACTATCATCAGAACAGGAATGAACTCAATGGATATAAGTTGCACTCTGAAAAATAATCACCAAGTTTCTAAAAAAAATGGGACATTTGAAAGAACATTAAAATATGAATTATTGTTATTACTGTATTCGATAGACTCTTCACAAGTATATCACCTGAAATTATTTTATATTAAAAATGATGGAGTACAATCACACACACAAACCACATATATATAATGTGTGTGTATTTAAATTAAAATAAAAGCCACATCCTTAATAGAGAAATTTATTCTGAGAAATTTATTCTGATTGATCACAGATGAAAAAGAATGAGTTAAGCTATAAAAATTAAAATTCCATTTAAACATTATCATTTTTACGTATAACAAGAATACGTTATTTTAAGGCAAAATCATCCCTAATAGTCTTCATTTAACTGCAAAAATTATGAGAAAGAATAGAGACCATAAATCTTGTGATGAGTCTTCTCAAAAGAATAAGAATTCAAGAAAACAAAGAAAAATATAACCACTTAGAGTGGTTTAGAGTATATTCACGTTATGTTAATATACTCTATGTGCGTATAGTCAATATTATACATGTGAGGGTCAATGCAGAGACATAAGAGATTAATAAAATCCATTTGAATAAGTGACCACAAAATTCCCCCATTGACTTTTCATGAACATTTTAGAATTACAGTGAATTCCAGGTCAGCTTGGGCTAGAATGAGACACTTCCTGGAAAAAAAAAAAAAAAAATTGCATAAATAAATAATGTAACTCCTGTTCACCTAGCAACATAGGTGCCCCGTGTATAAGAAGCTATCAGTTAAATGTAGCATTTTAGCTCCAGCCAGAGGAGCTGTCCGAAGCTGAGACACCGTGATGTCCATGAGCAGACACACCGCCCTGTGCTGCTCTGTGCTCACACAGTGGATTCATCACAGTGGCCATGTGGCAAGAGGTGGACAATGCATGGTTCCAAAGAACCCACGTCCCTCTACATGGGCTGATAGAGGCCACTGCTGGGCTGTATCATCAGCATCAGACATGGCATATACCCAAGGATGCTCATCTCTTTGGGGGAATAATCAGGTAGGCCACAGAGCAGGTTCATTCCAGGCATTTCTTGCTTGCAGTTTCAAGATTCTCTTGTGCGCACTGTTCTGGAGTTCCATGGTACTTTCAATCGGTGCAGAAGATTGAGGTTTACTCTCGTTTAATCCACAGCCCAGTCATCATGATTTTCTCAGAGCTGCCTGTGCCTCCTCCAAGAGCACACCCCTCCCCTCACTACCTGAGAAAAGAAGAAAGTTCCCCTGAATTTTCAAAAGAAAAAAACATAATCTAATGCTGCATTTGGGGGGTCATTCCTTCCCTTTCGAGGAACAGTTGGTCCTCATATGATTTCTCTTTCCCCATTGCTATTACCTCAGTGTCACATGAAGGTCAAATTGGTAAGGAACAGCTGTATAGCGCACCTCTTTTTTAATTTATTTTTATTTTTATTTATTTATTTATTTGACATAGAAAGAGGGAGAGGGAGAGGGAGAGAATGGGTGTACCAGGGCCTCCAGCCACTCCAAATGAACTCCAGATGCATGCACCCACTTGTGCATCTGCCTAACATGGATCCTGGGGAGTTGAACCTGGGTTCTTTGCCTTTGCAGGCAAACACCTTAACTGCTAAGCCATCCCTCCTGCCCTATGGATCCTTCTTAATGTGGTCAACTGTGGATCATGGTGGGTGAGCTTTCACAGTGAATTCTCTCCCATATAGGTAACAGTCCACGTCACTCTCAGACCACTTTAGCCCATGCACTCTCTACTCCATCTTGGTCTCCAAGTTCCTTCTTATTACACAGCAATGGGATGTGTATGTATGTGGCACATATATGTATGCATGTTCAGTAAGGCTGCAGCAGTATTGTTGCCTGGGAAGTTGTCCATTGTCTTCAAAAGAAGAAAAGAATCTGGGCTGGAGAGATGGCTTAGCGGTTAAGGCACCTGCCTCCTAAGCCTAGGAACGCCTGTTCCAATCTCCAGGTCCCACGTTTAGCCAGATGGAAAAGTGATGCAAGGGTGCAATGCCGCTCTTGACCACAAGGGGGCACACACATCTGGATTTCATTTGCAGCAGCTGAGAGGCTGCTGGTGTGCCCATCTCTATCTGTCTCCCTCTCCCTCTCTCTCTTTGTCTCCCTCTAAAAAAAAAAAAAAGAAAAAAAAGAAAGAAAGAAAAAGAATCCAAATAACGTGATGAGGTTGAATCTAATACAAGTGTATCTTGCAGGGTAATGAGACCTTCACAGTTATATATTTACCAGTCCATTTCTATAATTTTTCCCCTAGGGTACATGGATATCCAAATAAATTAGGATTAATAATCTTTTGGTTTCTAAAATATTATAACTCTATAAGGTAATTTTTTAAATTATTACAGGCTTCTTTTATTCTTTTTATAAAATATACTTTATTTATTTGAGAACAAGGCAGAGAGAGAGAGTGAGAATGGGCATGACAGGGCCTCCAGCCACTGAAAACGAACTCCAGATGCAGGCACCCCCTTGTGCATCTGGCTTACGTGGGTCCTGGGGAATTGAACCTGGGTCCTTTGCAGGCAAGCACGTTAACCACTAAACCATAACTCCAGCCCATAAGATAATTTCTTTTTGAGAATTATTCTTGAGAAGCATGATGGGTAATCATTTCAACTCGACTAGATTTGAAATCATCTAGGAGAGACACTTCTGAGCACAGCTGTGAGAAGGTTTTGGGAAAAGTTTAACTGAGGGGAGAAGAACCATCCTGAATGTGGTAGCAAACACAAGTGAATGAAAAATAGAAAACAATTAAAAGAACTATCTGAGCCCTAGCCCTCATCACTTTATATTTCATGTCTAGGGATGCAAAGTTATCAGCTACCCTTTATTCCTGACACCTTCACCTCTATGCCATGTACCTGCAAAGCATGAGCTAAAAAAAGCCCTTCACCACTTTAGTTGCTTCTGTCAGATTTCTTTTATATTTTTTCAGCAATGATTAAAGTATCAGATTTTTTTTCAGCAATGATTAAAGTAACACATGAAAATTGCAGGCAAGAAAAGCCAGACATTTTTCATCATTATATCAACTAAAGAATATTTATTTATAAAGAAAAGAATTTAACATCTTAAACCTTAAGTACTGTTTTAAGTAAACTATGTGAAATCATGTAATTTACTAGAATATAAAAGACATTTAAAAGTAAATTAATGTGATTTTATTGAAATAACGAAAATTTTTTTAATTTTCTAAGTCTCATTATGTATTGACTGTATAGTTACACCTATTAATTTCATTCAAAAGCAGTATAGAATAATATAGTAACCATATGCTATAAAATAATGCTCTATTAAAATTACAGAAGCAAAATTTTCTTGGCAAGGCACACTCGATAAAATGTACCAACAGATACAGTAAACACTACTGTGTGCAGTGAATGGAAGGTTGTGGATAAATAGAACGAATCAGATTCAGTCATCAAAATGATAAGTTTGAAAATATAGCCGTGTTGCAATTCCAAACAGTTCACATCTCCAAGAAAACTGTATGCCAAAGGTAAGATTAATTAACAGGTGAATGCTGAACTCTCTGATTAAAAAAAAAAAAAAAATGCTTTAGGATCGGGTGCCACCTACACAGATTTCCTTCTCTTTCCAAACACGTTATTGATCAGTTTGGCCATTGACTTAGATCCGCTGGGTCTTCGCTTTTCTTTGAGTTTGAAGTTTGTGAGAATGTTCTTGATGATTCTGGTGAACATCATTTCTACCTCTAGGGACTGCTCAGCAGCAGACAGTTCACAGAACTGGCAGCGGAAATCCAGGGAAAGCTTCTGTCCTTCTTCCCAGCCAACTTCTCTCACATGGCAGAGGTCTTGCTTGTTGCCCACCAGAAGCACGACAGGCTCCACAGCTCTGAAACACAGAGATGTAATTTTGACAGGAGTGTTTCCACTTCTTCTTTAAAAAAATAAATAAATAAACACATCAGCTGGGTGTGGTGGCGCACACCTTTAATCCCAGCACTTGGGAGGCAGAGGTAGGAGGATTGTCATGAGTTCGAGGCCACCCTGAGAATACAGAGTGAATTCCAGGTCAGCCTTGGCTAGAGTGAGACCCGACCTAGAAAATAACTAAAAATAAATAAATAAATAAATAAATAAATAAATAAATAAATAAACAAACAAACAAACAAATAAACAAACACTTCAGTTAATGTCCAAGGGATTTTTAATCAAAGAAAAATCATAGAGGGTATAGTATGTTTATGGTCATGTATGTGTACAGTGAGGCATCTTCATTGCTTACAAAAGAAACTTTAAATAGACTGGAGTAACACAGAGACACCAGGGGTCTTATAGTTTCAGAGTGAAAATAATATGGAACGATTCTTAATTCTTGCTCTGCATAGGAACCAAGGATGAGTGCAGTCTTTCCTTCTTGTTGACTCTTTACATGTAAAAAACATCATAAATGCCAGGTGGCACACACCTTTAATCCCAGCACTCAGGAGGCAGAGGTAGGAGGATCGCCATGAGTTCGAGGCCACCCTGAAATGACATAGTGTATGTATTCCAGGTCAGCCTGGGCTAGAGCAAGACCTTACCTCAAAAAAAAAAAAAAAAAAAAGAAAAAAGAAAAGAAAAGAAAAAAAGAAAAAAAACGTTATAAAGAAGTTCTTATTGCAGGGGATTTTCATAGTTATAAATTAAAAGCTGTGTGTTCCTGTTAGTGAAAGATACTTCCTAATATTGTTATGTTCATTTGCACTTGCAAGGGGAGGAGTAAACATTTTTTTAATGTTTTTTTTTTTTTCAAGATTGGGTCTCACTCTATTTTTAAGATAGGGTCTCACTCTAGCCCAGGCTGACCTGGAATTCACTTTGTAGTCTCAGGGTGGCCTCGAACTCACAATGATCCTCCTACCTCTGCCTCCCGAGAGCTTGGATTAAAGGTGTGAGCCACCATGCCCGGCTAAGGAATCCTTAATCACAGTAACTAAAGCAGTTACTATAATTGAACACTTACATATCATTTTACTAAGAACGTGTATATTTTAGCTGAGCAGGAACATAGATGCTTCTCATCCCAACGCTCAGGAGGCTGAAGCAGGAGGATTTTCAAGGCCTGCATGGACTAAATAGTCTCAAATAACCCATCTCAAAATACTAAAAATGTAGAAAATTTCAATATGCTATAGGGAAAACTTGAATCTTATGATCAAATCCATGGATAAAATGTAGACACCAACATATTTGACTCAGCTGTAGTGAACTCAAATAAGAGTAGAATGTTAATGCAGTCAAGGTGCTAGCCTTGAGGGCTGGAGAGATGGCTTAGCAGTTAAGGTGCTTGCCTGCAAAGCCAAAGGATCCCAGTTCAAATCTCCAGGACCCATGTAAGCCAGATGTACAAGGGGCCACATGCATCTGGAGTTCTTTTGCAGTGGCTGGAGGCCCTGGTGTGCCCATTCTCTCCCTCTTCCTCTCTCTCTCTCTCTCTCTCTCTCTCTCTCTCTCTCTGCCTCCTTCTTTCTCTCTCAAATAAATAAACAAAATATAAAAGAAAAGTGCTAGCCTTGAAATGACTGCTGAGGCATCTCCTATAGGGAAATATTAGACAAAGGAGATCTTTACTTTTTTAACTTTAAAAAATATATATTTTTAATTTATTTATTTGAGAGAGAGAAAGAGACAGAGAGAGAGAGAGAATGGGTGCGCCAGGGCCTCTAGCCACTGCAATCAAACTCCAGACACATGCACCACCTTGTATATCTGGCTTACATGGGTCCTGGGGAATCGAACCTGGGTCCTTCAGCTTCACAGGCAAGCACGTTAACTACTGAGCCATCTCTCCACCACCGATCTTTAATTATTAGGTCACTGATCCACTAAAGGTTGGTTTTAGCCTCAGGGCAGGATAAAGGGAAGCTGGTTGGGGCATGTTCTCAGAGGCTGTACCTTATCCTGTTATTATCCTGGTCTGATTCCTGTCCCCATCGTGGCATAACATCTCCATACTTCCTATCTGCCATCATGAGCAGCCACTGTCCCACACACCTTCCACCATGATGATGAATATCAACACCATGACTCTGAGAATTTGACTCACCACACTCTCCCTCCTGTGAAAGATGATGCCTCACCACAGACCCAGAATCGGGGAGACAATGGGCTGACCATAGATTGATCCCCTTGAAACCTTAGCTGTAAGCCACAATCAATCCTTCAGCTAAAATTATGTCAGATATCTCGGTCATGCCTATGCAAACCATGTAATACAGTTGCTATTTACAAAGGATCTATGAAGTACATGTAGCAATGTTCAGCACGAACAATGCATTTTGTGGGGGGGTCTCATACCACTATTTGAGATTTAAAAGTAGTGCTGGGAAAAGCATAGGTAATTTGTCAACAAGTTGAACAAAAATAAGTACTTTAAATGAACAAAAACTAAAACAATAAAAAAGAAGCAAAATAAAATGCTCAAATGTCTAAATTCTTATGTACAAATGTAACAGGGCCTTTAAGTGCCACTTGTGTCTTCGTCATTCCCAGCTCATCAAGAAATCAGCAGTGGGGCTGGAGAGATGGCTTAGTGGTTGAGGCACATGCCTATGAAGCCTAAGGACCCCGGTTTGATTCTCCAGGTCCCACGTAAGCCAGATGCATGAGGGGGTGCACGCGTCTCAAGGTTGCTAGAGGCCCTGGCATGCCCATTCTCACTCTCCCTATCTCTCTCTCCCTCTCTCTATCTCTAGTAAATAAATAAATAAAATTTAAAAAATAAAAAAGAAAGAAATCAGCGGTGAACTGTTGACTTTCTATTTTAAGGTAATGTGGAGAAAAATATGGGCTCATCTTTAGAATTTGCAAAAGGTTGGATTATTCTGTCTGGCTGCGAAAGACTGAGAAAACCAGTGACAAGGAATTAGATTTCACAGGATGCCAAACAAAATAAATCTGGATTTATTTAGTGTCCTTAACATTTTTGCGAGAATGGAGAGAAGAGGTTGGAAAGTGAACTATCTGGTGTACCGAGGACCATTATTTTGCAAGTGAGTGTCATGTTAACAATAGAAGCTGTCTTGTAAAATAGCCATTTACTCAGGGCAAGTAACTGTTTATGTCAGCCAGGATATAAAGCGTTCTCATCCTATTCCTTTTACTACGTGTGTAACTCCTGTGGAAAGCGAAGGTGAATTGTTCAGGGCTGTTAAATCCTGTAATTGGAAGTCTGTATTAAATTCTTCCTAATGATGTCTACAGTTTGGTGATGGTTTAGTAAAAGGAAAGGGGTTGGGGATGAAATATCTTACCTTTTACAAAGAGTACTGTGCGGCTCCCGGATTCGGTAGATAAGTGCTTTTGCAAAAGCAAACGAAGGCCTGTCACTGATGTCATACACAATAACAAACCCATCTGCCCAATGAAGCTCACTGGTGAGGGAGAATTTTGCTTTCTGTGGCTGAAAAAAAAAAAAAAAAAAACCAAGTGCGTTGGAGTGTTGGGATGGAACAGTAGTGGGTTATACTTGAGACAGTTAATTAATAAGACTTCTTCTAAGGGGAGGCACTTCTCTAAAGCCAGTGTTTCATATTATCTAAGGTGTGCTTTCTTTGAAATTTTCTAATTATCCTTTTTCTTTAGTTGAAGGAAACTATAACAAAGTCATATCAAGCTCACTTTACAATTTTTCTATAAAACAAGGTATTTTTAGTTGTTTTTCTGAAGCCTTCAATTTATGCCTTTTGAATTACTCTTCACACATTTGTTTGAAAATAGATATTTTTCCGCTTGCATTAGTAAGTTATATATCTGTCTTTGATGCTATGCTTAAACCTGTAAAAATGAAAATGTGCATAAAGCTTAGCCAAAACATAGTTAAGGGATAATTTATCCCTTATCTAAATGAATATATCTCACAGAATTGTTTATATATTTTTTTAAAAAATGATCATTGCTTCTCTTGTTTTTTGTAATCCTATTTTATTATTGTAGTATGTTGAACAGGTAAAGAAATCTCTGCTTAAATGTTGTTATTGAAAATTGACTACTTATATTGACAATTGAGTGAACATATAAACTCTTTTGATAAGCCATTCTGCTCTCAATTAATGACATTTCAACTGTGATCTGATAGAAGTATGTACTGAATGAAGCCCACTACTATCTTAAGAATATTTGTAAAGACTAAGTTTTCAGAGAACACTGTTACAGTTCTTTACAGACATTTTGCTCTGCTATTTTTCCCCAGAAATTTATAGAGATGCCAGATACTGCACTAAAAATAATATCTCAACATTTTAACAAGTAAAATTAAAAAGAAACTTTAGTTTTCATACTAGCAATTCTCCACATATTCTTATCCTCTTTAATTCTAAACATAATTGAAGAAAATAAGAAATATGAAGGTGCTTTATTTGACTTACTTGAGAGCAAGGATCATATATTTCCAGACTCAGTTGCTTTCCTTCCAAACACAAATGCTTGCTATAGATAGATTCTGCAAATATATACATAGGTGCTCATTGTCAGCATGGAAAAAGTCCAGAATAAAAATGGGCTCGTATCTAATCACAATCTAGCAAATTCAGAGTCATAGCTAAGTGAAATTGTACTGTGGCATTTTCTCATTGTGGTGAGCAAACCAATATATGTCTTGTACTGACGTAAACGTCATTGTACTTACCCAGGACATACCTTCTTAGGTTGGGTTGTTGAACTGGGTTCTTAAGGCACATATATGCACTCTTATGCCTTCCTCTCATATACCTGACAAGCATGTGTTTGGTTATTACACCTCTGTTTTCTCATTCATGATTATGTTTTTCTCTTCAGTATTTAATACTGACATGTTATAAACATGCTAAACTAGCTCTAATTTAAATGTTTCTTTTTTGACTTCATAATCAATTACATGAGTCGATACTACTTATCTTTCTAGTAGTATTTTTTGTGCTTGGTCAGTGATAAATCCTTAACATTTCTTCACATGGTCTTCAATGCCCCACAATCTTTTTGCTTTTATTTTTCTTAATTTCTTCTCACTCATTCTTGTTGGTTTTAATTCATATCCCATACTTTCCCATCTTCCAATCATAGAACGAGTTCATGGGTCCCTCTTTGACTCCTTTGCTGGTCTCATTTAATCTTTTTTTTTTTTTTTTCTGATTGGTCCAACATATGGATTTTGTGCAGACAACTTCCCTGGACTGCAGACAACTTCTTACCTTTGGACCTGTCCAGTTAAATGTCTTACTAGCACCTCAACCATGTGACGTGAAAATTGTACCTAGGATTTCACTGCAGAGCTGCATTTTCCACCAATCTCCAGTTTCCTAACTGGTATACCCATGAATCCAAATTTCAGATATAAAACCTTAAGATATTTCACAATCCCCCCTTTTGCATTCATATTATTCAATTAAAATTCTTCTATTTTATATTCTACGTTGTTTTCAGGTTGCAACGTCTTTTCTGATTGAGAACATTAATATACAAACATGCTGAAGTTTGATTATATTCCCATCACACCTGTTTTCATTCCCTCTCCCCATGCCTATTCCATTGAGGACCCTCCTCTTGCTAGGTAATCTTTCCTGTGTTCTTAGTTTCATTCTTTTTGTCCTTCATCCTCCATGTGAAAAGCCCAGTTCTTAGCACTGGAAGAGTCAGCTCTTTAACACCCACCAGCACTCAGGGAAAATTAAAAGAGATATTTTCAGAAAGAATATGAGTGCAGCTCTCACTGCTAGACAGAAAAGCTTCTCTTTGGAGATTATGGTAGATACAGAGGAGACTCAAAACTCAACAAAGCCAGACATGAACACTAAATGAGAGATCTATCACACCCTCCAGTTCTCAGGGAACATTGTGGAAGAGAGTGGTGGAGTACTTTGAGGGCACGGTCCTCCTGACAAGAACCAACTGGTGTATGCATGACCCCATAGTGGTCCTAGTATACCCACAAGACCTGCATTGTTCTGAGCCCAGTAATGTTTTGACATGGAGAGCTATTTGTTTTTTTTTTTTTTTTTTTGGAGAGCGTCAGAGAGAGAGGGAGAGGAAGACAGACAGAGAATGGGTGTGCCAGCAGCCTCTCAGCTGCTGTGAATGAACTCCAGATGCGTGCGCCCCCCTGTGGGCAAGTGCAGCATTGCACCCTTGTATCACTTTGCATCTGACTAAACATGGGACCTGGAGATTGGAACCAGCGTTCTTAGTCTTAGCAGGCTGGCACCTTAACCGGTAAGCCATCTCTCCAGCCCCTAAGAATTCTTTAATTACTCCTTATCTCCTGCCTCTACTGCTAACAGTACTGGTGAAGCTACCATTATTGTTATTTTTATTATTTTATTTTTTAAAGTGAAAAGTGCTATATTTATTTGAACATTTAAAGCAATAGTTTAAAAAAACATTTTTTATTTATTTATGAGAGAGTAAGAGATAATGAATGCTCCAGGGAAAATGACCCCCCATGCAGATGCCTCTTTGTGCATCTGGCTTTAAGAAGCAGTTAGTGGGAAGCCGGTGGCACACGCCTTTTGTCCCAGCACTCATGAAGCAGAGGTAGGAAGATCACCTTGAGTTCTAGGGCACCCTGAGACTACATAGTGAATTCCAGGTCAACCTGGGCTAGAGTGAAACCCTACCTTGTTATTTTTATTTTTAATAAAATATTTTTTTCTTTTTGCATGTGAATGCATGTAGGTGCACATGTGTGCCAGTGTGCATACATGTGTATGTGTGTGGCAGTCAGAGGTTAATGTAGGGTGCCCTCCTTCATCCCTGTCTACTTTATTCACTAAGGAAGGATCTCTCACCTGGACTCAAGCTTGACAATTTGGAAAGTCTAGCTAGCTTGCTTGCCCCAGGATTCTCCTGTCTCCGCCTCCCAAATGCTGGGAGTACAAGCAGGCCACCATGCCCATGTGGTATTTTTGTGGGTCCTGGGGATCCAAATGCCAGTGCCCACATTTGAATGGTAAATGCTTTAACTACTAACTCCCCTAGTCTTTTCTGAAGAGAGGAGCAAAAGTAAGTACAGCTGTAGCAAACACTTATCCAGTCATCTTGCTTAATCTCACTTGGATTAAGCAAGGCCTTTGAAATGGTTGAAAAATATTCCTTATCTCCCCTTTTACTACTTCTATGACCTTAGTAGATGTTTTTTGGCTCTTTCTCTACTATCCTGCATATTATTGAGGTTTCTCAGAAACTCCTGCCTTTGGACATTGGTCTTTATTTTTTCCTCTATCTGGAATATAATTCCCCAGATATCTTCATGGATCCACCTTCACTGTGCTCCTCAGCAACATGTGCTTTTTGATAAGTTTTTGCTCTACAGCCTCATAAATATTGGGGTTCAAGGTCGGTACCACCACATCTGACTTCAATTTTAAAACACCACATACCATGCCTATGCCGGGCTTCTGTATTGTTTTATTTATCTCCATATCATTTGTCATTATATGAAATGATTTATTTTTGTCTGGATTTACAGAAGTTTCCTCCACATTATAAACTCTACAGAAAATGTATTTATCTTTTTGTTTCTTGATATACCTTGTCTTCATAGAAACATAAGTCATAGTAGCTCCTGAATGAATATTCTTTTGATGAACAAATGATTGCATTCATTCATTTGTATAAATGCTCTTCTAGCGTTTTGATGAAAGATCTACACTTTAGAAAGTAAAACCTACTCTAAAAGCATGATTTAGAAGGAAAAATTCTCTATAACCCAGAGTAAAATCTATAGCCAATATGGGGTAGTCTAATGTCTCCTTACATGGTTCAGAATGACTTTTTAAAACCTTCCTGGCAATATTTTAATGAAATTTGTTATAGTTTCAGCAAAACTCAAATTGTATTTTCAAGATTTTTTTTTCTTCTTCTAAGCTTCTAAGATTTACTATTGACTCTGAACCATAAAACCTTGTAAATACTGTAAAACATCTTCTCTCAAATCTTGGAAAGTGTTGGCAAGGGTCATCAGTTCTCAATTATTTTAAAGAGTGTTGCATTTCCCCCAGCTAATCTTCAATTATAAAGTTGTTTGCTGGTTTGCTTCCATAGAGTTGGTGACCTTTGGATCGTATGCTTATCTTCGTAAAATGTACATGGGTTTTGTATTACACATCGAGATGTCATACGTGGAAATGTGTAAACATTTAATTTGTTTACATAACTATATTACAGAAAAGAATAAGGTGAAGGTCCTATAGCTGTCACTGTCCTCTGATGATTTTAAGTTTGTTTGTTTGTTTTTTTTTCATATTTAGTTTCAGTTGTGTTCTGCAAAACTTCCCCATGAGGAAGCCTGGGCTTCTATGCTATGTTGGCCTCTGTGTCTGGGATTGCTGCCCCAGGAAATGATCTGCAGTTGACTGTATTAATATTTCTTCTTTCTGTAACTACTTTTAAAGCACTTGTCATAAAAGGTTCACAGTGTGATACACACTAAAATACTATGTTGAATAAATGCAGAGGGAAACATAACCAGGTGTTTTAAACTTGTTTCCTGGAAGGTTCATAACACTACCTCACACAGAAATGTAACACATTTATTTCTCCCTGATTTTCATAAAAATTATCAACTATTCTGAGGCTAAATAAGCAACAATGAGAAAAAAAATCACTTCTCTGGGCCACATCTTGTATTTCCTATAATTTTGTTACTGTTAATTTTTAAAGGGAAAGAAAAAAACATCTCCATGTCTTTTGATCAAATACTATATTAATTTTATTCTATTTATTAATTACTGAAAAAACCTATATTCAATTTTCTCATATTTTATTTTTTTATTTTATTTATGAGAGAGAGTGGCAGAGAAAAAGAGGCAAACAGGAAGAATGGGCATGCCAGGGCCTCCTGCCAGTGCAAACAAACTCCAGACATGTGTACCACTTCATGCATCTGTCTTTACATGAGGACTGGGGAATTGAACCTGGGATGTAAGGCTTTGGAAGCAGATGCCTTTAACTGCTGAGTCATCTCGTGAGCCCTATACTCAAACTTTTTAAAAAATTTTTTAAAATTTTTATTTATTTATTCATTTATTTGAGACAGACAGACAAAGAGAGAAAGAGGCAGATATATATAGAGAGAGTGGGTGCACCAGGGCCTGCAGCATGCCCCACCTTGTGCATCTGGCTTATGTGGGTCCTGGGGAATGGAGCCTCGAACCTTAGGATTCACAGGCAAGCATTTAACCACTAAGCCATCTCTCCAGTCCCCTATACCCAAACTTTTAACAGAATTCTGCACTTCATGCATTGGCTATTTCCCAGAGGTTATTCCAATTCAAATCAATAGTAAAACAAAATTTTCTTCAAGTTAGGAGATGATGCTGAGATTATATTGAGATTTTTTTGAATTTTCTGAGGCTTATGATATAAACTAGATAATAATACATTTGACCAAGAACTCATTTTCCCATTATTTCCATGGTTTTAAAATAACAATCTCTATTTTGTAGTGACTGGTACTTTCAGCCTTAACATGTCCTTATTGGTGACATTAATTATCAAAAATGTTTGGCACCTTGCAAGAAATATTCACACTTGCACACAACTTTATTGTTTTCCAAGTTTGAGACTTTAAGTAAACTGACTTTATAATTAATAGAGTTAATCATCAGCTTGGGTCATTTTTATGACAGAAGAACATTCAATTAAAATACTTCTTGTGGTATTTCTAGCCAGAATCTTTGAGTAAATAGTTTTTTTTAATCAGTGTAAAAATAGCAGATTCTACCAAAATTCTTATCTAATATTAATTAAAATTTAACATAAAAATATCTAAGTTAGCTACTTACCAAAGTTAGATGCATATTCTCCAATAAATCGCTTGGTAAGAAACCTTACTGTAAGAGCTGAAAAGTGAATGAGCTGGATTTAAGGTTTGTTGTTGTTGAAGATAGATAATTTAGTTATGTATAAAAAATTTCACTCAATAATTACCAATTATCAAGAAAAATAAAAAAAACTGAACTTTATTATAATCTGGTCTAAATAATTGACAAATATTTTCATGATAGAATGATGATTTCAAAGAGAGGAAAAACTGTGATCTTAGAATGCTATACATTTAAATCATCACAAAGTTAATTCATTAATACAAGCACGGAGGCAACTTATCTTCTAAATTCTAACTGCATTTTTAATATTTGAAATGCAAAGCTCATAGAGCTTTTTTGTTGTTGCTGTTCAAACTAAACATGACGCTATGTGTGTAAGAGTGACGTGGAAAACATCAGGTCACTATCCAAGAATCTAACAATCCAAGCAATGAGGGAAGTCAGTTTGGCAGCTGTTTATGTCATTGATGCTGTAGAATCTGGACAGCGATTCGGTTACCATGGTCAGGCTAGCGTTATCCATCAGCGGCATCCAGGTGTCAGTGTACCGCAGAGCGGAGCAGAGCAGAGCAAATCAAAACAATTACTTGTAAAACTTAGGAACCATATTGCTCAGCTCCTGAACATCAATGAAACAGTGGTGCTACCAAATGCTTTCATCTTGATAGGACTGCATGTAAGAAACCTTCCGCAGGCTTCCATTTAACTCTGTCCACCCAAGTGTCAGTGTGGACCCGACCTCTCAAGACAATTGCCAATGCCTCATACGCAGGCACGTATATTGGAGTGAGAAACAAATGGGCTAGTGACAGAAAGATTTCTTGTGGCGCCTGTGAATTGTAAACATCTGGAAAACAGATACAAGTTTATATTGCTGGTAGTTGCATTGGCAAGCCAGATTACACATTACATCAATATTTAAAAATAGCTAACTTCATTACAAGATTATAAATTCCTACATAAAAAAATAAATAAATAATGTGCTTACCACCTTAGGTTGCGCTCTTAGCACACATGTGTATATAATCATGATGTATGGCCGTGATTTAATAAGCCACTATATGTCTCTGCACATTGTGCTTTCAATATCACACTAGAAAATAGCACCACTCACCAGATTTGCCAGTCCCTTCACCACCCAAGACAGCAAGCTTCACGTCACTCATCTCGCTCCTCCTGTTACTAACCAGTCCAGTCTCTGGAACTATACTGACTCCAGCAAGTGTATTTTTTTCCCCTAACTTCCTTTTCATTGTTTCTTTAAGACTGTCTCCACCCCACATTTCTATTAACGAAAATTAACTTTAAAAATGTTTTCATACAGTACTGTTCCCCTATCATGTTTTTTTCTAATTTATTGCTACTATTTATAAACTAAGATTTATGTGTTTTTAAACAGAAGCTTCCTTTAGAAGCTTTGATAAATTTTTCATTTAGCTTTAGTTTAGTTTAACAGACATTTATTCTTGAGGCCTCTATTTTCTTGAACCTAGGGTTGAGCTTCTCTTAGGATTCAGAAAAAAAAATTTCTTTTTTTTTTATTTTGAAAAAATATTAGATGAGTAAACATCCCTTGGATCAAACAAGATGGTGCATGCCTCTGGAGTTCATTTGCAATGGCTGGATGCTCTGGTACATCCATTCTCTCTCCATCTCTCTCTCTCTCTCTCCATTAAATAATGAAAAATGAGTATAAGAAGTTAAATCCAGGCTTTCTGAGTTTAGGTTTGTAGCAATCTGAAAGTATCTAGGTTGACAAAATTTTTTTTAATTTCCATGCCTTTTATTTACAATTTTTATATAATATGTTTTTATTTCCCCTCCATTTACTTTCTCTCATTCATGGCTACCCATCCATTGAATCTCTTCTTCTTCTACTATTTTGATGTTTCTTTTGCATGGGCGTGGGTGGGTAGGGTGACTCACTGAGTTTAATCAGGTTTATCTGAATGAACAGGAAAGGGGGATGAATTACCAGAACACGAGGGTCCTACCAATGGCTATTCAACCACAGTTATGAACCATGTTCTATGTTCCCATTTCTCATCTATAATCCCAGTTCTCGAGGAGAAAATGGGCTCTACCTTCCCAGCATAAGAAGTAATACAAAGTAGCATTAATAAGTAATTTCTGGCTTCAAAAACATGTATTGGGTTGGAAAAGGGCTTAGCTGTTAAGGCACTTGCTTGTGAAGCTTCAGGATCCAGGTGCAAGTCCCCAGGACCCATGTAAGCTAGATACACAAGGTGGCGCATGTATCTGTATTTCAGTTGTAGTGGCTGGTGAGGCCCTGGTGTGCCCATTTTCTCTCTCTCTCAAATAAATACATTAATCAATTAAAAGCATATATGCATTGACAATAGATAACAGTAAGTTTTCTGGGGAAAAAGATTATAAATTGTTGGAAAAGCCAAAAAAAAAAAAAAAAAGTTAAAGCTCTCACGTTTCTTTCAGTGCTTTCAAATACTTTAAGCACTTTAGAAATAGGAAAAGCTACAACAAGGAAAAACAATGAGAAGGTGGTATATTGGCATAGCTCACTGTGTTGCTGTGTGCTAGGAGGCTAATTTAACATTAAAAGGGATGCCGGTATCACACCCCTGCCCATTTCCCAGTGTGACAGATATGCTTCACTGACCTCACTGTCGTTAGAGACAACATAGAGATGGCTTAGCAGTTAAGGCACTTGCCTGCAAAGCCAAAGAACCTCAGTACGATTCCCCAGGACCCACATAAGCCAGATGCACAAGGTGGTGCATGCATCTGGAGTTCGTTTGCAAGGCAGGAAGCCCTGGCGTGCCCATTCTTTCTCTCTCTGTCCCTCTCTCTTTCTCTATCTCTCAAATAAATAAATAAAAATGTAAAGATTTTTAAAAAAGGAAAAGAAACATACCTCTGGAAGAGTGTATGTGCTAGGGTTAACAGAAAATGTAGCTGAAGAGAAAAGATCTACCCTGAAAGTGGATGGCACCATTCTATGATTTAGTGCTGTTGGTGAGTTAAAAAATAAAATAGAAATTAAGCCAAACACTTAAAACATTATTTATAGTGTGTAATATGAGATTTCTTAATTTAACACTTTTTTTTAATTCACAAAAATAGCTATTAGAAACATTAATGTTATTTTTCTCACAGAAACAAGTTCACCACTGTTCATTCATAATGTAAAGTTGTTAGTCTTTCCCAAGAAAAAGAGAGATAGACAAGGTTCTGGGTAAGAAGAGTGGCTACAATCTACAAATGTCTACATTCCTACATCATTGCCATAAACAGCATCACTTGCTAATGTGCTCAAGTAAAAGAAAAACCCAAGGAAAGCTGTACTTTCTATTAAGAACAACTAAAATGTAGAAATTTGTTTCATTTTGAATATAAGGCTTTAAATAAATGGATGGTACCTTCAAATTCTGTTGATATCATTAGGAATCAGTACATATCAAAGGAAGCTAGTTCAGTACCCCATGCCATGAAAAAATTAGAAATATCAAAAATGGATTGGAGAAATGGCTCAGTGTTTAAAGTGCTTGCCTGCAAAGCCCAGGGACCTGAGTTCCATTCCCCAATACCCATGTAAAGCCATATGCACAAAGTGGTGTATGTGTCTGGAGTTCTTTGCAGCAGCTGGTACCCTTGCTGGCTCATTCTCATATTCTCTCTCTCTCCCCCCCACACACACACACACTCTCTCTCTCTCTCTCTCTCTCTCTCTCCCCCTCTCTCTGCTTGTAAATAAATGAATAAAAACAAAGAAAATTCAAGAAATACTAAAACTACTTACATGAAAATTAAAATGGAAACATATGAAGTTGAAATATGTACTAATATCTTCTAAATAATCTTGGGAAGGGATAAGGTCTTTCTCAACAAGAAACAAATCTAAAGGCATAAAAGACAAAAACATCCTAGGATATTTCATGATTAAACTTCCACATGTTAGTATGTTAGTTCCAAAGAAGTCCCACAAGATGTGTGTGTGTGTGACTGTATATTTATTCACAACAAAACACAACCCTATCTACGTAGGGGTTATTTTAATTCCCGGTGGCGGTATTTGCTTCACATCTGATCTAATCCAATTTGATGCAGAGTTAAAGTTGTATAAGAAAAAAAAATTTTGAGACACATTCTTGCAGATACCTTTATGTTATAATATGAACTCTCACCAAGGAAAAATAGTGTTTCAAAAAGAAGATGGGATTGTGCTTTTTCATAGAACACAAATTTTCAAGCAGCCTGTGAGTATTAGAGTTTGTACATTTTGTAGGTGTTAGGCTAGTGGTCTAGAGAGAAAAATCAGAGAAAACATAACATCTGATGACTAAGTCTGACTGTGTTTGGCTCTCAAATCATTTTAGGCATTGTGTAAGGACATGAACAGCCCAGAAAACATTCTCAGCTGGAGTTAAGGGGGATTTTCCTCCACAATTACAATTCCACCTGAATCTCTGCCAAATTTTTCGAGCCAGAAATTTACCTAACAAAACCAGGTATTTCCAATAATGATTGATAAAACACAAAAGAGTTCTATTTGCACATAATCCAAATTTTATTTGGCTGAGCTGTATGTGACATTCTAATAATAGTTCCACGCCGTCCCCTTACTGAGTAGAGTGCACGCTTCCACACAAAGGCATCCTTATGGAGTTGGTGACTATTTTTATCTAAACAAGCATGGGAAGAAATTGTTTCATAATAAAATACTTCCCCACATCATTTGGCCTGGGAAGGCTATTTTCAGGGCTAGAACTATTCATAATACCCCAGCTTCTTGGAAGCCTGCTTAAAATCAAAGCATTTCTGGGTACTGAGAAACAACCAACTCTCATAAACCAACTGATTTGACTCCTGATTTTTTTTTTCGTTCTCTCATTCCTTTGTTTAATCTCTCCCCTCTACATGACTTCCTTCCCCTCTGTTGGATTTCCTTCTTTCCTTACTTACTTGCTTTCAGTAGCTAACCCTTCTCCATTTGTGAAATCTTAAAATTTTCACAGTGTTCTTTCCTAATGTATGTCATATGTGTGTCATTGATTTTTCATTGAACTAGTGCTCATTTGTTCTCCTACATCTGTTTTTTTAATATATATTTTTTTATTTTTGGAGAGAGACGCACAGAGAGAGACAGACAGAGAGAAAGGGAGAGGAAGACAGAGATGGATGCGCCAGCCAGTCTCTCAGCTGTTGTGAACGAAATCCAGATGTGTGCGCCCCCTTGTGGTCAAGTGCGGCATTGCGCCCTTGTGTCACTTTGCATCTGGCTAAATGTGGGACCTGGAGATTGGAACTGGGTTCTTAAGCTTAGCAGGCAGGCGCTTTAACTGCTAAGCCATCTCTACAGCCTTATTTTTTTTATGTTCTAGGATAATTTTGCTTTATTACCTCTTTAAAGTTTTCCAATTTTTTCTATTCTTTACTGTGAATAAAATTCTCATTAGTTGAATTTTGACCCTATAAGAATGTTTCCCATTGACTGTTTTTCTTTCTCTCCCTCTAATCTGTGTTATATCTTTAAATTCACCTTTATGGATGATATATACATAAAATAAAATATATTATTATGATTAGCATTCAAGAAATATAAAAACTTGGTTGATGTAGTTAATGAAATTGACCTATGAAACTTACACCTTTGTAATCCTTAATGGTTTTTTGATCATGCTTTTAGAGATGATCTCCCATTTGGAAATCATATTTTAAAGAAATGATTTATTTAATATGTAGTGCTAGTAATTAACAAAATTATATGGGCCTATTTTCTTTTTCTGCCAAAGAAAAGTGATGAATACCTCACCAATTTTCAAAAGATTTCAAAGCGCATGTGAGAGTAAATAATTGAATGGCTTTGCTAATTTTCCTCTGTGTATACATATAATTGCAATGATCTTTTCAAAGTAATGATCCTGAATTTAGTTTGCTCCTTTAAATTGTTCTTGAGGTGTTTATAGTTTCATAAGGTTTTAGTTTTCCTATAACCTTATGATAGTTAAAACATGCTAGCTGATGGTAATTAAAACTCAGCTACACCATTTTTGCCTTCTGGGAAAAAAATCAGTCTTTCAATTATTAGTTAGTGATTTTGATTGAAGGTAATTTAGTAATCCTCAAAAGTAAGGTAGAATTTTCATTCACTTGCTTATTTATTTACTTTGTGATACTGGATGTTGATCCCAGGGAACCAAGTATACACACATTTTCCACAACATAGCCGCCTGCACGGCCCTTACAGACTTCTGTAATTTGCTATACTTATGTGGTGTGTGTGTGTTTGTATGTGTGTGTGTGATCACACACACTCATATGCACATATACTTATGTGTGTGCACACTATATAGCATCGGCTGTCCTTGCATTCATAATGATCCTCCTGCTTCTGGCTCCTACATAAGACATTACAATTGTGAGTTATCACATCTGGCTTCACTGTCTTTACATGTAACATATTTTCCCACTTCAGCATTTTTTTGGGGCAAAACTGGTCTATGCTTTAGCCTCAGACTCATGCTACAGATTCTGATATATGTCAACGTTGACATCTCTCTCTTTTATCCTTGATTATTTTTTTCATACTAAACAGTAGAGTACACTCTGTATTTGTATACATAAAGCCATAATTATCCCTAGGCCTCCTTTTTAATTACATTTTCTTATTGGCAGTAATTGAGTTGTTGAGTTTACTTGATTCCAAGGATTTTCTTCAGTATTTTTCTATTCTGAACTTGTACATGAAGATGTTTTAACATTTCTGCAAGTTCAGTATCACAAATAAAAGTGTATTCTGAAATACAGGTGAAAAGAGAGAGAGAGAGAGAGAAATATTCAGAAACACACGAGTCTGTTGATCAAGGATAGGGTGTGACTGTGGTCTCCTCTGAGGTCCAACGAGTGAAAGAACCACTTCCATTCTCTTTGTTATGGAGGATTATGGTTTCTGTTTTCCTCTTTGCGAGCTGAAGCAGGCTAGTCCTCTGGTCTCACAGTCTGCTTGAAGCTCCTTTGCACTTTGTTTTGTGCACGCACCCATTGCATATCTTACTAGCTGACCTTCTTCAAAGGTTCCCATTAGAATCCTGTTTCCATTGCATGGGCATGGGCTGATCAAGAACTTACCTGTATTCAAGGATAGGGCAAGTGATATATGTGTAACATGTCATCAAGCTGTTGTGTATAAACAAAATTGGATTCTTAATGTGATAATTTCCTGAAGAACCAATATCCACTCTATTGAAAAGGGGCAAAAGGGTGGGAGGGGATTGCTCAGTGGTTACAGGCACTGGCTTGCAAAACCTGATAGATCAGATTCAAGTCCCCAGTACTTAGTAAAGTCAGATGCCAAAGGACCCAGGTTCAATTCCCTGAGACCCATGTAAGCCAGATGCACTAGGTGGCACATGCATCTGGAGTTCATTTGCAATGGCTGGAGACATTGTGCACCCATTTTCTCTCTCTCAAACAAATAAATAAATAAAAATAAAAACAAAAAACAAAATACAAAGCTCAATTACAGTGCCAAGAGGCAATTCATTCTCCCTTTCTTCCTCTCTCCCCCTCTCCCCTTGCAAGTAAATAATAAAAACATAAATATAAGAACATTTTGAAAGGGGTAAATACAAAATCTGAGCAAAATACAAATTAAAATTCTCCATGTGTATTCTTCAAATCAGCAGTTAATATAACTTTCTTGTATATGATTACAGTTATATTTAGTTTTGTGCATTTTGGATTTTTAACATAATATAAGATATAGTTTAGTTAGGATTTTAAATAATCTTGACTGTACCCCAGACATTTAAAAAAATCCAGATATCATGAAAATACTTGGTTCAAACCCAGGACTGAAATAACTCACAGAGGAAACAAACAAAAAAAAAAGTAAAAGGAAACTGAATATATCACTTAAAATAACATTGAAAATAAATTATAAGACAAAATAAAAATAAAACTGCACAAAATGATATATTTGTCCTGAAAAAAATCTGTTGAGCTATTTTCCTTAACATATTTTTGTGAGGTAAAAATATATATAGTGACTTCAGCAAAGCCCACATCATTTGACTAGCATAATAATTCTGTCAATCAAAGTATCTTATTCTAATCCTCAAAACTAAATAACATTTTAAATATGTCCTTTTGAGTGTGATTCTTGTGAATATAAGTATGAGTAAAACATCTCTCAGCTTTAATTGAAAAAAATCAGATTTTTAACATTGTATTTCAAATCTTGGTCTCACGGATCAATAAGACTCAAAACAAATTCACATTTGTCATTTTAAGTCCAAAACAATGGCTTATTCTAAAGAAAGAAACTTCTCTGTGGATGGAACATGTTCTGTGAAAGGAGCCAGCAGAGTATACGCTGATGAAGTGAAGTGCTCACATGAGGGTATGTACAGCAGTGCTCTGAGTTTGATAAAATGACCCCTGAGAGCATAGAATGCCTAACCAAAAGTTATAATGGCTAACACATTGAGCTCAGAATTCTCGAGCTCCACTAACCACAGGAATTTTTAAAGTTACTTAACCATGCCGTGCTTCTGTTTTCTTTCTGTAACCATCGGATGGCTTACCTTTTATGGAGGAACAAATAAGTTATTGAATAAACTATGCCCCTGCAATGTCAGCTTGTCATTATTCCTTTTGAAATTAGGGATTTGGTCATTCTCCAAGATTCTGGGTTCTCAAGATGGGCTGAGAGATCATTCCTGTTTGCCTATTCTTCTAGTAAAGTGATGAACATGTTGCATTAAAATATACGATTACAAGCCATTATATTGAACCAGCAGTTTGTAATCTGGAAGTATATTTCTAGAGTTGATTTTTTCCTATGAGAAGGACCAAATTACAGAGGATGTTGTGATTAGATAGATAGATAATACATAAATGACAAACAGATACATAATAGATAAATTATAGATAGATAGATGATAGATATATAATAGATAAATGATTAATAGATACATAAAAGATAAATTATAGATAGATGATAGATAATAGAGTAATTATAAATACATAATAGATAAATTGTAGATAGATAAATAATAGATAAATGATAAATAGATAAATAATAGATAAATGATAGATAGATAATAAATAAATTATAGATAGATGATAGGTAGGTAAACAGACAGGTAGATAGATGATAGATAGAGAGTTGACTGTTTGAGTAAAGGTCCACACAAGTCCTGTGCAACAAAATTACAATCTGGTGTCAGGGTTGTAAACCAAAAATTGTAAATGCATCTTCATTATAAGAACTTCATTATAAGAACTTCTGAACTGGAGAATTTACTAAAGTACTGCCAATGGACCGAACCTAAAACTACTGACCAGGAACTTCTGAGGACATTTTTCTCAAACATACTCATTTCAGTAAGTGTTCAAGATCATCACTACATGGGCTGATGAACCATAAGTGAAAAATAAGCCTCCGGGTGCAGACATTGATGTCCCAAGTCAATACAGCGCCTGGGAGCCAAATGAAGATTCAGTTCTAACTACTCCAGTATGGACAGAGCTTGGTATGTGTGACAATCAGCTTTTAGAGTCTGTGAGGAAAAGAAAATACAGAGAAAGTCCAAAAATCACTGAAGAAAGACCCCAGAGTCAAATGGTATGTAAAAGCATAGAGCGTTTATTCTGCAGAATCAGCCAGCGTGCTGGGGTCAACCACACGTACAAAATGACAACGCCCTGAGGAGCTCACAGGCTCCCTTTTAAGCACAGTAAAGGAATTTGGCGGGCTTTTAGTCTTTTAACATGATTGGCTAATTTGAACAGTAACTGTACCTATTTTTTTTTTAATTGGTCTTGAAGTTTTGGCAGCCAGGTCTAGGGGAATTGCAGGCAGAGAAGATAACCTCCTGACGTGATTGGCTAAGCAAGCAGCAGTTACGTTTGTACATGCTCAGCCCCCAGAGCTGGCCCCTCCTGAAAACTGAAACTTTGGCCTAGTCAGGGCAGCACCTTACTGAGGCCTGTCATGGCGTCAATTTGGTCCCTTCGAAAGCAACATTAAGTAATGAAGATTGATTCTGGTTCAGGTTGAGTGGTCTCAGTCTATCATCACCTGCATCTAAAGACTTGGATCTGAGCTGAGGCAGAAAGGTCCACTAACATAGAGGGGGTTGGGAAGCAGGGGGACAGAGCAGGGGACAGATATACCCTTCAAATATACCCTCGGAGATCTACAGCTTATTCACCTATACACATCAATGGGTTGATCCATAGTCCAATCACCTCTCAAGCAAGCCTTCAATACATGTATCCTCAAAGGATACTCATAGATGTGTGTAAGTTTCAAAACTAATGCTTATCTAAGTATATTTAATGGTCATGACCCTAAATTATAATACATGTGATTAATGGAGTATGGTGTTTCTCAATTTTACTTTATATAGTCAGCATGCCAGAAATGGACATATAAGCCAAGTGCCTCCAAATGACAGGGTATATTGTATATTTGGTATTTTTTATTATTTATTTTTGAGAGAGAGAGAGAGAAATTGGTCACACCAGTGACTTCAGACACTGTGAATGAACTCCAGATGCATGCTCCCCCCCTTCCCCATGTGCATGTGCATCTGGCTACGTGGAACCTGGAGATTCAAACATGAGTTCTTAGTCTTCTCAGACAAGCACCTTAACTGCTAAGCCATCTCTCCAGCCCTATTTGGTATTTTTAAATAAATGAAAATTTGAACGAATGTAGCTAGACAAGTGGGAGCATTTAAATTAGGTATACTGTTAGTGTCATGAAGCAGATAATTGATTATGTTGTACATTGAATTAATGATCTTGGATTGGTTGTAAGGTGATGCTGTTTGTTGTAAAGCAGAGTTCATCACAGGAGCTGGAGCAGAAACAGGAGATAGAAGGTGGTCACTGGACTCAAAGCACGAGAGAGCACTCTCTCAGGTTGATAAGAAGCAGGGGTGGTGGAGAAGAGATCTTGGATTCCAGATGTGTGGAGATACAATAAACAAGAACTGGTAATGATCTCAAAGTAACGGAAATAGTAAAGTATTTAAACATTTGAATAATTTTCTCTGGGGACAGTAATCTCAATAGCACCATATTTTAAGATTTTTATGAGAGCAAAAGATGGGAGCTGGTGCCAACAAGGATAATTTAGAGAAATAGCATGTTCATTCTGGACCTCTTCATGTTGAGGATGCTAGATACATGAGTCAGTTCATGCAGGAGATGCCTGGGTAGGGACACACATCTTTGAACCATTATCATTCATACATACATATGGGAAGATCAACCAAAAAGAAAACTGTCTGCCAGGCATGGTGGTACACGCCTTTAAATCCCAGCACTTGAGAGGCAGAGGTAGGTGGATTGCTGTGCATTCAAAGTCACATTGAGACTACATAGTGAATTCCAAGTCAGCATGGGGGAGAGTGAGACCCTACCTCAAAAAAAAAAGTAAAAAGAAAACTGTCTGAAAAGCAATTATTACTTTTACTGATTTCTATATTAATGTATCTTATAAAAGTTTATGTAAGGGCTGGAGAGATGGCTTAGCCTAAGGACCCTTGTTCAACTCTCCAGATCCCACATAAGCCAGATGCACAAAGGTGAGGCAAGCACAAGGTTGCACATGCCCACTAGGTGGCGCAAGTTTCTGGAGTCCAATTGCAGTGGCTGAGGCCCTGGCATGCTAATTCTTCTCTCTCCCTTTGTCTCTGTCTCTTTCTTTTGCTCTCTCTAAAATTGCAGTGGCTGAGGTCCTGGTGCACCGATACTTTCTCTCTCTCTCTCTCTAGATAGATAGATAGATAGATAGATAGATAGATAGATAGATAGACAGATAGATAGATAGATGAAAAGTTTATGTGAAAGTAGAATGTTTTTCTTCTAAACCAAACCATCAGCATTACTAGAGACTGTGGTAGAAATACAAAATGGGGCATTCCATTTCATTGAATTAATCAGTTTTCCACATTAAAAAAATATAATTCCCCTCCCAAAATATATAATGCATATATCCACTATATAAAAGAAAGTAGCATGTTGGTTTATGCAATAGTGAGGAGATACAGAACTAAGAGAAAGATAATACTACATTTATGCATGGGGATTAAACCTCTGACCGTGTGTTTGTGTGTGTGTGTGTGTGTGTGTGTGTGTGTGTGTGTGTGTGTGTGTGTGTGTGTTCATTGTGTGTGGAGGTCAGACAGAAGACAACTTTAGGTCCACCCTAGCCCATCCTAGCCTTGGAACCTTTTTGTTTTTGTTGTTTTTGTTTTTTCCAGGTAGGTCTCTCTCTAGCCCAGGCTAACCTGGAATTCACTATGTAGTCTCTCAGTGGCCTCAAACTCATGGTGATCCTCCTACCTCTGCCTCCCCAATGTTAAGACTTTAAAGGCATGTGCCACCACGCCCGGCTCCCTTTTGAAGCAGGGCTTATTTGGATCACACTCTGCTGTTACCTTTTTCCCACACTCACAGAGATGTTCCAGGAAATTCTCCCATCTCACTTTCAGCATAGTGGAATCACAGAATCTTTCCATGTTTCCTGCTTTCCCCATGAGTTCTGAGAATTAAACTGGAGCACTATGTCTCAACAACAAATGCTTTATCCCCTGAACTATCTATCACATTAGCCCATGGCTTCTTCTTTTTAAGAATAGTTCTCGGGCTGGAGAGATGGCTTAGCGTTAAGGCGCCTGCCTCCTAAGCCTAAGGATGCTGGTTCCAATCTCCAGATCCCACCTTTAGCCATATGCAAAGTGATGCAAGGGAGCAATGCCACACTTGACCACAAGGGGGCGCACGCATCTGGATTTCGTTTGCAGCAGCTGAGAGGCTGCTGGTGTGCCCATCTCTATCTGTCTCTCTCTCTCTCTCTCTCTCTCTCTCTGTCTTTCTCTGTGTCTCTCTCCAAAAGAAAAATGAATATTTCTCCCCAAAAATTTTAAATGTATCTGTGTGCTGCCAATCTAACTTCATGCAAAGTTTGTACAACTGCAGAGGTGTGCATAGGAGTTCCCGCTGTATCTTTTAGGGTCATTTTCTGCAGTTGCAGTCACCTGTAGTCAATCATGACCCCAAAATATTAAATGAAGCATTATAAACATAAGACGTAACTTATATGCCCTTCTGAGTATGAGTGTGGTGGACTCCCTCTTTCATGTGCTCTGTAAGACCCAGGGTATGAACCGTTTCTGTCTGTGGTAGCTTCACTGTTTTGACACCTAGCAGCTGCCTTGGTTGGGAGTTTATGCATAGTTTATGCAGTTTCAGGTATTCGCTGGAGACCTGGGAAAAGATCCTTCATGGATACCAGGGGATTCTCTAGCTTTTCAGTGAAGTCAAGGAAGATACATTTTTTCTCTATGTGTTCTTAGTACCCACAAAAATTAACATGTAAATGTCAATATACAATAGGTCTATTATGCCCTCATTACACCACATATGCACATTGTGTTGGTACACACACACACACCACATACACACATTGTGTCTGTACATACACACACACACAACACATACACACATTGTGTCGGTACATACACACACACACAACACATACACACATTGTGTGGGTACACACACACACACACACACACACACACACACACACACTGAAGCAGAGACCAGGTCAGAGGTTTAATCCCCATGCATAAATGTAGTATTATCTTTCTCTCAGTTCTGAATCTCCTCACTATTGCATAGACCAACATGCTGCTTTTTTTCACATAGTGGATATATGCATGATATATTTTGGGGAGGCACTATATATATATATACATTTTGAGAGAGAGACAGAGAGAGAGGGAGGGAGACAGATAGAGAATGGGAGCACCAGCAGCCTCTCAGCTGCTGTGAACGAAATCCAGGTGCGTGCACCCCCTTGTGGGCAAGTGCAGCATTGTGCCCTTGTGTCACTTTGCATCTGGCTAAACGTGGGACCTGAAGATTGGAACCAGCGTTCTTAGGCTTAGGAGGTAGGTGCCTTAACCGCTAAGCTATCTCTCCAGCCCAGGCACTATATGTTTTAATGAGGGTATACAAGACAAGAACAAGAGCAATAAAGACACATGGTGGATTCAAGGACCATGTCATATACAAGTCATCTCAGAGGTCATCTAACTCAGCCTTATGAGTTATCTGGTATTTTTAGAGATGTCGCATTTGAGAGTCTTCTTGCATTTTTTTGGTTTAATTTTGATTATAAAACTTTATGTCACATTATTTCAGACTGTTCTCTCAACTACATCCTGGAAGGTTCGTCATATTTTTCAGTGAGGTGGTTTATAATGCAAAACACTAAAATAGATGGAACAATTTAATAGTGATTTAGAGTAATTTACTTTATATTTGATTATTTTAAATGCCTTCATTATCTATCCTTTACAAAGCTCTTTCCAGGCTGGAGAAATGGCTTAGTGGTTAAGGACCTTGCCTGTGAAGCCTAAAGACCCAGGTTGGATTCTCTAGAACCCACATAAGCCAGATGCACATGGTGGTACATGCGTCTGGAGTTCTTTTGCAGTGGCCAGAAGCCCTGGCATGCCCATTCTCTCTCTCTCTCTCTCTTTCTCTCTCTCTCATAAATAAACATTTTTAAAAGCTACTCCATTAATAGTTTTGTTTAAAAATTAACATTTATGAAAATGTAAAATCATCAAAAATAAGCATAATCTAAAATTTGTGAGGTTTCATCATAATTAACAAATATTTTATGGGACTTGGCTATCTAATGTCAATTACTGTTTTCTGACCTGGATATGCCTTAACTCTGTTAGCAATCAGGCTCAAAGACCTCAGCACTGGCTCCATAAGGAGAAATGGCAGTTGAAAGTTCTGAACCAACTCGTGACTTGCCTGTTTCCGCTTTTAGAGCAATGCTGACCTTTCCCAGGGGCAGGTTTGGAAAGGAACATTCACACGACTTTTGGAGACTTTTGAAAAAGTGGAACTTTCACCTTTGAGTTCATATGATTGATGATCATACATTTCTTATTTTATAGCATTAGTCTGATGAAATCTGATGTTGTTTGGACAATTGAATCCATAAAAGTTTGAAGAATTTTCCTTTCTTAAAATAGCACAAAAGATCTACCATGGGAATAGAAAGCTGTTGAATTGAATCCTAATTAACTAGAAATCACCATTTCTAATTATATTAATAATGTTGCATAGACATGCAACCTCTCCTGTGAGATTTTAAAATATAAATGAAAGATGAGTGATTTATACATTTTAACTGGCCTGTGCTGCAAGGACACAGAGAAGCTGACCCATGCAGTTATCTATCTATCTATCTATCTATCTATCTATCTATCTATCTATCTCATCTATCTATCTATCTATCTATCATCTATCTACCTATCTGATCTATCTGTTTCATTCTCTCTTTTTCTAATAAATAAACATAAAACATTAAAATATATTTTATTTTATTTTGTGCTCTAGTTTCTTTAGTTTCATCATATAAAGGATGTAGAACATTAAAAAATATTTTTATATCTCACTATAAAGGGAAAATATTCAGTTAAAAAGGAAGAATAAACAACCTATTCCAAATACAATCATATTTTAGTAATTTTATACTGTATATGAATGTTTTCTGTGATCTTCCTTCCATTTTTCATTTTTAGGCTATTGGTTAGCTGCTGAGATGAAAATTTTGGCTCCTGCCATGAAGACACATAGCTATATCTATAATAGTTTAACAAAAATCATATTATAATACTGACTAAACTAATATGAATTTGATCATAAAAACCATTGTATTTTGTCATAAGATCTGTTTAATAACTCTTAGCTTTCTGGACATATTAATAATGACTCTCTTAAATACATTCTCCTTAATATATGTTTTAAAGTAATCCTTGAAATAATAATTGTGCTATACAAGTCACATGATGATATGACACAACAGTATACCCATCTTACATGTTTCTGCTAATAATCAATACACACGTTAACAGGGCTGATTCACTTTACAAAGTGACACACATGATATACCAGTAAAGGCCTGCACATAGTAGATGCCCAACCGATAGTAGGAATTATGAGAAATTTAGGTAGGAAATAACACCTTGCTTTCCTTAAAGGGATGGTCGATTATAATCAGAGTAGAGCTTGTAATTTGTGTTCCCCGTTCCAACATAATCTAGAATTATGTTAAATGTAAAACCTCATTGAAAACTTAACACATATTATATGTCACAAAAGCTAGTAACAAAAATATATTCTTACAATAGACGAAAACTTTATGATATTTTTTTTTCTTGTTCTCTTGGTTTTCATTGCCTTACTCATGTGAGATCATCTGTTCATCCACTCTTTCACTCAGTATCCACACAGTGATTCCAATATGAGCTTGCTCAGTCTGAATTCCATGAGTAGGGGCCTGTATCTTCCTGTCAGGAGTGTGCATCAAAATAACTCACCTTTTACTCTGCATCCGTGACTCCTTCACTGTTCCCTCCTTACTTCTTTCTCACCTACTTCCCACGAAGCCTTACCCAGTCAAGAATGAATCCTGGGCTGGAGAGCACAAATGCCCACGCTATTTATTGAAAAGGGACTAGAGAGAGGGAGGATATTGCTCAGGGGATAAAGGCACTTGCTTGCAAAACCTGACAGACCAGGTTAGAATCCCAGTATTGAGGTAACACCAAATGCACAAAGTGGTGCATGCATCTAACATTCATGGGGCTGGAGAGATGACTTAGCCATTAAGGCACTTGCCTGCAAAGCCAAAGGACCCAGGTTTGGATCCTTTGGCTTTGCAGGCAAGTGGTTCCCCAGGACCCACACAAGCCAGATGCATCTGGAGTGTGTTTGCAGCAGCTAGAGGCCCTGGTATGCCCATTTCTCTATCTGCCTCTTTCTCTCTTAAATATAAATTAAATTTAAATAAACAAATATTGAAGAATGAATCCTGACCACATATGGGGCATGCCTACATTTACAATGTGATCTGTAAACTGAGAATTTACCCAGAGTAGCTAAATGATAACTTGAGATAATATACTTTCTAAACAAATGGAATGGCTGTGAAGTTTATTTTCTCATTAAAAGTTACTATGGGTAAAAAAGAAAAAGAAAAAAGAGAAAGGTATTTAAAAGTCCAGTGCAAATATTTCTTACTGTCTCTCCTCCATCCTGGTTGGGCACATGTTCCCTGAAAAAAAAACAAGTGCCTTTTTTTTTCTTTGCTGGTCTGTTCATCTATTCATCTTTTCTGTCATTCATTAGGAGGTTACATTTATCCCCAACGTTGTTCACACTCTACGAGGTTTTTATCTAGATAAAAGCAATCGACTTGAGGCACAGCTGTTTCCAGTGTGATCTAATTGCCTTTGTGATATGCCTAAAACACAAAGAGCCAAAAGGAGCATGGTGATCTTTCTCACATATGTAAATTAAATTACTTGCACGTGAACTTGTTTTATAACATGTATCTGGGTAGAGATTCAGATCATTTATTGAGATGACTAACATCAAATTCAACTGAAAATGAGCCTACATGGAACAGTTATTTTTCCATTATGTAACTCACATCCCTGACTTAGTTTAGCTTTTTATTACTTATCTCTAAACCATAATAGTGTTTATGAATATGGATGTCTTAAATGTTTGTACCAAATTTTATGCCTTTATTTTAGTGGTTACTGTTTGCTTTCAATTCCAGTCTGCTAACCAAAATAAATAAGGAAAGATGATTAATTAACCTACCTTATTTTTTTGCCTGTGGGTATTTTATTGTAATTAGCATGAATACAACACCTAAAAGACAGGAATTCAGACGGCTGAAAATCAGCTGGTTGGTATTTAAAATATCCTTGTACTATTTTTAAAATGTGGAATACCATGAACTTTGTTAGATCATGTTTATTTTCATATCTAAAGTAAAAGTGTCAAGTTTAATGTGTTTTCATTAAGTCTTTGCATATTTCAAACAGAAGATGAATTTCAACTTATAACTTATTTCAGGTTAAAAAATCTCACAAAGAATAGCAATAAAATCATGCAATGGCTTTACTAAAAGTTTAGTATCATTTCATTCATCTTTCAATTTAGAAATTGAGTTTTGGGTGGTACATGACCTTATTTACTATATCTATCACACTGTGTTACCATTACATCTGTGGAAATATCAAACAGAAGCACGGGTTCAATAGCAAGTACTAGAGAGAGACGTTGTGTGCATAAAAGGAAATGAAGCTGTAGAAAATGCTCTCGTGCCCACTTCAAATTGAAGCCCTAACATTGTTTGAAGAATAAAAGAAATTCATAGGGGCTGGGGAAATGGCTTAGCAGTTAAAGTGTTTGCCTGTGAAGCCAAAGGACCCTGGTTCAATTCTCCAGGACACACGTTAACCAGGTGCACAAGGGAGGGGGGCATGTGTCTGGAGTTCATTTGCAGTGGCGGGAAGCCCTCATATGCCCACTCTCTCTTTCTCTCTATCTGCCTCTTCCTATCTCGTTCAAGTCAATAAATAAATAAATAAATAATTTTTTTAATTCATAGAAATTTGAAAATGGTTTGATTCAAAACCTTCTTATATATTATTTGGGTATATAATCTTCATTTATGGATATATATATATATATACACATACATACAAACATGTAGATAGGTGACTGATAGATGATAGAAAGATGCTAGATAGATATAGATAGGAAGATAGAAAGATTGATAGATTGAAAGATAGATAAATAGATAGATAAAGAGATAGAGAAATGATAGGTAGATAGATGATACATACATACATACATAGATACATAGATAGAAAGATGATAGAGGATAGATAGATGACAGACAGATAGATAGATAGATGATAGACAGACAGATAGATAGATGAGAGAGAGAGAGAGATAAAGCTATATAGTATGACAATTTCGTCGGCACTGAAACATTCCATCTCGGAGGAAGGGCTTGTCAGGGAATTGCATATTGGAGTACATGCTCCCTAAGGCTCAGGAAGTAAGCAAAGCTCAGAACATCTCACAACTCTCAGAAAGTTCCTGATGCTTACAAGGTTCATAAGACCTCTCCCCAAGGTTATTGTTAATATTTATTTATTTGTATAAGAGAGAAATAGAGATAGATAGATAGATAGATGATAGATAGATAGATAGATAGATAGATAGATAGATAGATAGATGATAGATAGATAGATAGATAGATAGATAGATAGATAGATAGATAGATAGAGACAGAGAAAGAGGGAGGGAGAGAGAATGGGGTTGTGAGGGCCTCTAGGCACTGCAAACACACTCCAGAGTCATGTGCTACCTTCTGTATCTGGCTTCTCATGGGCCCTGGAGAACTGAACCTGGATCCTTTGGCTTCACAGGCATGTGCTATTGTCACCTACGCTAAGGTGGGATTTTCAGCGATGCAACTGCCTTTGAGTCATCTGTGGTCCGGAAAGTAATCTCTCGCTCATACTTCTATAAGGAACTCCAGTAAAATAACTAGTTCACTAAGCTAGATTCAGACAGAATCATTTATTTGATCTTTGGTTGGTGAAGAGATTTTTTAAAAATTTTATTTATTTATTTGCAAGCAGAGAGAGAGATAGAAGAGAGGCAGACAGAGAGAGAGAATGGGCATGCCAGGGCCTCTAGCCACTGCAAATGAACTCCAGATGCATGTGCCCCTCGTACATTTGGCTGAAGTGGGTCCTGGAGAATTGAACTGGGATCCTTTGGCTTCGCAGGCAAACGCCTTAACCACTAAGCCATCTCTCCAGCCCAAGAGATTTTCTTCATGTCTCTCCAGGGGGAAAAAAGAGAACATTTTATCCCTGTCCCACTAAATTTAAACACAATTCCCCTAAATTAAACAGACATATGGCTTGTTTGCTTATAATTTACAAGAAGGTGATATTCATAAGTATTTTACACATTTTTGAAAATTTTCACCCTAAAATCATTTGAGTTTTAAGATGTGTAAAACTGACTGAACTATGTACAACACTAGAAAAATTATACATCAGTGACTATAGGAGCATGGTGCCCTGAGAAACTAAAGTGGAACTCCAATGACAAAGATAGATCAAGAATATTTAAGTAATTTATTTGTGTGGGAGAGATAAATAATAAACAGTAGGGGTGTGCTAGGGTCTCTCGCCCCCAGAAATGAACACCAGACTCGTGCACCACTTTATGTATCTGAATTAACGTGGGAAATCAAAAGCCACCTGGCAGGCTTTGCAAGCATGCATGTTAACTACTGAACTATTTCCCCAGCCTGGATCAAACACACTGATTAAAATATCACAATGAGGGCTACAGAGATGGCTTAGGGGTTAAGGCACCTGCCTCCTAAGCCTAAGAACACTGGTTCCAGTCTCCAGCGGTTCCAATCTCCAGGTCCCACGTTTAGCCAGATGCAAAGTGACGCAAGGGCGCAATGCCGCACTTGACCACAAGGGGGCACACATCTGGATTTCGTTGGCAGCAGCTGAGACACTGCTCATGCGCCCATCTCTTCCTCTCTCTCTCTCTCTCTCTCTCTCTCTCTGTGTCTCTCTCTGTGTGTCTCTCTCCAAAAAAACTAATAAAATTTTTTTTTAAAAATCACAATGAGAAATTAGATATGAAAAGCCAACTAAGACTGGATTAATCAAGTACAAATATCTAATGAACAAAGTTCAAAAATATATAATCACCATGAAAGATCATAAAATATAAATATATACACACACATATATATGTGGCATTTGTGCATTTGGAGTTTAAATCTGTCAAATCAAAGTTTAGAAGCACTGACTAAAGATGGAAAATGAAGTCATGACTTAAAGAATTCAACCCACTTATCCTAAAGCATGTTCTTTATTTTAAGACTTTCTTATACATGGTACTCTTGAAGCAAAAATTATAGATATCATATATTAAAACACCAATTAATAACTCATATGAATATATATATATATATATAGAAGCATGTCCTGAAAATAAACCTTTTGTTTCAAAAACAATGTAATATTGCAAAAGTCACTTGGGATGGAGAGATGGCTCAGTGATTAAGGCACATGCCTGCAAAACCTAAAGACCTGTGTTCAATTTCCCAGAACCCATATAAAGCCAGATGCACAAAGTGGCACATGCACCTGGAGTTCATTTGTAGTGGTTAGAGGCCCTGGCACATTTCCTCCCTCTCTCCTCTCTTTCTCTCTCCCTCTTTCCCCTTGCAAAATAAATAAAGTATTTAAGTGCTGGAGAGATGGCTTAGAGGTTAAGGCATTTGCCTGTGAAGCTGAAGGACCCAGGTTCAATTCCCCAAGACCCACATAAGCCACATGTACAAGGTGGTGCATGCACCTGGAGTTCATTTACAGTGGTCCTGGTGTGTTCATTTTCTCTCTCTCTCTATCTGCCCCTCTCTCTCTCTCTCTCTCTCTCTCTCTGAAACAAATTTTTTAAAGTAGTTTGAAACGTGTAGAATGTCATAAATTTCCCACAGAATTTATTGTGAACATTTATGAAGCCAGAAATGTACTCACCAAAATAAAGACATGCTCAGTGGGATTGTAAAGGAAATAAACATACTGTGTGTAGGTAAATCTCGCCTCTTCTGAAGTCTCCCTTAGGACACTGAGTTACTGAATATCATCTCATGAACAGCATTGAATTGCAAACATTGCTTTTGAATTGACATTGATGCTTAGTAAATATTCTGCAAAACTGTCTTTCATCAAGTGCATTAATGTTGAGTTGACCATTGAAATATTTCAGCATTGATCTTAGGAGGAAATTGTGATAAATGTGATATGTTTCTTTTCACTCTTCCATTGAATAAAACATTACTTTGGTGTTTAATATCCAATGATAAAAGTGGCTGATTTCATCAGTGGATGACAAAAAGTTTACAAAGGTAAGAGAAATTGTTGAATTATTGTTACTCAATATTCCTTGAAGTCTGATCATTAAATTCCAAAAAGAATATATTGGCTCAAATGTACATAAATCATCTAAACACTTAATGGCATCTCTCTATGAGCACAGAATCAAATAATCTCTAGAAGACTAAAAGTGAAACATCCCCAAAATTTAAAATGTATGAAAATGGAGTTAGATACAGAACATATAGATGCACACAAAAATGACCAAAAAGTCTTATGACAGGGCCTTAACGATGGTGAATATTGCTCTTTCCTCTCTCTCTCTCTCTCTCTCTCTCTCTCTCTCTCTCTCTCTCTCTCTCTCTCTCACACACACACACACACACACACACACATAGAATTTTCAACAAAGGCTTCCTACTTGAAATATAAGTAGCCATATTCATGTAAAAATTCTGGTGAATGAAGACGCAGGAGTAAAGTGCTGGGCTGTCAACATCCGTGAGAGATGTTTCAGCTGCAAGCAATTTTGTGCTATTGAGATGGAAGAAAAAGAGTCATTCAAAATGTGTTTGGAAAGACGGGCAGGGTCTGACTCTAAAGTGCAGCAAGTGCATGGCGTTTAAGGAGCTTAGAATTTAGGAGGCGAGGGGAGGTACCAGCAAATTTTAAGCGTGAAAGCAGTAGGTTTGTATTGAATTCACAGTGCCACTGTGCTGGCATGAGTGTAGGAAATGGATTAAGCCCACCTCTTTCCAGTAATCTGGTGAGCTGAGAATGATCCAGTCAACTTTGTCCACTGACAGAGCTACAGCGTGAGAAAAACATACAAAGAAAATTACTCAAACACAATAAAAAAAAAAAAAAAGTCAAAAGGGAAGAAATTTCAGAGATAAATACATGTGAGGGCCAATTTAAGCCCTAAATGCAGTTATCAAACAACTAGGATCTTATGTTTCTGCCTAGATAACTGCACACACACAGGACAGGCCTTCACTGCATGTTATAATTGGAGTGAGACAGATGCTCAGTTTAATAGCAGCAGGGACAAATGACAATGGGAAATGATTTGATGGCTTTGGAGAGCAATCGGAAAATTGAGTAAAAAAAAAAATCCAAAAGCCGGGCGTGGTGGCGCACGCCTTTATTCCCAGCACATGGGAGGCAGAGGTAGGAGGATCGCCGAGAGTTCGAGGCCACCCTGAGACTACAGAGTGAATTCCAGGTCAGCCTGGACCAGAGTGAGACCCTACCTCGAAAAACCAAAAAAAAAAAAAAAAAACCCTGAAGCCCCGTGATCCTTCACAACACAAGGGCACAATGGGGCCTCCTTGTATATATCACTTTGACCCTGAGACCACTTTCCAGTTTGCTCCATTGTAGTGGGACAGGGATAAAAGAGAAAGATAGGCTCATAGTTGTCTGTGGGGAAATCACAGGTTGGAATTCACAATTGCAAAGGGGACCTAGGAATTACAGAAGAAAAGCTTCATTCTAAAGGACGTGAGGGGCGCTGAGCCCGTGTGTTCACTCAGGCCTGAGAGCCAACAAGAGCAGCACGCACGGGCCTCGGGAACAGGAGAAAAGACCGCACCGGGAATCAACCGCTCAGAAATAACTGCTTTCTTACACGCTACTTGGACATTGTGAAATATTGTGCCTAGGTATATATGTGGATTATTGCGCCAAGGTAGATAGAAGGGTTTTCTTCCAGATAAAGTGTGTTAGCTTCAAGAAGAGCAGTGGTGGTGGATGCGAAGGCTTTAAAGCGCCCCCAAGAGGTTTGCATCATGCCAGAAATGTCTCTTACAAGCTCTGCACTTTACATCCACACGGAGTTGTTTTTTTTTTTTTTTTTCTTCTTCTTCTTTTTTTGGTGAACAGCCCGCATCAATGGCCAGATCTTGAGATGACTCAAGCTTCAGCTACAAACCCTAGATATACCCAGATAAGCCCAGTTCCACCCCCATGTCTCGAAATACATAAAATTTTGAGCAAAATAAAATCATTTTTATATATCAGCACAATGATGCCTTGTATGTTCAAGAGAGGAATGAGAAACTTGTGGTCACGTGAATTGATTGTATATTCACTTCCCACTGACCTTGGACTTAAATGCTTTCTTTTGGCCACGGCAAGTTTTTGAGAGGGCATTCTCCAAGGAGAACTACTCTTGTATTTCTGATAATATCATGGGAAGAAAGTCATGGAGTCTTTCCATAAGGCCAGAAAAGAAACATCTGAACAGTAAAACTGAGAGAACTGGGAGCAAGGATCCAAGCCCAGCAGACACACAGCCTAAAACAAAGCCAGCAAGTGGAGGCCTGCCCCTGTCATTAAGCGTGAATATTCTTATTATTTGATGCCAATGAGATTCTGTGATGTTGGTACAAGACTTCACTAATGGCAGAATCTCATTCCGCTCATAATTATGTGTGTTATTATTTAGAATTGAAATGAAAAGCAGATACAAGAGAAATCATGGCTCTGTCGACTAGTGAGCTCTTAGGAATGAAGAACATAGGTTTCAAAGCCTTGTGTGACGACGCCCAATATATTGAAGACTGAAGTAGGAAGGCTGTGGGGTTCAAGGCTAGCTTGGACTACATAAAAGGATTCATCCCAGCCTGGGCTATAAAACAAAAAGATAATAGGTAATTCTACTATCTCTAGAATAGTAGTTTATTTGAAGCAGAATGGATTAAGAACCATAGTTCCAGAAAATTAGACAGCTAGAAAGAAACCAAGGTTTCAAAGCATGGTAACCGTAAGGTGCAGTATGACAGGACAGTGGTTATCAGGCATTCTGCACAAGTCAGGTGAAGGTATTATAACTAATAAAAAGTAGGCTTGGGCTGGATAGATGGCTTAGTGGTTAAGGCGTTTGGCTGCAAAGCCAAAGGATCCTGGTTCCATTTTCCAGGACCCATGTAAGTCAGATGCATAAGGGGACATATGCATCTGGAGTTCGTTTGCAGTGGCTGGAGGCTCTGGCATGCCCATTCTCTCCCTTTCTCTCTCTCTCTCTTTCACTCTCTCTCTTACTCTCCCTCTTTCTCTCTCTCAAATAAAAAAATAAATAAAATACATTATTTTAAAAGTAGACTGGGTAGATGACTCAGTGGTTAAAGGTACTTGTTTGCAAAGCCTGCCAGCAAGGGGTCTAATTCCCTATTACCCACATAAAGCCAAATACACAAAGTAGCACATGCATCTGGAGTTCTTTGCAGTGGTAAGAGGCTCTAGCATATTCATTCTCTCTCTCTCTCTCTCTCTCTCTCTCTCTCTCTTTTCACAAATAAATAAATAATTTATAAAATAAATAAAAATGTTATTAAAATGTGACTACAGTAAGTGTATCTACATGCTACTGAGGGTTTCCAGCTGTCTCATATCCCCCTTTCTAAAAGTTCCTGTGGTTTTAGCTCTCAGACAGGCAGTTGAGTTGCTTGGAAATCTGCATTCTCCCCTCTACCTCAGTTAACCACAAACAAAACCAGAGATTTGCCTCTACTTCTGGAAATCCAGGTGTATGCTTCCTAGCTCCATACTTCAACAAGCAACTGCTTGTGTTTGTGGAGACTTACCCAGCAATAGCTTTGAAAGTGGCTGTGTAAGCATTAATCTGTTAACTAACATCTTTACTGTCATTAACAAATTATAATTTTATTCTTCAATAGAGTGATAAACTCTTAAGCACTGTTACTCTAAAAGAAACAATGTTTTTCCTCCAGAACAAATTCTATGATATACTTTTTTATGCTACATAAATGCTAAATTAGCTCTCTTTAATATAGGATGACTTGGACAACACATTTATAAAGACTGCCATCCAAATATACATAAACATCTTTTTATGTGTGCATGCCGCATGTGCATGTATGTAAGCCTGTTCTTACATGTTTTGATGCAAATACATGTGTGAGTGTGTGTATGAGGAGGTCAGAGGTTGAGTATGATCTTCAATGGCTTTCCACCTTATTTTATGTAACAGGGTCTTTGACTAAACAGAGAGCTCACCTATTGGGATAGACTGGCTAGCCAGCAAGCTTTAAGTTCCTCTTTTTCTTCCTCCCCAGAACTGGGTGTCCACCCCCTTGACCTCCTTTTTAAAAGAAAATTATTACTTGTTTGAGAGAGAGCAAGAGGCAGAGAGGGAGAATGGGCACGCCAGGGCCTCCAGCCACTGCAAATGAACTCCAGACACATGTGCCCCTTGTGCATGTGGCTTAAGTGGGTCCTGGAGAATAGAACTGAGATCCTTCGGCTCTGCAGGCAGACGCCCTAACTGCAAAGCCATTTCTCCAGCCCCTGTAGCCCTCCTTTTAAGTGGATGCTGGGCATCCAAACTCATGCACGGCAAGAACTCGCCACTGAAGCGTCTCCTCTGCCCATAAAACATTTATCTGTGAAAGCTCAGAAAGAACTTAGGAAACTGAGTTGAATTATCACAAACTTTGTCAACTGTTTACTTTGAATCTAAAATTTAATTTTCATGTCTACACATACAATAAGCTACAGTACACACAGTAAGTAGCAGATACATGAAAGTGATTACCTTAGTTTTCTTAAAATGAGTTCATGTTGCACTGAGGAAACAACTCAGTTAAGGGCATTTGCTTGCAAAGTCCGCTGGCCCAGGGTTCAATTCCTCAATATCCACATAAAGTCAGATGTGCAAAGCGGCACATGCCCCTGGAATTCATTTGCAGTAGCCAAGCCCATGCCCATTCTCTGTCTAATAAATAAATAAAAATATTCAAGTATAAGTAGGCTTTGTCTAAAATTTCTATTACTTAGTTCCCTTCTAACCTCATTTATTTATAGGCCCTATGAGAATGTGTGTGTGTGTATTTATAATATATATAAAGACATCTACACATATATGTGCATGTCTGTGGCCTATGATTCAATGTTGGCAGCATAAAATCATGTGGTTTTGTCTTCTATGTACCTTAAAATATATAAGGACCGTGTTGTAAAGCGAAAGGAAAACACAAAGAAATGGCTTTATGCTAACAGTGAAGATGTTTTCAGTGAGCCCATATTTATTATTTTGGAAACTTTGGATCATTTAATTAAGTCACCTTATCTTTGCCTTAAATTCTTTAAAAGACAGCCATATTAATCCCAACAAATAATCTCTTCAGAATTTTAAAAGTCTATTGATTTTTTTTTTCTTCCAGAATCTCCTCAGTAAGATGTATCCCTGGAGATTTCTATAAAAGGGCAGAAGATGTCTTTGCAGCCAGGGCTTGTTCAGACACTCGGCAGTTTAATGACTCATTGTACTTATAAATGTTCCTGATTAAGCCCTTTTCTTTTTATTCTGTAATTTAATTTATATCATTACATTTCACACAGAATGTTCTCATTTCTGCTTCCTGATTCACACACCATTAAGCGTCCACTTATGTAGCTGATAGTCTTATAAACATCAAGTATTTTTTTTTCTACCTTGCCTCCTATAATTTTCTACCATAGACTGTTTTTCTCACATAGACAGGTCGAGATGTTTTTGCATTAAGAGATCTATAATATGTGATATCATTTAATGTAATATTAAACCTCAGTTGCTTTTATGCTAATATTGAGACATCAATACTAATGAAACCTGATGATAAATTGATTGCAAGCCTAGAAAATATATATATATGTACTTAGATTTTGAGATAGGGTATTATTCTAGTCCAGACCAACCTGGAGTTCACTATGTAGTCTCAGGCTGGCCTCCAATTTACAGTGGTCCTCCTACCTCTCCCAAGTGCTGGGATTAAAGGAGAGTGCACCACGCATGGCAATTTTTGGGTATAGCTTGTAAAGCCAAGACTTTGAAGTGGTTGTTTCCATACTTCCATATTATGCTCAAGTTTCCCAAAACATAACTCAGTTCCCATCAGACCCACTGGTTACTAACATACAATTCTACACTGAAACAAAAGTGGCAGTAGATATAAAGGTCCAGGGATAAGTTGTGAGATCAAAATATAACCTAGTAGAGCTGGAGAGATGTCTTAGCGGTTGAGGCATCTGCCTCCTAAGTCTAAGAATGCCCATTCTATCTCCAGGTCCCATGTTTAGCCAGACACAAAAAGTGATGCAAGGGTGCAATGCACACTTGCTCACAAGAGGGCGCACGCATCTGGAGTTCATTCAGAGGCTGAGAGGCCAGTTTTGTCTGTCTCCCCCCGTCTCTCTCTCTGTCTTTCTCAAATTAAAAAAATGCATATCTATAACAAGCAACTGCTTGTGTTTGTGGAGACTTACCCAGCAATAGCTTTGAAAGTGGCTGTGTAAGCATTAATCTGTTAACTAACATCTTTACTGTCATTAACAAATTATAATTTTATTCTTCAATAGAGTGATAAACTCTTAAGCACTGTTACTCTAAAAGAAACAATGTTTTTCCTCCAGAACAAATTCTATGATATACTTTTTTATGCTACATAAATGCTAAATTAGCTCTCTTTAATATAGGATGACTTGACAACACATTTATAAAGACTGCCATCCAAATATACATAAACATCTTTTATGTGTGCATGCCGCATGTGCATGTATGTAAGCCTGTTCTTACATGTTTTGATGCAAATACATGTGTGAGTGTGTGTATGAGGAGGTCAGAGGTTGAGTATGATCTTCAATGGCTTTCCACCTTATTTTATGTAACAGGGTCTTTGACTAAACAGAGAGCTCACCTATTGGGATAGACTGGCTAGCCAGCAAGCTTTAAGTTCCTCTTTTTCTTCCTCCCCAGAACTGGATGTCCACCCCCTTGACCTCCTTTTTAAAAGAAAATTATTACTTGTTTGAGAGAGAGCAAGAGGCAGAGAGGGAGAATGGGCACGCCAGGGCCTCCAGCTACTGCAAATGAACTCCAGACACATGTGCCCCCTTGTGCATGTGGCTTACGTGGGTCCTGGAGAATAGAACTGAGATCCTTCAGCTCTGCAGGCAGACGCCGTAACTGCAAAGCCATCTCTCCAGCCCCTGTAGCCCTCCTTTTAAGTGGATGCTGGGCATCCAAACTCATGCACGGCAAGAACTCGCCACTGAAGCATCTACTCTGCCCATAAAACATTTATCTGTGAAAGCTCAGAAAGAACTTAGGAAACTGAGTTGAATTATCACAAACTTTGTCAACTGTTTACTTTGAATCTAAAATTTAATTTTCATGTCTACACATACAATAAACTACAGTACACACAGTAAGTAGCAGATACATGAAAGTGATTACCTTAGTTTTCTTAAAATGAGTTCATGTTGCACTGAGGAAACAACTCAGTTAAGGGCATTTGCTTGCAAAGTCCGCTGGCCCAGGGTTCAATTCCTCAATATCCACATAAAGTCAGATGTGCAAAGCGGCACATGCCCCTGGAATTCATTTGCAGTAGCCAAGCCCATGCCCATTCTCTGTCTAATAAATAAATAAAAACATTCAAGTATAAGTAGGCTTTGTCTAAAATTTCTATTACTTAGTTCCCTTCTAACCTCATTTATTTATAGGCCCTATGAGAATGTGTGTGTGTGTATTTATAATATATATAAAGACATCTACACATATATGTGCATGTCTGTGGCCTATGGATTCAATGTTGGCAGCATAAAATCATTTGGTTTTGTCATCTATGTACTTTAAAATATATAAGGACCGTGTCGTAAAGCGAAAGGAAAACACAAAGAAATGGCTTTATGCTAACAGTGAAGATGTTTTCAGTGAGCCCATATTTATTATTTTGGAAGCTTTGGATCATTTAATTAAGTCACCTTATCTTTGCCTTAAATTCTTTAAAAGACAGCCATATTAATCCCAACAAATAATCTCTTCAGAATTTTAAAAGTCTATTGATTTTTTTTTTCTTCCAGAATCTCCTCAGTAAGATGTATCCCTGGAGATTTCTATAAAAGGGCAGAAGATGTCTTTGCAGCCAGGGCTTGTTCAGACACTCGGCAGTTTAATGACTCATTGTACTTATAAATGTTCCTGATTAAGCCCTTTTCTTTTTATTCTGTAATTTAATTTATATCATTACATTTCACACAGAATGTTCTCATTTCTGCTTCCTGATTCACACACCATTAAGCGTCCACTTATGTAGCTGATAGTCTTATAAACATCAAGTATTTTTTTCTACCTTGCCTCCTATAATTTTCTACCATAGACTGTTTTTCTCACATAGACAGGTCGAGATGTTTTTGCATTAAGAGATCTATAATATGTGATATCATTTAATGTAATATTAAACCTCAGTTGCTTTTATGCTAATATTGAGACATCAATACTAATGAAACCTGATGATAAATTGATTGCAAGCCTAGAAAATATATATATATGTACTTAGATTTTTGAGATAGGGTATTATTCTAGTCCAGACCAACCTGGAGTTCACTATGTAGTCTCAGGCTGGCCTCCAATTTACAGTGGTCCTCCTACCTCTCCCAAGTGCTGGGATTAAAGGAGAGTGCACCACGCATGGCAATTTTTGGGTATAGCTTGTAAAGCCAAGACTTTGAAGTGGTTGTTTCCATACTTCCATATTATGCTCAAGTTTCCCAAAACATAACTCAGTTCCCATCAGACCCACTGGTTACTAACATACAGTTCTACACTGAAACAAAAGTGGCAGTAGATATAAAGGTCCAGGGATAAGTTGTGAGATCAAAATATAACCTAGTAGAGCTGGAGAGATGTCTTAGCGGTTGAGTCATCTGCCTCCTAAGTCTAAGAATGCCCATTCTATCTCCAGGTCCCATGTTTAGCCAGACACAAAAGTGATGCAAGGGTGCAATGCCACACTTGCTCACAAGAGGGCGCACGCATCTGGAGTTCATTCAGAGGCTGAGAGGCCAGTTTTGTCTGTCTCCCCCCCCCCCGTCTCTCTCTCTGTCTTTCTCAAATTAAAAAAAATGCATATCTATATTACCTTGTAGAAAGAAGCTAGGAGATCTGATTCAAGGGCCTGCAGTGTCAACTACCGCTGGACTATCCCAAGATTTGCGAAAAGGAAAGTATCACACTTCCCAAGGAAATGTTCATTGGTTCGATTCCCCAGGACCCACATAGCCAGATGCACAAGGCAGTGCACTCATCTGGAGATCTTTGCAGTGGCTGGAAGCCCGGGTACACCCATTCTCTCTCTCTCTCTTTCTCTCTCTCTCTCTCTCTCTCTCTGTCGCACTCTCAAATAAATAGATAAAAGGTAAGTAAAGGCCCAGAAACTTTAATTTCTCCATGTCACATCCAGCAGAATAAAAGTGGACATGGGTCTGACTGTCTGCAAAGGACAAACGCTTCTCACTACGTCCTATCTCCCACAGAGAACTCTGCTAATTCAATAACAAATACACACAAATATCCTAAATATAGTGAATTAAAACAAAATCCACAATTTTTTTCGTTATGAAAGCAGGGACATTCTGGAACTTTTTTAGAAAATATTTTATTTATTTACTTTTTGCAAGCACAGAGAGACAGAGAGAGAGAGAGAGAGAGAGAGAGAGCAAAAGAGAGAGACTGGGAGTGACAAGAAGTGAGTAAGCCAGGGCCTTCAGCCACTGCAAATGAAGATGAACGCAGCACTTTGCATCTCCCCTGGGAAATGGAATCCCGGTTGTCAGGCTTTGCAGGCAAGCGCCTTAACTACTGAGCTGTCTCTCCAGCCCAAATTGTGGAACCTGTGGAATTCTTAAGCGTTAATGGCAGTTCATCAATGTTCTTTTTTCTTCTTCTTCATTGATTCTTAGAGCTGTGTGTGTGCGTGTGTGTGTGTGTGCACGTGAGCACAAGTGCACTAGGTCTTGTGTTTGCTGTGAATGTGGATGTGAGATGCTGATGTCCAGTGTCTTCCTGAACTGTTCTCTGACTTAGTTTTGGATTCAATCAAGGTCTCCCAATGAAACTGGAATTAGCTGTTAGACTACACTATGCCGCCTCCCCAGACCTGGAAAATCAGGAGCACCAGCGTGCCCCGGTTCTTTCTTTTACGTGTATGCCAACCTTTCAAGTTCGAGTCCTCCCCCTTGTTCAGTGAGCACCTCACCAATTGGGAACCTCCGTGTCTCATCATCTGAGTCCCTCTGATGACACAATCAAATCTCTTTGGTTAAGCACTTGACGTTTGTATGAAATGAGATAATGATAATCACAAAAGAAGACGCGACAACAATATGTCACTAAATGAAAGGCTTCCGTGCACTGAATGAAACAGAAAATCATTTTAAATCTATGTTAAAGTAGCTTTTCATATAAGTGATTGAAAAAAAAAAATTGATCCATCGCTTAATTATATTCCACTTCAGAGAAAATACCAAAAGATAGTATTATATTACAGCGAGATAGAAAATTGCATTTTAATAGTCTCAGCAGCAATACCTGGAAGCACCACCAGATGGAGACATGACTCTATAAACAAATGTTTGCCTTCATTTTCAGATTTCAAAGCAAAATTAAATGAATTTTTTAATCTTTTACTATTCTGAAAAATAAAGAAATTCCAAGGATGTTTAAGTACTGAGATCACACATATAGTAGTATTTCTATGTTATTTTTTAAGAAATAGTTTTCATATTTCCATTTTTAGAATATATTAATTATTCAAATAAATAAGGGATTTCATTATGACATGTGTGAACATGCTCATAACGTACTTTGATCATATTCATTACTATGTGAGTTGTTTAAAGCAGCAGTGTGAATAAATGAGTCAACCAAAACTGTGGAAAACAATGAAATTTGGTTTTAATAGTTGTGAACCAAAATAATTGTGACCTGTGTGTTATGTTCACACATTTGTTTAATCACATGGTGATTTCACTGTTGTTTTATTTCAGTCTCACTTGAAAGCTCTTATAACAAACTGTAGAATCATTACATGTCAAATTATCAAAAGAGGTCATTTGGAGTTTTGATTCAGGTGTCCCCCATGCACTTAGGTGTTCTGAATGCTGGAGATTAGGGAATTAAGGCCTCCAGGGGGCAGTGTCTTGTTGGGGGCGGGTTTTCTGGTGTTATAACCAACTTCCTCTTGCCAGTGTTTGTCACACTCTCCTCTTCCTGCTGTCCACCTGCTGTTGGCCAGGGGGTGATGTCCACCTTCTGCTCATGCCATCATTTTCCCCTGCCATCACAGAGCTTCCCCTGAAGCCTGTAAGCCAAAATCAACCCTTTTTCCCACAAGCTGCTCTTGGTCAGGTGATTTCTGCCAGCAATGTGAACCTGACTGCGACAGGTCCCATTGATGGTTTCTAAGTATATTAAGTAGATGACTTGATTTCGGCTAATTAAAAAAAAAAACTGGCAAACTAACATAGCAGATAAAATTAACAAACAGAACAAAACTGCTCCTGTGGATTTTGTCTTTCGCCTACTTACCAGACCTTCTATTGCCAACTCTGCATCTTATTCATGCCTGGTGTCTCCCGGACGTCGGAAGAGAATTCCCTTCCAGTGTGGTCCTCGTCCAAATCTGACAGTGAGAGGCTCCCCCTTGAGATCTGAAAGCAGCAGGGAAAGAGAAGCCTCTATTTTCTCCTGGAAGCTGAAGCAGAGACATGTAAGAGAGTTACAGCGATTTCCCAAACCAGTTTTCCCAAACACCTCCTGAGGCAGCGCCGGGGTCACACACTGAGATTATCAAGTTCACAGCATCTCCTAGGACAGCTCCTGCTGAGGTCATTGGAGGGTCTCAGACAGCTGTGGCCATAGACTAGGACATAATTGACATCACGTCCAGTGACAGCTTTGCTGACCCAACTACCCAGCCTATTGCAATGGACGTGTAAACCCCAATTGCCCGTATAAGAACCAGTATTTGAAGCACACAGCGTGGAATACTCTTTCCTCATTTAATTAGACTGACAACCCCAAAATTCAGTCAAGTAGAAGACGGACATACGATAGTGCGTGTCTGTGTTTACACTAGCAAACAATAGGTAGCTTAAGGGGCTCATAACAAACTCAGAAGTACAGTTGTAGTAATCCTTGTATTCAGATATATGAGAGCCAGGCACACGCCCATAGAAAATTTCTCAAGACAACTTTTCCTGAAGCTGACACGTCTCTCTTGTCCATATGTGTGCAATGCTAGTTTTCTGGAGAAAGCTCTCTGGTCCTCATTCTTTGGATCCCGTCCTTCCTTGCTCCTGTCATCTCCTTGGCTGCAGATATTTGAGGAACGAAGACCATGTCGCATCCTGAAAGATCCTCGTTGTCTCAATCGAGGCAGGTTGCACGTTGCACTCTACACATGCTCTCCCACATGGTTCTGACCTTTGGACCATTCGACTCTCATTAGCTAGGTGACGGGAATGTGCCAGTAGCCATGGCCATGATTCCTTTCAAGACAGGGCTCTGTCCAAAGTGATCGGGCTGTCTTGGAAGAGGCAACCTTTTAGTCTCTTTGCTTTGAGCCAATTTTCTTTAATGAACAGATTTAGCCGAATCACTTTGATCCATTTACAGCTCTTAATAAAATACATCATGACTGTATCTTGAATCGAATTTTGCCTGTAGGTTGGCTTTTAATTAGTCTGCTGTTGGTTACCTCTGCACTGACTTGACGGCACGCATTCTTACTATTTGGACGTCAAATGGACTTGGGACTTTTAATGACAATAGCATTTCTACAAAACTTGCATTTTCTACCTCTAGCTCTGATTACGGAAATAGTTTAAATTTTCTATGTTCTGCTAGCTAGACACTAAGAATTTATTGTCAATTTTTTTTTTTTTTTTTTTTTTTTTTTTTTTTTGCTTTTCTGAGGTAGGGTTTCACTCTAGTCCAGACTGACCTAGAATTAACTATGTAGTCTCAGGGTGGCCTCGAACTCTCAGCGATCCTCCTACCTCTGCCTCCCGAGTGCTGGGATTAAAGGTGTGCGCCACCACGCCCAGCTTTTTATTGTCAATTGTAGTAAGTTTAGAGTCTATGAAGTTTATACAGTCACAGCTTTGAATGTTAACTTTTATTATGGCCCAAGTATGTATGTATGTATGTATTTTCTTATTGGACAACACTGGTAAAGAGGTGAAATAGCCATTAGGTAGTCCATATGTTTGTAGAGATACAATTACCTGTTTGTTTTCATTATACCTGAAGTTATTCACACATATACTTTAAGGAATTTCTAATTCTTTTTATCCATTCATGTGCTGACAAACATTTAAGCTAGGTCTATTTTCTTACTGTTGTGAATAACAGAGCTGTCAACATGGATGTCTATCTGTGGTATGTTTACTGAGAATCTGTTAAGTATGTGCCCAATAATAGTATAGCTGGGCCATAGGATAGTTCAAATTTGGTTTTTTTTTTTTTTTTTTTTTTTTGAGAGAGAGAGAGAGAGAGAGAGAGGCAGATATAGATATATAGAGAGAGAAAGAAAGTGGGCACACCAGGGCCTCCAACCACTACAAATGAACTTCAGATGCATGTGCGACCTTGTGCATCTGGCTTACATGGGTTCTGGGGAATCAAGCCATGAACCAGGGTTCTTAGGCTTCACAAGCAAGCGCTTAATTGCTAAACCATCTCTCAAGCCCTCAGGTGCTTTTTGTTTTGTTTATTTTCTTTCTTTCTTTCTTTCTTTCTTTCTTTCTTTCTTTCTTTCTTTCTTTACTTATTTATTTCCTTTCTTTCTTTCTTCCTTCCTTCCTTCCTTTCTTCCATTTTTTCTTTTCCTTTTGGAACATCCATCATGATTGCCATAATCACTGAACCTATTTACATTCCCACCAGCAACAGTTAAGAGTTATTCTTCACTTACGTCAGCCCCACTACCTGTCGCATTTCTTCACTTGGTGATAGCCACTCAGACTGGGCTGAGGTAGATGTCTGGGCAGTCTGTGTTTGCATGTATATGGTGTGTAAGGATGCCATCATGTTGAATGTGGAAATGTAATGATATAAATTAAATTACAGAATAAACAAAAAAATATGGAATGCCACCCATGGCCTCATTCTTAACTCTGAGCTTGTGATACTATGTGGGAATTTTGTGGACCCTTTGGAAGGAGAAGCTTTGCTGGAGGAGGTGTTTCACTGGAGGTAAGACTTGGGGTGTTATAGTCCAGCCCCACTTGTGCCACTGAGCTCACTGCTTGATGATGTGACCCAGATTTCCTGCTCATGCCTCACAAAACTGTAAGCAAGAAACAAATGCTTTCTTCTCATGAGCTACTTCTGTGCAGGTATGTTTTCCAGCCATGAGATGGTAACTATTTTCTTATGTATTTATTGACCACTTTGTATTTCTTCTTTTCAGAACTGTCTATTCAGCGTATGAATCCATTTATTGATTGTACAATTTGTTTTTGGAGATTTTGAATTTTGCAGAGTTTGTTGTTGTTTTGTTTGTTGTCTGTGTTTTTTTTTTTTTTTCTTTAGCACAAGAGAAAGAGAGAATTGGCACACCAGGGCCTCAGCCACAGCAATTGAACTCCAGATGTTTGCTCCACCTAGTGGACATGTGTGACCTTGCACTTGCCTCACCTTTATGCATCTGGCTTATGTGGGATATGGAGAGTCAAACATGGGTCCTTAGGTTTCACAGGCAGGTGCCTAACCACTAAACCATGTCTCCAGCCCTGCAGTTGTTTTTTTACGTGTCGTGGATATTATTGTAGTTTGCCAAAGCTTTATCCCCATTCTACAGGTTGTCATTTCACTCTTGTTATTGCATAAGTCTCTTAATTTTGCATACTTTCATTTGACCTTTCTTGTTTCATATTCTAATGGAGTTCTTTTCAGAAAATCCTCTTATGTACATTTATCTTTTTAAAATACATTTATTTATTTATTTATTTATTTATTTATTTATTTATTTATTTTCAAGCAGAAAGAGACAGAGAGAGTGGGGAAGGGGCACATCAGAGCCTCTAGCCTCTGATCACAAACTCGACATGCATGTGCCACTTTGTGCATCTGGTTTTGTGTGGGTACTGGGAAGAAACACCCTAATTTTTAGGCTTTGCAGGCAAGCCCTTAACCAGTGAGCACTCTCTCTAGCCCCAATTTTTAAAAATAGTTTCAGTTATCATATGTTAGGCTGTTAAAATTCTATGAATATATTTCTGTGTTCTGGCTGGGTTCTCTATTTCATTGGTCTACATTTGTGTGTGAGAGCATGTGTGTGTGTGTGTGTGTGTGTGTGTGTGTGTACCTTGCTGTTTTTGTCACTTTGGCTCTGTAGTAAAATGTAAGATTAGGTAGTATAATTCTTCCAAAACTGCTTTCTGATAAGGATTGCTTTCATCATCCAGGACCTTTTGAGCGTCTATAGAAAATTAAGATTATGATTTTTTTTTCCTTCTTCTGAGAAGAATATCAGTGGAGTTTTTTCTTTTATTATCATTATCAACATTATTATTATTATCATCATCATTATTATTATTATTATTTGAGAGAGTGTGTGTGACAGAGATAGAGAGAGAGTGAAAGAGAGAGAATGGGCTCGCCAGCAGCCTCTCAGCCACTGTGAACGAACTCCAGACACATGAACCACCTTATGGGCAAGTGGGACATTGCGCCCTTGTGTCACTTTTTGCATCTGGCTAAACGTAGGACCTGGAGATTCAAACAGGCGTTCTTAGGCTTCGCAGGTAGGCCCCTTAACTGCTACGCCATTTCTCCAGCCCTAATTGGTGTTTAGCTTGGATGACATTGACTCTGTTGATTAATCACTGTAATATAGACATTTCATGGGATGGCATTGAATCTGCTGACTGTGGTAATATAGACAATCAGTGGAATCTTGATGGGATGGGATTGAATCTGCTGGTTTGTAATATAGAAATTTTGTAATAGTAAATCTGCATATTCATGAGCATCATTTCATTAGCATGGGTAGTTTTCTGCTCTTCTGGGCTCTTACTTAATTTCCTTCTTCAGTGTCTTACGGTTTTCATTCTTTTTAATTAATTGATTTTTTTTATAAAGATGTTGCACACATAGACCCTACCCCTCACATGCCTCAATTCTGCTGAGGGTCTTCGGTGGGGTTACTGGTACTCATTGTGGCATCCAAGAGGCCTCAGTCAGTCTCTGCAGGGATGGGGAAACATGGTGTCTCAGGCTATTCCCACCCATCCTGAGGCTATTAAAATATTCTCACCCCCTCCTCCAGGAAGCTTCCTAATTTTGGTGGGCAAGATAGAGGTCTGATTTAGTGTTGCTTTCTCTGTAGACTCTGGATTGCTGTTCTAATGAGGTTTGAGTGACCACAGTGTCTGTCACCATTTCCCTGGTACTGGTTTTCAGGCTCGCCATGAGAGCAGTGTTTGTGTCACAGCTTCCCCTGTAATAGTTTCTGGGCCCAGGCAGACACCTGCAGGTGGAGAAGCTTTTTATCACTGCTTCAGGCTGGCTGATTGTTGTGTATCTGTTCAAGGTTTTTAAATACTTTTGATTCAATTTTAGTAGATCACACATGTTTCAGAATTTTACTCATTATTTCTAGATTTCCCTGCTTTTATGAGGGTGAATAAATTGTTAAAATACTGCCTAATGAGGGCTGGAGAAATGGCTTAGTGGTTAAGGCACTTGCCTGCAAAGCCAAAGGACCTAGGTTTGATTCCCCAGGACTAACATAAGCCAGATGAACAAGATGGCTCATATGTCTGGAGTTTGTTTACAATGGCTGAAGGACTTGGAGTGCCCATTCTCTCTCTCTCTCTCTCTCTCTCTCTCTCTTTCTCCCCTTCTTTCTCTCTCTCTCTCACAAATAAATAATATTAAAAATAATATTAAAAAAAAGAAAAAAATATTTAAAAATATATATTACCTAATAATTTTCTGTATTTCATTGAAATCTGTAGTAACTTCCCTTTTTCCTCTCAAGCTTTATTAATTTGGTGGTTCTCATTATTTTGATGAATTTCAGTTGGAGTTTGTCAGTCATAGTTGTTTTTCTTTTTCAAATAAAACCAAGTAATGGTTTGATTAATTCTTCACACTATCCTTCAGACCTCTATTTTATTATTTTACATTGTCTACTACTTTTGGGTTTGAATTAGATTTTTTTTTTTTCTAGAACCATGAAATACATTGTTAGGGTTTTTTTTTTTTTTTTTGAGATATTTCTGATTTTATTTCATCTAAGCACTCCACTCAAACATATATTTTTTCTTCTAAGAACTGTATCCTAAAGGTCTGGTAAAATTCTTCTTTGATTTTCATTTTATTCTTGGAACTTATTAATTTCTTTCCTGACTTCATTTGTGATATAATGTTCACCCAAGAGTGTTTTTTAATCTCCATTTCTTTGTAATTTCTCTAGTTTTCCTTGCCATTAATCTCTAGTCTTATTGCAGTTTGCTCTGGTACATACAAAACTTTTTGCCGATTCTTTTGTATTTGATGAAAATTGATTTTTGGACTAGAATGTGACTGATGTTAGAGAAGATGCCACACCCTACTTAGAAGAAGTATATTCTGTTGGACAGAATTTTCTGTTGCTATCAGTTAAGTCCATTTGATCTACTGTGTGTTTTAGCATCATGGCTATTCTAAAAGTCGTTTAAAAATCCTAGCTTTATATTTATGATGATCCAAATACAGACAAATTGGGATGTCACCCAAGATTGTGGTCTCAATGTCAGTTCTGGGTCCTGCACTGTGGTGACCTGTCAAATAGGACATTATTCTACCAAGAGTCAGTACCTTCCCGACCACCAAGCTCTGTCCCCAGCCTGTGTCTTTGCAGAACTTGTGTCATAGAATCCGATCTTGTCTCTGAGAATCCTTAACTCCTAAGTAAAGCAAACTTCCCTCCATTCAGGGCACACACTTCTTTCTCTGCTTTAGGATTCTTCCCACCTCTAAGCTGTTTTCTAGTGCATGAGAGAACACATAGAGCTTTGGTTTATGAGTCTGGGTTATTTCACTCAATATAATATTTTCTTTTTGTCTTTTTCAAATATTTCATGTTAATTTTTTTTTTCATATTTTCAGTTTTTCAAGGTAGGGTCTTACTCTATCCCAGGCTGACCTGGAATTCACTATGTAATCTCAGGGTGGCCTTGAACTCATGGCGATCCTCCTACCTTTGCCTCCCAAATGCTGGTATTAAAGGCATCTGCCATCACACCTGGCTTAAATATTTTATTTTTATTTTATTGTAAGGACAGAGAAAGAGAGAGAGTGAGTGAGAGAGAGTACAGGTGCACCAGGGGCTCTAGCTACTGCAAACAAACTCCAGATAAATGCACCTCTTTGTTCATATGGTTTTATGTGAGTACTGAGGAATCAAACCCAGGTTGCTAGGCATTGCAGGAAAGTGCCTTAACTATACTGAGTCACTGCTCCAACCCTGTTTTACATTTGTATTTCTGTCAGTTTGGATATTGTATGGCTTATACGTTTTGTCACTCTTTTCAAAGACACTTCTTTTTCTTAATATTTTAATTTTTTATTTATTTTAATTTTACATTCATGTTGGTGCCTCCAGTAGCCTCTCCCTGGCCTCCCCCCTCCAAAGGGACCCTCCTCATTGGGGAATGTGGGTCGTGCATTATGTGGGTAGCCAACAGTTATGGGCAGAGGCAATGTCTCTGTGCATAATGACCCAACTTGTGGCTCTAACACTCTTTCCCCCCCTCTTCCATGAATTTCCCTGACAGATCCACTCAGTGGAATGGAAGTCATAGCTGGAACTGGGAAACAAGTCAAAACCATGTCCAAAAATTGAGCCCATTCTCTAATATCAAGCTCCTACCGATTGTGGGCTAGAAGAGGGCCTACACATATAAAATTCTCTCTAAAATAACAATGTAAAATAACAATGGCCATCCCATCTATCTGGTACTGACTTCTCTCTCCATTGGAAAATTTGCTTCTCTTTTTCAGATGGATGCCGAACCTGAAGGGAGGATCAGCCTATCTCGCACCTCACCAGGGCCCCAGCTGAAACCATAAAGTAACAGGCAAAATGGGCAAGAGTGCAGCTTTCTTGTTGAACCTGACACCAAAACAAGGCTGAAGGAGATAAACACAGAGAACATTCAACTCCTACTAAGCCAGATATCCAGAGACACAGAGGCTCCCAAGACCTCATCACTGAAGTAGAACTAAAATGACCCCAATGTGGCTCAGGGAAGACTCTTCTTTTGATTTCACTAGTTTCTTCTACAGAGTTCCATTGTTCTTCTAGTTTGATTTTCATTGTTTTTTTTCTCTGATTAATTTGACTTTCTTCTATGGCTTTAACTGTTATTTGCTTTCTCTTTCCAATATTTTAAGATGGAAATTAAATAATTGATTAGATAGCTATTCTTTTTTTAATATTTTATTTTATTTTTATTTATTTGAGACAGAGAAATAGAGAGAGGAGAGTAGAGATAGAATGTGGTGTACCAGGGCCTCTAGCCACTACAAAAGAACTCCAGATTCATGCACAACCTTGTGCATCTGGCTTATATGGATCCTGGGGAATAGAACCTGGGTCCTTTGGCTTTGCAGGCAAGTGCTTTAACCACTAAGCCGTCTCTCCAGCCTTTAGATATCTATTCTTTCTAAATGTTCATGTTATACAAATTTCTCTCAATGTGCTGCTTTAGTAGCACATCATTATTTTAAGTTATATCTTTAGTTCATTTTAATAAAAATATTTTATGCTTTCCATTAGGACTTCCTAAAACATCAAGAAATTTGTGTTAATTTCAAATGGTTGAGTAATTTAAATTCCTTTTCTACTATACTTTCATCATAGCATGAGCTCATAGTTTGAATCTTTTCCATTATTTTAAAATTATCAAAGTTTTCTTTTAGTTGATAAAATATTATTATTTTATGACACCTCATTTAATTATTAGTTCTACCAATACAGTGGATCCATGACTCCTCACTTCAAAGCCATGAGAAAAAAATGTACAAATTAACCCCATTTGGGTTACTTCTCCACTTTTCTGGATTTTTACTCTTTCTATCCATAAGCCTATTTTTATTTCTTTTTATCTCCACAACTCTTGTGCAGTTATTACTCACAACTACCACCACAACACTTCATAAAATTAAGAAAAAATATATTGTTGAAAAAAGGCTTATGACAGAAGTTAATATTATTTTTAATTAATCAATAATTATGATGCTCTTATAATGATGCTCTTATACAGATTAGCTCTTGCATATAAAAAAGTTTGTTCATCATTGATTTCTACCCCAATTTTGCAGACTATAACATGAAGTGAACAAATAATGTTACTAAATGACAAAAATAAAAATTCACAAGTGAGGGTATATTGCTGGCTTATGGGATCCAGGCAGATTCTTAATAACATGTGCGGGGCTTAGAAATATCTCACATGATCATTCTTTAACCAGTTTCACTGTCATCAGAATACTGTACTAACCAAGCAGATATGTCTGAACTGATGCAACTGAAAACATCCACAGACGCTTTTCTAAATATAATATCTGAAAATAGCTTGAAACTTCACAAATAGTTCAATAGTTTTATCTTGAATGTAATTGTTAATGAAAAAAAAATCACATTCTCTCTAGACATTAAGTTCTTTTTCATCATTATGGTTACAACAAAAAGCATATATTTAACAAGACACTCATTAGTGTAAACATTTTATAAAATAATCTTATGTATTTGTAGGAAGAGAGACAATGATTAAAAGAGGAAATAGTGCACCATAGTCTCCTGCACTGCAAACGAACTCCAAACATGTGTGCTGCTTTGTGCATCTGGCTTTACCAGTGTACTGGGGAATTAAACCCATTCAGGTTGTCAGTCTTTGCAAGCAAGCACCTTTAACCATGAAGCCACTCCCCAGCCCCTAAACCTTTTCTATCCACTTTAAAAGCTGAAATAAGGCTGGAGAGATGGCTTAGCAGTTAAGGTGTTTGCCTGCAAAGCCAAAGGATCCCTGTTCGATGCTCCAGGACCCAAGTAAGCCAGATGCACAAGGGGGCACATGCATCTGGAGTTCGTTTGCAGTGGCTGGAGGCCCTGGCACACCCATTCTGTCTTTCTCTCTCTCTTTTTCTCAAGATAAATAAATAAATAAAATATATAAAAAATTTAAAAGTCTTAAATAAATACTAAACTCATATGAATAAACATTACTACCATTATATTTAAGCAATAATAATAAATTATATACTATATTATAATAAAAATAATATTTAAGCAGAATTTTCAATGAACTTTCCTGCTTTATGAAATAGACATGTGCTCCTTTGTATCAGTATCATAGTGCTTTACCTAAAATAATAACTCACATTTAGATTGGAGTCTCAAGATGCAATATAATTTACTGAATAATATATGTCTCTAAAAAATTTATTATTTTTAGTGGACCTTCAGCTAGTAACATTTTTCTAATGATTACTTTTCTGTGATAAACAGGTCATTGTCAGAATCATGGAGATTTTGGCCCTCATGCCTCACCCAGACAGTGCCTCTCAGTGAGGGGAATTTTTTCTGATAAGTAAGCAATAACTTTTTAAAAATTACCTTTAAAATGTGAATTCTATTAAAGTGTGTATATTGTATTTATGTTAAGAAAAATATCCTTATTTAATTTATATGGAGGTTACCCAAACTATGTAATGTATTTCAGTCTCTTCTTCATAAGAGTAACACATCAGGTATTTACATCCAACATCTGTTTGTTATAAAGCTCACTCTACTCATAGCACATACCTTTCATAAAAACTGAATACACAAAAACATCACTGTTATTAAACAGAACAGAAATCAGGAATTTAAATTATCACAATTCTTCAGAGAAAATAGGAATGATTCAACTTTTGAATAAGACCTTCTCTTTATTTTTAGAAAATGTAGTCATTATATCATAAATCACATCTCAGTCTCCTTGATTCAGGAGTGTCCCAGCCCAGCCCCCTCATCAAACAACACCACGCTGTAATGGGCAACCTCCCTCCCCACCAGAGGACGCCGCAATTGCAGGCTCTTAAGGCCCTCCTCCTGCAATGTGGCTTAAAAGTAAAACAAAAAGACCTCCATAGCTTTTGGGATGAAACTCTTGTTTTAGCCCCATGGATTAGTCTGGAGAACATCTGGGACACTTCCATTTGGTCCCAGGTTCTCTTCCTCATGAAGAAACACAAGGTTTATGAGGCACACACCCCCTACTCCATTCTTTCCTATCCTCCTTGCCATAATTGCTGGCCTTAAAGGCTCCACTGTGGAAGAAGTCATTTCTGCCCATAATGAACACTATACAGAGGAACCTAAACTGGCTCTTCAAAGCTTGTCCCTCCCAGCCCCCTCTTATGATAACTCAGATGAGGAGGAAGTCAAACCTTTAAATGATAATAGACCACCAGCCCAAACCCCTCCTGCTACAGCTACACTCACAACCACCCCCCCCCCTCTTTACCCTTGCAAGGACCTCCCCCCTCCCTCCCCAGTCCTGAACATACCCAGGCGACTGCCAGTTCCCTGTCATGCCCCTTTGCTGCCTTCCCTGTTAATGTAGGGCTGGATGTGACAGCCAGGCCCTGGTACCCCACCCCCTCTTTGATGTGGCTGTCATCCATAAGGCAGCCCAGGAATCTGGCGTTGACTCTTCTTACTTTGAACAAGTCCTTTTACAGTGGGCCATCCATCTTCAGACTTACTATGACTGGTACTCGCTCCTCAAGGCGGTCCTTCTCCCCCCTGAATTCCTCCAATGGAAAGCCGCCTATAGTGACCTGGCTGAATCCCAGGCCCGCCAAAATCTTGGGAGTGGAATTCCAATTACCTTGGACATGCTCCTTGGCACAGGACCTTATACAGACCCTGTATCACAAGCCACAGTGGGCATACATGCCTACTTTGACCAAGTAAAATCTTTATCCCTCCAAGGGCTTAAGTCCTGTCTCCTACAGAGGCCAGATACCTATTTTCGTAACCTGGTCCAGGGCCCATCCAAGGGCTTCACGGATTTCCTTTCTCGTGTGATGGAGTCTATGGACCGATGCACTCCTCCTGACCCCGCCAGGGATGCTTTAGTAAAGCAACTGGCATGGGAAGGAGCCTCCGCGGCAGCGCATAATGCTATTGCTGCTGTGAGCAATGAGGATCTCCATAAATGGATTGTAGCTACCCAAGATATCAATCCCTTGTCTGCCCCCCTCGAGGCCCTGGCCGCCTCAATACAAACCCTGACCATGGGTCAAAAGCCTACCCAACAATCACCCCTCTGCTGGGGCTGTGGCCAACCAGGAAACCTTCAGAGGACCTGTCCAAACACAACTAAGCCTATTTTCAGGCTCAAACCCCCTGCCCTAAATGTCAAAGGGGATAGCATTGGGCCAAGGATCGCAAAAAATTCTCTGCCTTTAAACTTCCCCAGGGGCAACCCTCAGCCCCACAAGTAAGAGGGAACCCCCACCCCACATTAGATGGACTCTGCCCATTTATGACCATTCACCCCGCATCTCTGTCCTTTTGGATGGGGTTGAATTCAAGGGCATAGTAGACACAGGTGCGGATGCCACTATTATCTCTGCCAACGATGCACTCCACATGCCCAATTGGGCCTATAAAGATTGTCCCAATATTAGGGGTGTTGGGGGACAACAGACTACTAGACAGGTTAGGAGACCAGTTACATGGAAAGACTATGATGGCAACACGGGGGAATTCTTCCCCCTGCTAGCAAACATCTCCAATACCCTCTGGGGCAGAGACCTCCTTACTGACATGGGTGTTGTCATAACAACAGATGACCAGGCCTTTTATGATGATGTTATTGCCCATGATACTATTGGCCTTTGGGGCAACCCAACCCCTCAAAACCACCCACCATTCATCATCACCCCCAATTCTAGAGGCCACTGTCCGATCCCCTACCGCTCCCATACGCCTCGAGTGGGGTACCATGGAACCCATTTGGGTCTAACAGTGGCCTATTCTAGAACCAAAATTAACTATTCTCAAATCTCTTATTCAAGAACAGCTTGCTCTTGGCCATATCGAGCCCTCTATTAGCCCCCATAATTCCCCCATCTTTGTCATTAAAAAGAAAACTGGTAAACATAGACTGCTCCAAGACCTTCGTCAGGTTAATAAACATATGTTAAAAATGGGCTCCTTTCAGACTGGCCTCCCCCACCCTGGAGCCATCCCTACTAACCACCATATAGTTATCTTAGATATCAAAGATTGCTTTTTCTCTATCCCTTTGGTGTCAGAGGACAGGCCCTATTTTGCCTTTATTGTGTGGGAGACCAACCACTCTATCCCAGCTAAGAGATATCGATGGAGGGTTCTTCCCCAGGGCATGAAAAATAGTCCTTCTATTTGCCAAATGTTTATATCCTCTGCCACAGTGAGAATACAATCTAAGTGCCTTCTTGTTCATTACATGGATGATCTTTTGATTGCACATACCTCAAAAACTGCCCTTTTGGACCTTCTTAAATTACTCATTGAGGACCTCAAAAAACTTGGGTTTGCCATAGCGAATGAAAGAATTCGAACAGTGCCCCCTTTTGGATTTTTAGGATACAGAATTTCTACTACTATACAACCACTTACCCCTCACCTTCTAATAAAGGACCATTGTTCTCTCAATGATCTCCAAAATCTCTGGCCAAATTAACTGGCTCAAACCTTTTCTGCCCATCCCTTCTAGTGAGGCCCTACCACTTTATGAGACTTACTGACACCCCTTCAAGGAAAATTCCTCTAAGCGATCACTCCAAAAATTTGTTACATAAAATATCCCACTACCTCTTTTCTATGACCCTCACAAGATATGACCCATCTGCTCCAATTCTAAATGTAGTCCTTTGGATGACAGGGGCACCTTTGGGAGTCATCTGGCAAAACCAATCGCCCCTTTGCTCCAATTCTAAATGTAGTCCTTTGGATGACAGGGGCACCTTTGGGAGTCATCTGGCAAAACCAATCGCCCCTTTACTGGGTACATCCCTCATGGGCACAGGCCCATAAACTCACCACCAACCTACAAGCAATGCTCCTCATAGCAATTAAGGCACGTACCTACACTAACAAAATCTATAATACGGAACCCACCAAAATAATTCTGCCCATCCCCATGTCTGAACTTCAACCTCTTTTTAGGGAGGACCCCCTTTTCCACATCCTAATGGTGGGATTCCCCAATGAGATAGACAATCACCTCCCTGCTCACAAACTATTTCAATCCCTAACGGCTTTACCCATAAAGACTATTTCTCTAGGCCTTCCAGTCAGCCAATACCTTTAGCAGCCTTTACAGATGCCAATAAACATACCAATGGGCTAATTATTAAGAAAGCCAATCGACCAGATGAGGCCCTTAAGATCCCTAACCCCCATTCAGTCCAGCTAGGGGAACTTTATGCCATCATCAGAGACTTAGAGCTCTGTCAACAAGAGCCTGTCAACATATTCTCTGACAGCAGTTACACTGTTCAAATGACAAAGGTACTGCCCTTAGCCAATCCCAGGCCCTCTCATCATCCCATAGACATTTTACAATTGGCAGATGGAAAACAGATTGTACCCTTGGTTTATTGAGCATGTTCGCTCACACACTGGTCTGCCTGGCTTTATTGCTGATGGGAATTCACAGGTAGACAAATTTATTGCTGTCTCCTCCTTGCCACCTTTAGAACAAGCCAGACATTTACACCAAAGGTTCTAATATAAAAACCCTATATCCTGAGCTCTCGCTTAGCCAATGCAAACATTTAACCCGTACCTTTAAGGCATGCACCCCCCTAGCCCCCTTGGGCCCCCCACAGTCTCAAGGAGTCAATCAGTCCTAGAGGCCTTACCCCAAATTCTATCTGGCAGATGGATGTTACCCACATACCTTCCTCTGGTAACCTCAAATATGTCCATGTCATTGTGGACACTTACTCTAAGCTTACTTTTGCTATTGCTCTCTCAGGGGAGAAGGCGTCCCATGTCATTAAGGCGACAAAAACCCCTATGTTGGTCATGGGCATACCCTGGTAAATTAAAACTGATAATGGCCCTGCATACACATCTGCCCAATTCACATCCTTCATGGAATCTTGGGGAATAAAACACTCCCTTGGGATCCCCTACAACCCACAAGGACAAGCCATCATGGAGAGAACTAACCGGACCCTAAAGGAACTAATTATAAAACAGAAGTCCACTGTCACCCAATGACCCCCACTTGGCCCTAGTGGAAGCTCTTTTCACCCTCAATTTTCTCACCTTTGATGAGGCAAGACTCTCCCCAGCCTACAAACATTGGAGATCCCAACCAACCACAACACTCATACCTTTAGTCAGCTGGAAAGATCCTCTTACTAATATTTGGAAGGGTTCCCACCCTCTTTTAACACAGGGCCGAGGGTATGCTTGTGTCTTTCCAGAAACTTCACAAATCCCAGTTTGGATTCCTGCCAGAAACATCCATCCAGCCACTGACTCAGCAACCAGCCTTGATGAAGAGGATGATGCCAAACCCCTCAGGCTGCATATGGGACTTTATACTTATTCCCCGCCCCCTCCTTTTTTTTTCACCCCTTATCTCCTTTTCTCCCTACTACCACATCCCAGAAACCATTCTGGACAACTCTTCTTAGGCCATACTTTTTTGGTGCAGTAGGCCTAGATTCTCATGCTTTTCCTAGGCTTTATTTTAGCCACTTTATGTCACTGTATTCCCCCCTTCAAACACGCACTTCTCCTTAGCCACACCTTTGCCCTTTTTTTTTATTAATGCCTCTTATGGTAATGCTATCCTCCAACCAGCCATAAATTCTTTTACAACTCCTTTGATTACATTGATCTGCTACCATTAATGACACTCAATGCTACTAACTATGACACTAGGGTGAACTCATGATAGTCACCCAGCAACCTGTCATACCCCAGTCCTCTTCAGGCTCTCTAGTTAATTCTTGCTCGCTGGGACTTTTCACATGCCACAGAGCCATGCCCACTTGGCCCTCCCATGCTTCCTAGGCAACAGCCTCATATGTATAGTACAATACAGGTCTGGCCCTAGCCAGAACTCATTCTAAAAGCCATACCAGGCCCTACCCCTCAGGTTTACTTACCAGGATGGTGCATAGCCCATGACGGGTAAGATTCCATGAGATGGGGCAAGCTAAGACAGGCACCATCACGTATGATGATCCCTTGGGGCCTGGGTTCAACAATGGCTTGGCAAAAAACCATAACTCTCAGGGTTGCCAATAATAAAAACAAAAAGGAGGATATGTATGGCACAATACAGGCCTGGTCCTAGCCAGACCGCATGACAGAAGAAACTAGGAAGTGGCTTCTGTGAACGTGGCATTCTGCGCAGGCCTGGCGTGACAACAGCTCAGTCCCATGCTCGCGAGAAGCCTGCTACGAGATGTCCTGTCCAGAGACAGGCTGTCATTGGTCATAAAAAAGGGACCACCCCATACAATGATTGGCCAGCCAAGCCCCACGTGCACTTCCTGAAGAAACGAGTCTGCAGCAGCTCGCCCTCTGCTGCTTCCACCCAACTCCCAGAGTCTGTTTCGTGACTCCGCGCTGCTCACCCCAACTCGGCAGAGACCCTGCCCTCCCTCCTGGGCTGGCCTTAGGGGGTACCCCAACATCGCTTAGCTACATCTCTGAGATCTTCCTAGAACCTGGACACGTGAGTGTTAGAATCTCTGCTTAGCTCTGGCAGCGAGGTTCCATTTATGCATCGTTTCTAACTTGGCCTCATTGCTCAGCAGTCCTGTTCCTCGTGAACGTGGGATCTTTAATGCAGGGCAAAGCGCAGGACCAAAGCAGCCTGAGTCTGGATAACTTTACGCTTGCAACAGGGCCGATGGGACCTTTGGCTATCACTTCATCTCTCAGAACCTCAGTTCTCTGACGTGAAAAAACAGCCAGGAATCATTATAGTATGTGAAACTCCGGTCAAATTTTTTCTGTCTCACAAACCCCAAATATCTGAATTCCTTCTGTTACCCAGCTTCCTCTTTGGCAAGTTCAGAGAGCAGGACAGGTCTGTGATAATGATGGTTTCTGCCTGAGCCATGCCCCTCCTGGAGGAGCTGAGTCCTCCTCCTTCAGAGTCTCCCAATTCTCCAGTCAAGACATACAATTCTTCAATATATTTTAAAATGCAAGTGATGAGCCAGGCGTGGTGGCGCACACCTTTAATCCCAGCACTCGGGAGGCAGAGGTAGGAGGATCACTGAGAATTCAAGGCCACCCTGAGACTACATAGTTAATTCCAGGTCAGCCTGAACCAGAGTGAGACTACCTCGCAAAAACCAAAAAAAAACCAAAAAAAAAAAAAAAAAAAAAAAAAATGCAAGTGGCCCCTCAAAGCAACCACTGTTTTTGTTTTGTTTTGTTTTGTTTTGTTTTGTTTTGCACTCAAAAGATTCCCTACACCCCAGGAGCGGGTATGGCCTTTTACAGGTGGATGAGCTGGCTCCTGAATTCCACCTCTTTGACCAATCACAAAGTTCCCCTCTCCTGCTCCCAGAAACCTGCTCTGGACACTTAGGGACATTCACTGAAGACATGTCATGTTCAAGTCATGAGCATCCTTTCATCTCCACTTCTGCTAGCTGCTGTTCCCATGTAGAAGGCGTTAACTCTTCTCCCCACTTCCAATACCTTTCTCACCCAGTGTCTCAGAACCCAGTCCACTTGGGACCCTTTTAAGCAGAATTTGACATGGGAGATTGGTCCACTTTAAGAAAAGTTCATTTTTATTCAGTCACGTTTCTGCGCAAACAAGCGTCTTTACACAAAAAGTTTATGTTGGGACTTTAATATATACTGTAATTAATACTGTATACTGATCACATTTCCATCGGGTTATCATTTGTCTCCTCCTGCAGATCACATTCCACTGACAGCCCTCCTCTGAGTGTTCTCTTCAATCACAGAGGAGTCATGCATGCAATAATTCACTCCTGTTGGGAGAGAAGTGCCACACAGTACACTTTCACAGTGTGAGGCTCTTTCCTTTATTTATTTATTTATTTATATTTTTTCAAGGTAGGGTCTCACTCTAGCCCAGGCTGACCTGGAATTCACTCTGTAGTCTTAGGGTGGCCTCGAACTCACAGCGATCCTCCTACCTCTGTCTCCCAAGTTCTGGGATTAAAGGCGTGCATCACCATGCCTGGCTTTCATTTATTTATTTATTTTTCTCAACCCCTATTCCGCAATGTTCCACAAGCCCCCCAGAGCGTGTTAGAAGTCTCTTTTAGTGTTGAGCTCTTTGTAGCCTCTTATTTTCTGTTGTTTTCTGCTTTAATGTGTGTTGAATTGCCTCAGTGCCTACTGCCATCTCTGTGGGGAAAGGCCAAGATTAAATATTCATCTCCTGTGTTACTACTTAGCAACAGCCAGGTCGCTAGCCTGTTCAGGGTTGGTCTGCAGCTGAATGAATGTTACCCACCATTCTCTTGGTACTTTCCATCCATGTGGAATCCTTGTAGCTGCACTTCTCTTTGTCAAGGTTAGGGACCTTTACTGAGTTGTAACGTAAGCACAAACATCTCTCTATAAAGTATGATGAATGGAACATTATCAGAATCAGTGTGATGAATTAAGGAAGTCCCAAGAAAGCATTTACATTCTTAAGTATGTTTTCCAATGTATTTCTAAGTGGCAAAGAAAGTAAATATATAACCCAAAAAAGTTTTTAAAAGACAGTAAGTGGGCCTGGGGATTCAGTTTAGTGCTAGGGCAGTTGCCTAGCATGCAGAAAGGTCTAGATTCCATTATCAGCATTAAATTAATAAATATAAATATAAATAAATAAGAAAGGAAGTTTAAAAATAATTTAAGAGACATGACAAAAGACAATTGGAAAATAAAAGAAGGAAATTACGAACTGTTTGAGTAGATAAAAAAAATAGATTGAGTAACTATCATATCTGGATTTATTTCTAGCTAAAGCCAGACAAGGGTAAAATCAGAAGTGTAAAAACTAAAAATAAAACTGCAAAATATTTTTAAAATTTGAGAAGAAAATTTATAGAATTGTGAAAAACCAGAATGCTAATTCAATGTAAACAAACTTTAATACCTGTAATGGTAATTTAAAAAAAAGTTCAGGGCTAGAGAAATGGCTCAGCAGTTAAGATACTTGCCTGCAAAGCCTAAGGACTCAATTTCAATTCCCCAGAAACCATTTAAAGCCAGATGCACAAGGTGGTGCATTCATCTGAAGTTCTTTTGCAGTAGATGGAGGCTCTGGCATGCCCATTCAATGAACTTCACACCACATAGATAGTAACAAACCTATAATTCAAATGGGAATTATATCAATTTTATTAAACTGCTTCTTTAATATATAATTTATAACAGTAGAACATAGGAAATAAAATTGTCAGCTAGGCATGGTGGCATATGCCTTTATTCCCAGCACTTTGGGGGCAGAGGTAGGAGGCTCATGAGTTCAAGGCCACCTTGAGATTACTGAGTGAATTTCAGGTCAGCCTGGGCTAGAGAAAGACCCTACCTTGAACAAAAAGAAGAAGGAGGAGGAGGAAGAGTAGGAGTAGGGAGGGGGAAGAGGAAGGAGGAAAGAAAGAAAAGAAAAGAAAAAACAGAAAAGAAAAGAAAAGAAAAAAAGAAAAGAAAAGAAAAGAAAGGAAATTGTCTAGTACTTTACATGAAACCACAACAAAATTGCAATGAAGTAGAAAGTAACACAGTAAATAAACCTTAGATAAATGTTACTGGTGCATTTAAATGCAGAATTCCTTAACAAAATACAGAGAATAGCAAAATTCTAGTCCAAATGACTATTAATCTAAAAAGATAGGAATGGCTTAGTGGTTAAGGTGTTGGCCTGCAAAACTGTAGGACCTAGGTTTGATTCCCCAAGTCTCACAATAGTCAGATGCACAAGGGGGCACATGTGTCTGGACTTCGCTTGCAGTGGCTATAGACCCTGGCATGCCCATTCTCTCTCTCTCTCTCTCTCTCTCTCTCTCTCTCTCTCTCTCTCTCTCTCCTCTTTCTCTCTGTTAAATAAATAAATAGGGCTGGAGAGATTGCTTAGTGGTTAAGGCACCTGCCTACTAAGCCTAAGAACGATTCTCCAGGTCCCACATTTAGCCAGACGCATAGTGACACAAGGGCACAATGCCACACTTGCCCACAAGGGGGTTCATGCATCTGGAGTTCATTCACAGTGGCTCAGAGGCTGCTGGCATGCCCATTCTCTGTCTCTGACTCTGTCTCTCTGTCTCTCTCTGTGTCTCTCTGTCTCTCTCTCTCTCTCGTTCTCTCTGTGTCTCTCTCCAAAATAAATAAATAAATAAAAATACTTAAAAAGAGAACCATGACCAGGCCAGTTAAGACTAATTCAGGAATGGAAAGGATAGCTATGTGTTTGAAATTATACCACTGTGTTTAGCAATAACAACAGCTCAAACGGAATTTCTTAGGGAAATGTACATGGAATATTTAAGCCTCATATCTTCATTTTTCAAAGACAGATATATTTATCTGGCAAATTGATATGCTTGTTATGTATTATCTATTAACTCATTTTTCTTTTGGTTAGAGACTCTGCTTTTTAGTTAGATTCTTGCCTTCAAAGAATAAAACTATCCATGTTTGACTCCTTTGCAGCTTAGTGTGCATATGCAGTTAAACTCAAATCAACCAGTGTATGTACCAAATGACATGTGCAATGCCTGACATGTGCCCTTAAAGGGATAATGTGTGTTCAATCCCTTTCATTCCCATTGCATTGATGAAATTTGAATGTATGAGCGCATAAAAAAATGTAACAAAAGCCAGACGTGGTGGTGTGCATCTTTAATCTCAGCCCTTGGGAGGCAGAGGTAGGAGTATAGTCATGAGTTCGAGGACACCCTGAGACTACATAGTGAATTCCAAATCAGCCTCGGCTAGAGTAATACCTTACCTCAAAAAAAAAAAAAAATTTTTTTAATTCCAGGTCAGCCTGGCCTAGAGTGAGACCCTACCTCAAAAAAAAAAAAAAATTAATGTAACAAGCCAAGATAGGTATAGCAAGATGAAATAAGATTAACATTACAATTCTCACCAAAAATTAGAATCTCATCATTTATGTTTTTCTGGGGATTTTTGCAACATTAACTTAATGGTAAGGGCTATTTTAATTAAAAATTAACCACTAAAATTGTTATTATCATGACCATGTCTTGCATTTACATTCAATGAACCCCTCAAAGTCCTGTGCAATATGGTGGTGGATAAGGGAAGTATTGACTGCTGGGAAACAAAAAAAAAAAATAGGGTTACTGCTCTGAAGTCTCAGATGTGAGGAACGAAGAACATATTAGTTTGGAGGATAGAAAATTTGGTTATATTAGTATATTGATAGGTGTACCTACGTAGCCATCTGTCCTGGTACACGAAGGGTGGTAGCTACCAGATGGTCTAAATTGTAGTTTAGAAAGACAGTAACAGGAGAAGAAATCAAGTATGTCACAGAATAAAGTACTTTGTATTTGCATTGAAAGATCTGGATTTCTAGGAACCTGACATTTGAAAAGCCATGTGACTATGGTGGAAAGTCCTAAATTGATGCTTTTTGCCAGTGCTTCTGATTGGATTTCAAATTCCAGTTTCACCTCTGACAGTAGAGAGAATGGAAGTTGTCTCCTGACAAATTGAAAAGCAATGGCTTTTCTTGGGTTGAGGAGAGGAAAAGAAAAAGCGAACACAAAACAGCTGGGCTGGAGAGTTGGCTCAGCAATTAAGGTGCTTGCCTGCTAAATATAACAATCTGAGTTCGATTCCCCAGTACCCACATAAAGCTAGATGCACAAAGTGGGGCATGCATCTGGAGTTCATTTGTAGTGGCTGGACACCCTGGTGCTCCCATTCTTTCTGTCTCTCTTCTTTCTATCTCTCTGTTTGCAAATAAATAGATAGATAGATAGATAGATAGATAGATAGATAGATAGATAGATAGATAAATTTTAAAATAGTCATTACCTTAAACAGAATTTTGGGAAACATGTGAAAATTGTCTTGGTTTAAGAGTAACAATGTCAGAAATTTTCAAAATGCAATGGTAAAAATGTATGCTTACTATCTGTAATAGCCCAAAATATATTCTTTGCATATTATCACGATAATAGGCTAGCATTATTTGGAATTTAAATAAAGGAATTTTTGCAAAGAATTAAAGAGGAATTCCTGTGGGATTTATTCCTAAAATCCAAAATTATCAAGAAGAAGACTAAAAAGCCTCTTAACCTCATAAAGTTGAACCTACATTCACCCTCTAGCTGAGATTCAAGTGCAACACCATGGAAAATGGTGTCTATTCTTGGCTTAGATATTTCCTATTACAAATTTGCTTACAGAAGGAAAATATCAAACTATATGATATATGTTTAAAAATGTTTACACATGAATAGCACAGTTACAGTTAAAATTTGTTATGTATTCAAGCAGTAATAAGATCATTAGTTATAGTTTAATTAGGTTTTTCTCAAAAAAAGTAATTAAATCTAAGGTTTTTAAAATCTCTGAATCTCAAAAATGTAATAATAGTGCAATATAAGAGATTAAATATCAAATTTGGATGTTCATTTTTGTATGATTCAGCTCTCCATTTCTGGGACAGAGTATGTGAAATAACATCTTTATGGAGAAAAAAATCAATTTTGATCATGTTTTCAGAGGTTTCAGTTCATGATGGCTTGGCCCCTAGCTTTGGGGGCCTGTGGGGAGGCAGGGCATCATGGGAGAGGAGCATGTCCTGGCCAAGATGCTCATGGCAGGGCTGTAAAGAAACAGGAACGTGGGCTGAGAGATGGATGGCTTGCCTTCGAAGCCTAAAGACCCAGAGTCAATTCTCCAGGTCCCACATAAACCAGATGCACACAGTGGAACATGCGTCTGGAGTTCATTTGCAGTAATTAGAGGCCCGGGTATGTCCATTTTCACACTTTATCACTCTCTCTCTCCCCCCTCTGTCTATCTCTAATAAATAAATGAAAATAAATATTAATAAAAACAAAAAAAGAAACAGAGAAGAAAGCAGGTCAGAGCAACCCCTCTGAAAGCCACACTTCTAATGACCTACTTACTTCCAGTAGGTCGTGCCCTCCTGAAGATTTCCCCTTTTCACAGGAGCGCCACAGGCTGGTGAAGAATCTTTGGGCATAGGGTTCCTTTAATATCCAAATTAAAACAGTTGTAGATTCATTTAAAAAATTATTTTTAACTTATACAATTTATCTTCTGTCCAAATGGACTTAGATTCTATTTTTGACATTCTGAGAAAAAAATAAACAATTCCTGTAACATAGTAAATATTGACAAAATGGTTCATTTTCATAAACATTACAACAATCAATTTGTAGTAATATCCACAATGCCTGAAAGTGAACTAGGAAGTATTATATAAATATAAGAATGAATATAAGAATCAAACCATATAAAGAAGTCAGCTTCTAGGACAGTAACTGCATAAATATAAAAATCAGTAATTTGGTTTTTTTATGGTTCATCTATTGGAATTATATTGATGAAGATATGCTGTTTATCCTATGTGCTTTAGTAAAGTTTTTTAAGCTCTAATAATCCTTTTTGTCCTCTAAATTCTAGCAGTTCAAGTCACTCCTTTGCTTCTCATTTGCTGGCACCATGGTGTATAATTTCTTTTCATTTTACCTTAAAATTCTGACAGCCCCGCTAGGATTCTTGTTCAGAATCAGAAATAAAAGGGTTGGAAACCCCAGTATACTGTCAGGGACCACACAAAAGAATGTAGAAAGGAGTGAGCAGAGGTGACGGAAATGCCAGTGGGAGTTTTATCTCTGACCTAGAATGTTCAAGGAGCGTTAAATATTTGCCCTTCAAAATTGCTTTCCCCTAGGGGAGAAACAAACTATATGAACAAAAAGCCAGAAGGGTTTGCATTTCACTCACCAATAAAATTGGGCAATGTTAATTGTCTCTTTAGAGGGACCGGTGTGTAATGTTTCCTAATTCTTGGGTATCTGAGCACACAATCCCGAGCTTGTAATATGTTTATTTTTCCGTGTGCATCTTCGAAGCCTCACTGGAATGTGTTGAAAGCAGCTGGTTCTTTTTAACTATTTTATTCTGCATAAAATAATATTTTCTGAAGCTTTATTCACAGTAAGACTGGATTTAGATATTTTGTGCTAAGATTTTAAAATCCTGTGTCACATAGTTTGCTCAGTTTTCTTGATTAGTTAACCTTTCCCTGCTTCAGTACTAACCCACTGGAATTGATATCTCTTGATACTAAATATTGACACGTGGTCTCTAATCCCTTCTAAATGCTGACGACATTTAACTTCCATGTCCAGTACAATGCTGTACACTTCTCTGTCTTACTCCTGGATTTTCATACACTTGAGAATTGGATTTTTACTAAGAAGATTTTTTTAAATATATTTTATTTATTTATTTATTTTTAATTTTTTTATTATGATTTTATTTATTTTTGGAGAGAGACACAGAGAGGGACAGAGAGAGAGGGAGAGGGAGACAGAGATGGGTGTGCCAGCAGTCTCTCAGCTGCTGTGAATGAACTCCAGATGCGTGCGCCCCCTTGTGGTCAAGTGTGGCATTGTGCCCTTGTGTCACTTTGCATCTGGCTAAACGTGGGACCTGGAGATTGGAACCAGGTTATTAGGCTTAGCAGGCAGGCGCCTTAACCACTAAGCCATCTCTCCAGCCCTATTTATTTATTTATTTATTTATTTATTTATTTATTTATTAAAGAGATAGAGAGAGAATAGGTGCACCAGGGCCTCCAGCCACTGTAGACAAACTCCAGACGCATGCGCCCCCTTGTGCATTTGGCTTACGTGGGTCCTGGGGAATCAAACTGGGATCCTTTGGCTTTGCAGGCAAATGCCTTAAATGCTAAGCCATCTCTCCAGCCCAAGAAAAAAAAAATTTTAATTTTGCTTGTGTGTAAGTAATTTACTGTGCTGTGATGTGTGTGGGGGGGGCATATGCATGTGTAGGCGCCTTTCTGGTGCCACCCATGTGTTTGCCTGCACAGGGAGTACTCAGGTGCAGTGGCCAGAGCAGTGTCTTGTATTTGCCATATCACTCTTCTGCCCATTCTTGTTTGAGCCAGCATCTCTTACTGATAAGGGCACTTGCCTTTTTTTGATAAGTCACAGCAATTCACTGGTCTTTGCTCTCTTTTGTGGGACTGGAGTTACATGTGAATGTGATCATGCCCTCATACTTTTGGGCTTAGAAATTCAAATTTGGATAGCTTTGGGTCCCTCAGGCACTCATTCTTATGCAGAAAGCATGCAAAACCACTAAGACATCTCTTTACCCGCCCCCCCTTTGATACCACAGTTTTAGTTCACAGAAAATATTGATCAGATAGTACACCTTTCCCTTTGGCACTCCTCCCCTACATACAATTTGGCTTATTATCTTCCATTAATGTGGCACATTGTTATAACTAGCGGACCAATATTCATGAACTATGTTTTACTAACTTCATGTATATGAGACTCATTCTCTGTTGTAAATTTCTGAGGGTTTTCTATGTGTACACCATGCGTGTACCATTACATTCACCTGCAAAATAACTTTGCTTCACTTATTCTAGTCTGCACGTGTCCACAAGCTGCCAGCATCCACTAGTCCTTTAAAGTATGTGTTTATGTCTACTTTAGAATCACATAGAGTTAGAATCATATGGCGATGTTTATAAATCAATTTTTTCCCTTAGCAATCTGTACTCTTCTGTGTGTGTGTGTGTGTGTGTGTGTTGTGTGTGTGTGTCTGTCTGTCTGTCTTGAGTGTTCATGTCTTTTTACAGTTGAATAATAACCAATTATAGGAGTGCATCCTAGTTTGTTCAACTATTAGAGCATATTTTAGTTGCTTTAAGTTTGGAGAAATTATGAATACTATCCAAATTTTATGTAGACATGATTTTTAGCTCAGTGAAATCAGCTCCTACGACAGTAACTGTATATTTCAGCATTTTAAGAAAATATAAAATTGTCTTCAAAAACGGCTGTACAATATGTTTTTCCTTCAACTAACAACTAATGAGAAATAGTGTTGCACTGCATTTTTTGTCAGTATTGGATGGGTTTGGGCTACCCTAATAGCTCTATGGAATAATATAATAAATATATATTAATATAAATATAATAATATAATAAAAGGTATCTGATAGTTTTTTAAATTTTTAATTTTTTTTAATTTGTATTCATTTATTTATTAGAGATAGAGAGAGAGTGTGTGAGAATGGGTGTGCCAGGGCCGCTAGCCACTGCATACAAACTCCAGACGCATGCGCCACCATGTGCATATGGCTTATGTGGGACCTGGAGAATCAAACCAGGGTCCTTAGGCTTTGCAGGCAAGCGCCTTAACCGCTAAGCCATCTCTCCAGCCCGATATCTGATAGTTTTACCTTGTACCATTTTGCTTTTGCTTTCTGGGGCAAGGTCTTAATCCTGTCCAGACTAATTTGGAACTCAGTCTGTACCTCAGGCTAGTCTTAAACTCACATATATCCTTCTAACTCAGCATCCGGAGTTCCAGGATTACATGAGTGAGCCAACATGCCCAGCATTAAGTTCCAGCTGCTTAATGGCATCTTCTCACACACTTCTCTGCCACCTTTGCTCAGATGTTGCAATGGTTATTTTGCAACTGGGCTGTGTAATGCTTGAATTTTAAGTATTAATCGTATACTTTAAAAGACAATTCTTTATCAGGTAGAGTTGCTTATCTTTTAGTTCTCTTCCCAGTATCTTTCCAAGAACACAACTTTTTAATATTTGTAAGGTCTAACTTAACGTCTTTTTCCCTCTATGGTTGGTACTAGATGCACTTGGGTGTCCCACATCATCTTCTAGAAGTTTGATGGTGGTGCACGTAGACCAAGTCTCCACCTTGAATCACTTTCTGAAAGGTGTCAGATCCATGTCTTCTTTTACTGTACCCAGCACCAAATATGAGCAGCATTTGTTGAAAAGGAGATAAACTCCTTCCTCATTGACTTCCCCTTGCTCTTGAAGCACACGTCAAATGGCTGTATGTGTTGGTCTGTTTGTGGACTATTCTTTCTACTCTCTGCATCCCTTTGGTAACTCTTTAACAGAATCACACTGAACTGCTTTCTAGGGATTTATAGCAAACCTTGAGGTAGGGTATGAGCAATCTGCTCTCTCTGTCTAGTACTCTGCATTTCTCCATGGAAACTTCATCATGAATTTGTTGGTTTTTCACAATAACTTGCTGAGGTTCTTATCATGTTACTGAATCTACAAAATAGAGTGTGATCATGGGCTCGTTAACAGTACAGTGTTCCCATTCATGAGTACAGAATCCTTCTTTGTTTACTTATCTCCTCTCTTATTTCTGATATCGGAGCTTTACAGTTTGCATATGGATTTCCACAGGAACCTCTTCTAGGCTCATGTGTTATACACATGCTCCCCAGCTGATGGAGCTTACAGAAACTTGAGGAGACAGAAACCTCTGGAGAAGTTGGTGGCTGTGGCATGGAATTGTGGATTAGAACTTGATTGAATTTTGGGTTCCAGCCTTCTGCTTTCTAATCCACCAAAATATGAGGAGTCTTAGCTGCATGCTGTCTCTACACGGGCATCTGCCTGCCATTCCCTCTCAGCCGTGCTGGACTGTGTCTCTTCAACTGTGAGACAAAGTCAGTCCCTCCTCCTTTAAGTTACTTCTTGAGACGTTTTGTCACCGTACTGGGAAACATCAACAATACAGGTGCTGTTGCAGTCAGGTTCTCATTGCTGGCAGAAAACACCTAACCAAGAGCAGTATGTGGGGTGGGTGTGTTTATTTTGGCTGACATACTCAAGGGGAAGTTCCATGATTGCAAAGGGAAATGATAACATAAGCAGAGGGTAGACATCTCCTCCTGGCCAACATCAGGTGGACGATAGCAATAGGAAAGTGTGATAAACACTGTTATAACACCCTGTCTGATATTCAGATTACAAACTCTGGAATTTCCCTGGCCAATATCTTCTGTGTCCCTACCCCTCTCCCCCTTATGGTGATTCCCTTTTTTTTCTTTTTTTTTTTCTTTTTTTGTCAATTCCTTCTATATGAGAATATGGCCAAAATATGTTCTGATTCGAATATTCTATTTTGTTACCTGTATTAGTGGGTTATAGCCCAACAATGATGAAATACCAAGGCATCATAAAATACATCTTGCTGGAATATTCTGTCCTCTTGCCATCACAGCTGAGAGGAAAGACTTTAATATAAATATCAAGGTTTTATAGATAATATAATTTCTATCTGATGTATTTTAACATTTCTGCTCTTTGGAGGTAGGATATTGCTTTATCCCAGACTGACCTGGATTTCACAATGTAGTCTCAGGCTGGCTTCACACTCATAGCAATCCTCCTACCTCTGACTCCCAAGTGCTGGGATTAAAGATGTGCACCACCACACCCAGCTAGTTTAACATTTCTATTTCACCTTTAGTAATGCATAATTCCACTACATTTTCCTAAGTATTTACTGCATATTCATTTGCCTTGATACACAGAGTACACATTTTTGATTTGAGGACTCGTGATTTTCTTCAATTGTGGAATAGTTTGTTTTCCATTGTTACATTTTTATTTCTGCTTTTGTTTCAATGTATTCTTGCCAAAGTTTATTATAACTGACTCCTCAATACATTTAACATTCCTTCATCTGGAAGGAATACTCATCTTCATCATATTGTATCGTCTTGTCCACAGGACTTCCTTTGTTCAGTGAAACGTAAGTAGCCATGGTATGCCACACTTTCTCAGATATATTCTGTTAGCTTTACGAGAGCTCTCATAGAAACAGTTTAAGGAAAGAAGGGTTAAGTTTGCTCATGGTTTCCATGGTTTTAGTGAGTGTTGATCTGGCTTCATTCATTACTTTAGTCCCAAGACAAGTCCAAACACAATGGCGTTGGGAGTGTGACAGAAGTGGCCATTCACCTCAGGAAAGACGAGAAGCAAAAGCAAAGGACGGGACAAGGGACTAGGAAGAGCCATCAAACTCACACCCCCAGTAACACAATTTATACACCTAGAGAAAGTTTCCCTACCACCGCAAAATAACACTTTCTACAGGGATCAAATATTAAGGCATGACGGGCTGGGGAGATGGCTTAGCGGTTAAGGCGCCTGCCTGCTAAGCCTAAGAACGCTGGTTCCAATCTCCAGGACCCACGTTTAGCCAGATGCAAAGTGACACAAGGGTGCAATGCCGCACTTGCCCACAAGGGGGCGCACACATCTGGATTTCGTTCACAGCAGCTGAGAGACTGCTGGCACGTCCACCTCTGTCTCCCTCTCCCTCTCCCTCTCTGTCTGTCTGTCTCTCTCTGTGTCTCTCTCCAAAAATAAATAAAATAATAAAAATATATATTAAGGCATCAGTCTATGGGGCAATATTTCATATTGAAGCCACCACAAGTATTGAGTGAAAACATTGTCTCAACATGGTTTTCCATGGATGTGACGTCAATAAGGTCTCTTATGTGGGCTGGTCTAAGAGTAAGCAGAAAACATACAAACTGACTCCCAGTAGACATGTTCTATGAGAGAAAACGCAATAATCATTCTTTTATTGCTAATGTTTCAGTCAACATTGCATGGCTGACCAGTGAATCAGTCAAATTTGACACACCAGACCTACAAACATTAAATGTCAGTTCAATTCTCTCCCTCGTTTCCTCCCTCCCTCACTTCTTCATTTCTTTTTGATAAGGTCTTACTATGCAATCCCATTAGGCCCTGGAACATGCTATGCATTCCAGACTGTCGCCAAGCTCCCAATATTTCTGCCTTGCCTCCTGAGTCCTGAAATAATAAGCATCTATCACCACATTCCGGCAGTTGTTCTTCCAAATCTTCTACATGTATCATATCGTTTTTGTTTTTCCTTAGGAGATTCCCTCAATAGCAATGTTTAGTAAAGGCCTATAAACAAGAGTTGCCTTGCTGGGCGCATGGTGGTGCACGTCTTTAATCCCAGCACTCAGGAGGCAGAGGTAGGAGGATCAACCAGAGTTCAAGGCCACCCTGAGATGACATAGTGAATTCCAGGTCAGCCTGAGCTAGAGTGAGACCCTACCTCAGAAAACAAAACAAAACAAAGAGTTGCCTTAAAGTTTAAAACTGAAGACTATTTACTGGTTAAGCTCTTCATACAAAGTGAAGCATTTCTAAAGAAAAGGGTTAGGGCTAGAGAGATGGCTTGGTCGTTAAGGTGCTTGCCTGCAAAGCCTAAGGACCCAGGTTCAATTTTCCAGGTTCCATATAAGTCAGATGCCCAAGGTGGTTGCAGTGGCTGGAGACTCTAATATACACATTTTCTCTCTCTCTCTCTCTCTCTCTTCTTTATCTCAGCTAAAATAATTAAAACCAATAAACAGTTTAACAATTGCAGGACTTAGAGAACGATGTACCAGTAGGTACAATTAGCATTTTGGGCCTGAACAGACAACAAAGGGGATTCCATTACTGGAACCAGTAAGTAATGAAGCACTGAATGAAGGAGGGTTCTACACAACCTATAAGAATGGTCATCAATGAATACAAGAATTCCTGGGACTATTGTGAGTTCATTGAATGTATAGAAAGAAAGAAAAAAATCGTCTCGTGTCCTTTTTCATTAGGTGGCATTTTAGGCGTTACTTTGAAAGCAAGAACTTCCAAAGGGATGGGAATGCAGCAAACAGGAGGAAACTTTTAAAAAGTTAGCTTGAAAATCAGCAAGAGGTTTTCCTCTAGAAAGTTTGGCTATCAGAGGCACCGTAGGACACCAACAGACAACGCAAGACATCAAAAGCATCTGCTGGATAGCAGAGACAAGCAGAGTGCTAATGGTTACATATTTGTTGGGGGACAGCTTAAGACTTCACAAGATCCTGGTAAACACGCAGGCTTTCACCTGAACTCCTTAAAGGAGCAAGGTGGACCTATGCATAGTAAAGGAAAGCTATGCTAAACCAGTCACTAACACGGGCATAAACCCAGCTTTGACAATACTAGTCCCGTAATGACACTCTTAGACTGCTTTTTCTACAAACTGCTTGTGTTTGCAAGAGAAAAGAGCAATGGGTTTTCACTGCAAAATCAGAGAACTTTACAGGATGATCAAAACTGACTACAACAAAGCCAAAGAGATGAAAAAGTGCTTTTACAGGATATGCTAAGAATAACCATCCATGTATTATTTAGGACAACAATACAAAGCTTGCATCAAAAATCAGACACTTGGGGCTGGAGAGATGGCTTAGTGGTTAAGCTGCTTCGTGCAAAGCCAAAGGACCCAGGTTCGATTCCCCAAATCCCATGTAAGCCAGATGTACAAGGGATGCATGCGTCTGGAGTGTGTTTGCAGTGCAGTGGCTAGAGGCCCTGGTGTACCCATTCTCTCTGTCTGTCTCTCTCTCTCTTCTCTCTCTCTCTCTGTCCTTGCAAATAAATAAATAAATAGTAATATAAATGTCATGCTGCAGTCAGGTTCGCATTGCTGGTAGAAATCATCCAATCAAGAGCAGCTTGAGGGGAAAAAAGAGGTTTTTGTCTTACAGGCTCAAGGGAGAGGCTCCATCATGACAGGGGAAAACGATGGCATGAGCAGAGGGTGGACATCACCCCCTGGCCAACATCAGGTGGACAATAGGAACAGGAGAGTGTGCCAAACACTGGCAAGGAAAAACTGGCTATAATACCCATAAGTCAGCCCTCAACAATACACTGCCTCCAGGAGGCTTCAATTTCCAGTTGCCATCAGATGGGGAGACTAGCATCCAGAATACCTAAGTTTATGGGGGACACCTGAATCAAACCACCACATGTCACAAAGGGCAAAATAAGACTGGGGAAATATTCCATATATGAAAATGATGAAATGATGTGATGACTAACGGCACATTTTAGACTAAACCTATGCTGAAGGAGAGGAATGACCATGGTGTCAGGTAGCAAACTGAGAGTTGGAGTGATAAGTTCTATAACAACATCATGAATGTTAAATCGATCTACTAGAAAATTCTACTTTGATTAGGAAACATAGAATGTCTATTATGGAAAATAGAAACTGAGATTATAAGTCCAAAAATTTATGATGCACCCAAACATTTTATTCACAAAAGTTGCATTAAAGTATTACAGAGAGAGTTTGTGTACATCAACAGTAGAGGAAATGAATGAGATATTAGCAGTTTGCTAATATCTGCTAATTTGGGGGGCTGGAGCCATAGCTCAGCAGTTAAGGCACTTGCCAACTAAGCCTAAGGACTCAGGTTTGATTTGCTAGTACCTATATAAAGCCAGATGCATAACGTGGCATATGTATGTGTAGTTTGTTTGCAGTGGCTAGAAGCCCTGGGATGCCCATTCTCTGTCTCTGTCTCTGTCTCTCTCTCTCTTTCTCTCCCCTCTCTCTATCTGCCTCTTTCTCTCTCCTCCTCTCAAATAAATTAATAAATAAAATATTTTTAAACACTATTTTTTTAAAAAACTGCTCATGTAACCCTTCACTTCCTACACAATTTCTTTCTCTTATTCTTCATTAATGAGAGGAATTTTAAGTATGCATTTAAAAATATTACAGATCCAGTACCTAGACTTTGCTTTCAAATATAATCCTATTTATAAAAGGCCAGAGTTCTCTAAAGAAAGGACTGATTTGGCACATATGGAAGAAAATGTAAGTTTATGAGATCTTTTTAAATAAGGGGAAATGCTGAAAGCCCGATGCCATAATCACTGCAAGTACAGACTGGTTTGAATGAGCTTTGACTCACCAAATTTTGGTCAACTTGAGTACAAAAATGAATAGTGCCATGGATGATAACACCATGAGTCAACAACAGCAGCAACAACAACAAACCACATGTCTTTAGAATAAGAAAAAATTTGAAGTTAGATAAAATGAGCTAGAGAATGATAAATTAGAATACCATGACTTTGTATCTGCTAATAAGGCTTTAATGATTCAAACAAGGATAGAACAAAAAGAAAACCCATTGCCACCGTGTTTCATAAAAGGATATTTTTGATCTCATAGTATCATTCTATATATTATTTATGGAACACAAAGATCAAATATGCTCTTACAATGGAGAGACCTGGCTGTACTCTTGCAATTATAAATAATGCAAAGACCCAACTGTAGGTGCCATCAGATCTTACTAGGCTTGATGCACACAGTGCCATCCACATGTCCAGAAGTATTTGATCCAAATCATCTCGTAAAGGAGCATGTTATAGCTGGATGTAGTGGCACAGGCTTGTAACTTTTGCATGTGGGAAGCTGAGGCAGGTGGATCTCACATTCTCTGTATTAAAAGATGAGAGAAGGTTGAAGAAGAGGGAAAGGAGCGAAGGAAAGAAGAGGAAGGGAACGAGGAAGGAAACAAGAGGCAAGAAAAAAGTGCAAGGTCATTGTTAAGTGAGAAATTTAAGGCATGTAATTAAAGATAATCCATGCATCTTGACTGAATCCTAATGGAGTGAAAAATGTTTAAATAAAAGTTAGCTTTCAGGCTTCAGAGATGGCTTAGCGGTTAAGGTGCTTGCCCAAGAACTCTAAGGACCCATGTTTAACTCTCCTCATACCATGTAAACCAGACGCTCAGGTGAGGCAAGAACTCAAGGTTGCACATGCACATAAGATGGTGCACTTGTTTGGAATTCAGTTACAGTGGCTGAAGGCCATGGTGCCCCAATTCTTTCTCTCTCTCTCTCATAAAAATAAAAATAAATGAATTACTAAATAAAAGTTAACTTTTTACAGTGGAAAATATGCTCTGTCATAATTGTGAATCAAAGCCAATTTTATTAAGTGTGATGTTGGGGTTAGAGAGGGGAATGTCCTTGTCTTGGAGGAACATGCTGAAATAGGTAAGAATGAGATCTGGCTGCATGCAGCATCCATTTGTAAAGAAGCAGGTGGGTAGGATCCTTGCAATCCAGTCCACCTTGGAGAGGAGCACACAGGTGCTCATTCGGTCACTCCTTCGATTTTTCTAAGTATCCGATGTTTTTGGAAATGAAAGACACATTTTCCAAAAGTTAAAAGCAGACCTCTGCACGGCTGCATGTTTTTAATCTTTGAAAGCTCATCTCTCACATAAATGAATTTGACACAGGTCCAAACCAATTATGAGAGCCGGAGCCGTTTGAAGGGCACCATTAATTGAAATTCATAGCTGTGATACCATTAGGAAAGAAGTGGTTACACTCTTAGTAACTTGTTTTCTTTCCAGGCTGATACATATTGTTTTTCTGTGCTTGGAGATTTTTGATTGAAAACATTGAGAATTTATTTTAATTATACAAATTAGATCCTGGCTTTAGAAAATCTAACAAAATAGATGGCAAAAACTTTGATTGCAATATTGTCAAAATCCAACCAGTGAATAGTAAGACGCAAGCATCTGAAGCTGAGCATTTTTATTTAATCATTCTAGGATCATGTGATAACTTCAAATAGATGCAATACACAAATTTTACTTCCAAAGCACTCCCACAGAATTCCTTCAGGTCATATTGAGCTTTGTAATAACATATGGAATCAGTAAAATTTCCAAGAAAATGAATTCTTACTTCTCAAAAAGAAATGAGCGGATAACTGTGTATTTACTCTGAATGCTTATTTACAAGGAAGGTCAGTGCTATGCAGAACAGGTGTTATGTGCTTTGTATCTTAGCACTGGGAGTGCTTCCAAAATGTGGACAATCTCAAATTTCTTGAAAAACACTCATTTAGTGAAAGATTGTTTAAAATAAAAAAAAAAAAACTTTCTTTCTTCTCAATCAATTCTCACAGCATTAAATGAAATGATTTTATTATACTAAGAAATGTGTGAAATTATCAAGAATAATTAGAGGGTATGCTGAATTTTCTGGATCATCTTGCAACGATCCCTTTCCAGGCCAGAATGCCTACAGAAAGAGCTTCATTGCTTGTGGCCATTCACAAAATTTGAAATTTTATCAGATCCTTAATAAATATATAGTACTGAATCCTACAATATGTGTCTCCTTCTCATGTTCGTATGAACAAAAATCCTCCGAGATGGGTTTATGGTGCTCCAATTTCTCCTTCAACCAAAAATACACTGAAAAATGTAACACATTTCAGAGCCTGTGTTGGTTTCCTGATTTGCAAAAATCATTAAGGCATGTGCCCTGCTCTTTAGGGGGAGGCAGTAAATTTAAGTAGGAGAAACACAAAGCAACAGATAATGAAAACACAATTTACAAGAGCACTAAAGGAAATATCTGCAAAGAGCCCTGCGGCCAAAGAAATGGATCAAATGTTTGTTCTGTTTCAAGTGGTAGAATCCTTCCTCTCTGAATAAGAAATTGTTACCAGGGCTGGAGAGATGGCTTAGCGGTTTATGCGCCTGCCTGCTAAGCCTAAGAACCGGGTTCCAATCTCCAGGTCCCACATTTAGTCAGATGCAAAGTGATGCAAGGGCGCAATGCTGCACTTGCCCACAAGGGGGCACACACATCTGGAGTTCATTCACAGCAGCTGAGAGACTGCTGGCATGTCCATTCTCTCTCTGTCTGTCTCTCTCTGTGTCTCTCTCCAAAAATCAAAAAATAAAAATAAAAAAATTTAAAAAAATTGTTACGAAGACGAGAGAAGATAATCATATTGAAATATAAGGCTCTTAAGTAGAGATAAATCAATATGTTCTACTAAAGATAATAAGACTGAAAATAATTTTATGACAAAATAAAAATCTACAAACATTACTACTGACATCCACCGTGTAATATGCTACAACTATCTTCTTTAAATTAAAAGAGAGACTAATGGAGAGAGGGAGGGGATATGATGGAGAGTAGAGATCTGAAGGGGGATGGGGGCTGAAGGAGGGGAGGGAAATATGGTTTAATGTCTGTAAGTATAGAAATTGTCAATAAAAAAAATTACTTACCTGACAGAGAAAGAAAGAGAGGGGTGGGTAACAGAGCCTCCTTCTGCTACAACAGAGCACCTTGCTGCTGTAAATGAACTGCAGATACATGAACCGCTTTGTGCATCTGGCTTCACATGAATACTGGAGTATTGAACCCAGGCAGGCAGTCTTTGCAAACAAGCACCTTTAACCACTGAGTCATCTCTTCAGCCCCTCTATCTTCTTATCTTAACCAAATCCAGTTTTTATTTATCCACAGTCTATCCAAAGGATTTCTGTTGTGTGTTTAATAGTTCTAAGTTCCTTTAATTCTTGTATTTACCTGAAACTCATTGTTTTTGCTATTGCATCTGGTCCCACCAATGTTACTATGCTAATGTGGTCAGGCCAAAAGCAGAGATCACACTTCTGATGACAAAGGCTAGTTAAAACCTGTGACATCAGTTTCTACTCAGGTGGAGGTCCTACCAATAATAAAATAGAAATTATGACCTTAACACTAGTATTAACTTCACAATGACATATGTCAAACTGGATACAAAGGAGATGGTTTGCCCTGGAACCCTGGGATGGAGAGATTTCAGTCGATGTCACAGAAGTTCAAGAATTTGAGGAAAGAAAATGAAACATTCAGGTCCTCAATTTGTACGACTGCTTCTGGTTTTGTTTTGGGTTTTCCTCCCGATCTTGCGAGGAACCTAGCAGAGGGTAGTTCATCGCATCCATTGGCTTCACAGTGCTACCTCAGGGACTGTCTCATACTTTCAACTACCATCAAAACGCAAGTCCAGGGGCTGGAGAGATGGCCTAGCGGTCAAGTGCTTGCCTGTGAAGCCTAAGGACCCCAGTTCAAGGCTTGATTCCCCAGTACCCACATAAGTAGATGCATAAGGTGGCGCATGTATCTGGAGTTCATTTGAAGTGGTTGGATGCCCTGGTGCTCCCATACTCTCTCTCTCTCTCTGTGTCTCTCTCTCTCTGCCTCTTTCTCTTTCTGTCTGTTGCTCTCAAATAAATAAATAAAAATTAAAAGAAAAAAAAAGTCCATGCCAAATCAACATCACTAGGCCTGAAATGTGTGAGTGTGTGTGTGTGTGTGTGTGTTTCAGTGTGTGTGTTTACATTTGGTTTAGAAATAAGACTCATGTGTCAGACTTCTTTTTTCACATTTCTAATGCTATGTCTGCCAATCACTTAAATTCAGGCTGTCGGCTTAAACGAGAACTATAAAATTGCAAAGAATAGATGTTAACTATAGGTCAGTTAAATGTTCTATTAAATTCTTATGGCTGGAGGGATGGCTTAGCAGTTAAGGTGCTAGCCTGCAAAGCTCAAGGACCCAGGTTCGGTTCCCCAGCACCCATGTAAGCCAGATGCACAAGGTGGTTCATGCTTCTGGAGTTCATTTTCAGAGGCTGAAGGCCTTGGCATGCCCATTCTCTATCTGCCACTTCCTCTCTCTCTCAAATATAAATAAAAATAAGATATATGGCTGGAAAGATGGATTAGCGGTTAAGGCACTTGCCTATGAAGCCTAACAACCCAGGTCTGATTCTCTAGGTCCCACATAAGCCAGATGCACATGGTGGCACAAGCATCTGGAGTTCATTTGCAGTGGCTAGAGGCCCTGAATCTCTCTCTCTAATAAATAAATAAAAATAAAAATAAATTAAAAATAAATAAATAAAAAGAAGGTATAAAAATATTCTATTAAATTTTTGAAGAGCCAGAAGACCTGGATTGAGGCTGATTCCCAAGAATAGATACTAAAGCTGATACAGACCAATTCCAGAGATGGCATCTCTGTGAGTCAAACCAAACACTCACCACCAGGTAGCCCTTTTGCCCTGGTAAGTTTATTTTGTACTTTCCACCCCTTCGATGACCACTGACACCACGGATTCTGTAGCTGCTATTGCTGCTGCTATTGAGACAAGGAGAATTGTATCTGAGTGTGTCGTGTGTGTGCTGTGGCATCTGTGTGCATAGATGTGCTTGCAAGCATTAGCTATCTTTCCTTTATCACTTGCCCTCACAGTTCCTTAACATACAGTCTGTGTTTGGGTACAAAGCTAAGGTTTCCATCACCCTGGTGACTCTCCTGTCCTCGCTCCTTACAGACTTGTATTTTAGATTATGTGTGGCGAATCAAGCTTCCAGCAAGTGCTGTCACACACCAAACCATCGTCCCAATCCATTTCCAATTTCTAATTGTCCCGGGTATATTAATTAACATTTTCAATATCTGTTAAATCTCCTGTTCTTTATATAATTTATATAATTTCTTATATTGCCACTGATATAACATGTTGGCTCCTGTTCATGATTATAGCCATCCATCAGCAATTTGTTCCTTTCTTACTAAGAATGCTTGTTTTTCTTTTATATATGGACATATTTAGTATGTAAACAACACGTGTTGGTACCATCCTTTCCCTCCTCCCTGCCCCTTCTCTGAAGAGGCCTTCCTTGTTGGGGTTGCAGGTCAACCCCATGGGGATTGTGGGTCATGCATTTTTTGGGGGAGAGGCAGTGTGTCTGTGCAAAATGTCCCAGCTTGTGGCTCTGACAATCTTTCTGTACCCTCTTCTACAAAATTCCCTGAGCCATGCTGGGAGCATTTTAAGTCTACTTCAGTGATGGGCTCTTAGGAGCCTCTGGATCTCTGGTTTGGTGGGTATTGAGTGTCCTCAGTGTCTGTCTCCTTCACCCTTGTGCTGATATCAGATTCACCAAGAAAACAGCACTCTTGCTCATTTCCCCAGTTCCTCTGTGGTTTCAGCTGGGGCCAGAGTGAAGTGCACTGGGTCATTTATCTCCTCAGGTCCAGCTCCCCTCTGAAAAAGAGAAGCAGATTCTCCAACAGAGAGTGAAGTCAGCACCGGTTAAATGGGATAACCATTATTAATTTAGAGAGAATTTAAAGGCTGTAGACCCTCTTATAGCCCAGTATTAGTGGGAGCTTGACAATGGAAAGCAGAATCATTATCTGGATATGATTCTGACTCATTTCCCAGTTCCAGATATGGTTTCCTTTCCACTGAGTGGATCTGTTAACCAATCCAAGAGCAGCTGGTTACCCACCATGGCTGTGTGCCACTATTTCCCTTGTGTGAGCATCACGTCAGGTTGTTTGCTTCTGAGTCGCTTAGACTTTGAGTTGCTTAGGCAGATGTTGGCCACTTTCCCCTGGTGGCTCATGTATCAGCTTCCAGCCCTAGATGGGCTAATTGTCTGGGGACTGGTGCTCTTCCGGATCCATGCCAACAGCGTATGGTGTCTTCAGCAGTAGGGTCTTACCATTAACCTCTGGTGGGTAATCAAGTGCTCTGAAAGAAGTCTGTCTTGTTTGTTTTGGGAGATCTAGTAGGTCTCTCTGATCAACAGCTCATTGTGGATATAAACTGGTACAGGGAATTACAGGCCAGCGTCACAGTTCTGAGATGATAATTCACAGATACTCCCCTGCTAGGACACAGTGAGAAGGTGTAGAGAAAATGGCGGTGTCCTATTCAAGGTCTGTCCCCTTGAGTCAGAACAGGAAGCTCTGGCCTTTTTGCATATATGATTAGTGGGGGAAAGCTATCTACCCTAATAACCTCTGTGGTATCCTTTGTACAACATCTGTTGATTCAAAAGATCTGATGCATGGTGGGGAAGGGTCTTATTAATCCCAATATTGTAGGATTAAGGTCACTACTAACCAGGCAAATTAAGAATGTGATCAAGTACATTAATGACCATTCAATCCTGATTATAAAATAAAATAGGGCAAGAGGAACTTGATTGGAGGCTCCTAGAATATGCATACTGTGTGCTCACGATAGTCCGCACATCTCTTAGTTTGATGGAGAAACAACAGCTTTGATTGGCTATAACCCCATTTTGCTCTTAGAAGAAAATGAGCGGATCTAAAGCATGCCATTTGGACAATCTGTAGAGGTGGTCTGAAAATCCTTGGGCTCAGGTCAAAGAGAGTTAGGAGATGGGATGGAGCCGTGCCAGGGGGCGGGCTCTGCTGGAAGAGGGACAGGTTGTTCTTCAGAAGAGACAATGAGCACCTGCTGTGTGTGGTGTGGGCTTCTTGTAAGTGCTGACATAAGCAAACACCCCAGGGAGATGAGCATCAGGGATCTAGTGAAATATAGTCTGAAGCTAAAGGTCAAATGAGATAGTGCTGGAAACCTTAGGGATGCTTTAAAACGGGAGCTAGAGACAGGGGCTGCTCATTAGAGCTGGTTCCGAAGCACCACCTTCACTTTATCAGGGAAATTGTTCATTTGTGTGAAAATTTGACCTCTGTCATTGTGCCAAGTAGACTAGGGCCCGGGAGCCATGCGGGCTCACGTGAGCTTGCAGGAGTGAAAGCTACCTGGGGACTCCTTTCAAAGGATACTGCCAAGGTGAGCAGGCCCACGAGCTGACCTTCCTTCTCCCCTTTTCCATTTATATCTGTTTGTAAAGTTCAAATAGTTCTCGGAATCTTCCCCCCTCCCCTCAAAAAAGAAAGCGCTTCAAATGCAATAAAATGATGAGCGATTCCAAAGGAATGAAGCTATAAAAAGAGAAGGTGAAATAAAAATGTCACACCCAGGAAGGCTGGTTATTTAGGGAAATGTAATTCAGATAGGTAGGTTACAATTGCCACACTTCTTAACCTACATTACATTGAACCTTAAAATTTTACGGTGGCATGACATTTTAACCAGACACAAGCATTATTGGTAATGTGTTACTGCAGAAAAAAGCGGTAAAAGGCATTCTTACAAGTATTGATTATCCAGAGAAAATAATCATTGGGAATTATTATTTCAATTCTTCAAGCATTTAGAACTTATCAAAACTGCATCACAAAGGAAAAGAGAATGATGACCTGTGATTATGTGGTACAGAGAATGAACGAAGAAAAGTTGAACTTTCATATTTTACTGTATTTGAATATATGTTGATCTGAAACACATCAAAAACAGAAATCACACGCATCCATGAAGATGATATGTAGCATGTTAACACACGTACCTACTGTGTAATCAGATTAAATATCTGTCTCCTCTGCCATTTAGAGCTACTTGTTCAAATGGGAGATGACCCCCACAGGCTCATATGTTGAACACTTGGTCCCCAGCAGGTGGCACTGTTTGAGAAGATTGTGAAATCTTCTGGAGGTGGAGCCTGGCTGGAGGAACAGGGTTACTGGAGGTGAACCTTGGTTTTATCATCTGTCCTCCACTTCCTGCCAGTTCTCTGCTTCCTGACTATCGATACAGCACGACCAAATGCCTTCTGCACCATGATGGGCTATATCCTTTTGATAAGCTAAAATAAACCCTTCCTCCCTCAGGAAGCTTCTGTCAGAGATTTGATCACAACAAGAAAAGTGACTAATACACTTCTTTATAGAAAAACACTTAAAAATTCCATCTTTGGGCTGGAGAGATAGCTTATTGGTTAAGGCGCCTGCCCGCTAAGGCCAAGAACGTCAGCTCCAATCTCCAGGTCCCACGTTTAGCCAGATGTAAAGTGACACAAAAGCGCAATGCCGCACTTGACCACAAGGGGGCGCACGCATTTAGATTTCGTTCGCAGCAGCTGAGAGGCTGATGGCACGCCTATTCTCTATCTGTCTTCCTCTCCCTCTCTCTCTGTCTCTCTCTGTGTCTCTCTCAAAAAAAAAAAATCCATCTTCTAGCTGTTTGAAACATGTGGCAATCTATGGTCACCCTGCTGTGCAATAGCCCTACAGAAATTCTTACTCCTTGCAACTGCAAACTGGTACACACTGGCCAGTCTCCCTCCACATCCCACCCCAGCCTCTGGTACACACTATCTACTCTCAACCTCTATGAGACAAAAATGTTTAGATTTGATATAAAATCTCATGATGTGTTATCTTCTATGCCTCACTATTTCGCCTGACATAATGATGTGCACTTCTATCCAGTGACAGGATGTCATCCTTGTGTGACTGAATAGAATTCCTTTGTGCATAAATGTCATTGGGTTTATTCATTCATCAGTTGACGGACACTGGAGCTGTCTCCATTCTGAGCAATGATACAATAAAAATGGAAGTTCTGATGCCTCCTCAACATGCTAATTTCATTTCCTTTCGATAGGTATATTCAGAAATGGGATCTTTTGTATGGCACATTGTAGGCCTGGTCCTAGCCAGACCACATGGCAGAAGAAAACAGGAAGTGGCTTCTGTGAACATGGCTTTCTGCGCAGGCTTGGTGTGACAACAGCTACGGTCCCATGCTCGCGAGAAGCCTGCTACAAGATGTCCTGTCCAGAGACAGGCTGTCATTGGTCAGAAAAAGGGGGACCACCCCATACAAGGATTGACCAGCCAAGCCCCTTAAACCCACATGCACTTCCTGAATAAACGAGTTTGCGGCAGCTCGCTTCCAGCTTTCACCCAACTCCCGGAGTCTGTGTCGTGACTCTGCGCTGCTCACCCCGACTCAGCAGAGACCCTACCGTCCCTCCTGGGCTGGCCTTGGGGGGAACTGCAACAATCTTTAATTGATATGGTAATATTATTTTCTATTTTTGGAAGAAACTCCACTCTGTTTTCCAGAATAGCTGAACTAATTTACAGTGTAACGGTTTCCTTTTTGGCCATAATCTTCCAGCTTTTGTGTCTGTATTCTTTTTGACGTTAGCCATTCTAAATAAGATGGCTTGATATCTTATTGTGGTTTTGATTTCCATTTTTCTGACAATTAGTGATAATGAGCTGTTTTTCACACCCCTGTTCATAATGTATATGTCTCTTTTTCCTTTCACCTTTTTTTCTTTTCTCTTTTTTAAAAATATGCTTTTACTATTGACTCCTTTTTCAGATGTATAGTTTATACAGTTTTCCCTGTTTTTCAGGTCATCTCTCTTCTCTGATGACTGTTTCCTTCACCTTTTAGTTGGACTTACTAAGTATCCACAAGTATCTTTGTTTGCTTTTGTCGCCTGTGATGTAAGCGTTCTTGTCTTAAGGGGGTCTTGTCTTGCCAGTCCCAATGTCCTAAAACCTTCCTCCTGATATCTTCCTGTACTTTCATTGTTTCAAATCTTAAATTTAAGTCGTGAACACAATTTGACTTGGCTCTTATCTGATGCGGGAGGGTCTTATTCTTCTGCATGCAGATTCCAAATTTTCCCACCACCATGAGTATCTTCAAAGAATTCCCATTTATCCAGTGGATTTTCATCCACTTTTATCAAAGAGCAGAAGGGCTTGCTTCTAAACTTTCTATATTCCATTTGTCTACGTGTGTGCTTATGTCCGAACAGTTACACACTAATTTGACTACTACAGCTTTGCAATATATCTTGAAGCCAGGTAGTGAAAGGTTTCTTGCCTTATTCTGTGTGTTCCAAATAACTTCAACTATTCATGAAGTTTTGTGTTCCTATAGGAAAAAAAAAGGTGTTTTGCCATAGCTGTGAAGAATTGGTATTTTAATAGTAAATGCACCGAATATGTCAATGTTTTAACAATATTTGTCCTGCCAACGCATAAACACAATCCACAGAGCTTTTACAACTGTATCTCCTCTTCAGGTGATTGAAGACAAAATTTCATAGCTTTCATTGTAGAGATATTCTCACCACTTTGGTAAAATTTATTCCTAAGAATTTTTGTTTGCTTACTTTTGTTTTGTTTTCATTTTTTATGGCTATTGTAAGCAGATGCTCTTGATTTTCTATTTCAAATAGTTCACTTTTGGTAAAGAACAACAGTACCAAATTTTATCTGTTCATGTTGTGTCGTTCACCTGTGATGAAGCCATTTAATAGCTTAACGCTTTTGGTGGAGTCATTTGGGGTATATAATTATATACAAGTTCATGGGATCTGAACATAGCGGCAATTTTACTTCTTTTTCAGTTTGAATGCCATTATTTATTCCTCCATTGTGTGTGTGTGTGTGTGTGTGTGTGTGTGTGTGTGTTGTTGGGTACTGAGCTAAACTCTTGTCCATTGTCCATTTGGCAAGAGCTCTATCTCTGAAGATATTGTCCTTTTTAAATTTCTCTTGCCAGCCAGGCATGGTGGCACACACCTTTAATCCCAGCCCATGGGAGGCAGAGGTAGGAGGATTGCTGTGAGTTCGAGGCCACCCTGAGACTATATAATGAATTCCAGGTCAGCCTAGGCTACAGCGAGACCCTACCTTGAAAAACAAAATGAAACAAAATTTCTCTTCCCTAATTACTCTGAGTAGTACTGTTAATACCATGTTAAATGAAAGTGGTACATATGGGTGTTTTATCTGACCATAGATAATTGAGAGAGAGTTCACCTTTTCTCTACTCAGCATAAGGTTCAAGGTGCTCATTATCTTTGGCCTTCATTATATTCATTCAGTGGCTTCCTCATGAGGAGATGTTGAGTTTTATCACATGCCTTCTTTGCACCGTTCAAAACTTCATACTTATCCTTCATTCTCTTGATGTGTTACAAACATTCATGGGTTTGAAAGTGTTGAAATAAAGGTTACATTTTATTTACTTATGTTTTCACAGATCACATGTTGGACTCGTGGTTCTAACTCTTGTTTCTGGTGAAATTATCTTGTTTTCAATAATTTTAACAACAAATGAACTGAGCATTTACAAAAAGTGTCAAAGTTAAGCATCATACCTAACAGATGATTAAACATGTCATTGTGGATTCTAATTCCATGGGTTCCTAACATAATGAGGCCACTTTTACTTATAGAGTATTTATATTTATAATATTTTCATAGAACCGTCAAAATTTTTCTTACAACTAAAACTACTGTGAATCACCTCAATGAGAGTTTTCACATTCATCTGCATATTTATGGGCAAAGTAAAGCCACTAGTAGGTGTAAACAAGAAATTTTCTGTACTCTAATGGGTTAACCAATTTTCATTCCCTGGGACAAAATCCCTGAGAAAATCTCCTTACACAAAAGACAGATTTTGTTTGGCTCTCCAATTCAGAACTTTCAGTTCATGGTCACATAGGCTCACGGCTTTGGGCTTTGGCACAATATGTCACTTTGAGCAAGCCTGTGACAGAACAGAGCTCCCCATGGCAGCTGTAAGCAGACAGATGAAGTGGCCAGGGTTCCTACACAGCAGTCAAGGCCACAGGGTGGTGACCTCATGTCCTTCTACAAGGCGAAACCTCCTACAGATTCCACCAGCTCTCAACAGCACCACCAAGTGGTAAACAAACTTATAACATGTGGGCCATTGGAGAACATTTAAGAGAAATTATTTATTTTATTTTATTTTATTTTATTTTATTTTATTTTAATTTATTTGACAGAGACAGAGAGAGAAAGAGGCAGATAAACAGAGAGAGAATGGGTGTGCCAGGGCCTCCAGCTACCACCAATGAACTCCAGATCTATGCACCACCTTGTGCATCCATCTTACATGGGTCCTGGGGAACCAAGCCTTGAACTGGGGTCCTTGGGCTTCACAGGCAAGCACTCAAGCGCTAAGCCATCTCTCCAGGCCAAGAGAAATTTTTTTTTTAACTCATGTGCAGATTAATCCAGGTTGTCATTTTGACAGTGTTTAGGTCAATTTGGAAATAAATCTCTGGGAATTCTTTGAGGGATTTTTCTAGATTTAGCTAATCATGTTGGAAAGACCCACCCTAGATATGTGTGGCATCATGCCATGGGCTGGGCCCTAAAAAGAAAGCTGACTGAGAAAGAGCCTACTTCCTGCCTATGGATGCAACATGACTAAAGGACTGAATCTCCTCAAACTAGATCCATTCTTCCTTAATTTTTTTTTCAGGCACTTGTCCCAGCACGAGAAATTGCATGCACAGAAATTCCACAGAGTTCAGGCTGTTGCTAATAGCATTGACAAGGGGAACCTTAAATGTGGAGAGTGTAGTAACACAAGGTCCAATACAGGTCGACAGTACATTTAAGTTTTAAGTCAATATTTGATTACAAATATCATGTTTTTCACTTGCACTTCAGATATTGCTTTGGCTGTGGAATCTTAAGATTACTAAATCTGGTGCTAAGCATGTTGCAATATTTTGTATATTCTCTTGCTTTTTTAAAATAAACATGGATTTTTATGGAGTAAAATGCTAAATAACAACTTTAAGACAACAGAAGTTTTTGAGGGGGCCGAGATCATGGAGAACTCTCAAATAATAAGCTGTAAGAAATAAAAGACACACTGCCTTCTCTACTACCATCTACACAAGGAATGTACACACTAAGTTAGCTATTATTCAAAACATCTTTTGATCTATTGGTAGCAAAAATAAGGTTTTTTAAGGAAACAATCTACTTGCTATAATTGTCATTGGTATGCCATCACTTGCTTCAGGTTGAATAACTGAGCTAAAATAAATATGTGCATATTTGATAATAGTTGAAAAACATATGTAGTGGATAGGACATATATTTTAGTAAAATGAGCTTTTTGAGAAATTAAGATATCTTCTTTCTGTTTCAATTGCTTTCTGTACACATTCCTGTTTCTTTCCCTTTAAGCCAGTTTAAGTGTCAGAAATTATAGTTTCTGCTTTTGATGTGAAGTCAAGCATAATCAAATGAATGATGGAATATGGAACACTCTGCATGCCCTAAGAGGTAGTATTTAATTTCTGATAATAATTTAGAAACTTAGAAATCTTCAAATTCCATTTGAATTCTCATTGAAGGGGAAATGAAAAAGTATTTAAAAGATGACACTGCTATGAAAGGATAGGTAGTGACCCAGGTGCTGTTTACTTAAGCAATTATTTCAATTGACTTTCAATGAAAAGCGTCTCTTTTCAGTTACAATCCCTGGAGGCATCACATAAATTATTTAACAAACTGATTATCAGATGGGGTATATAATCTGATTGGGGATAAACTATCATCCTTAAAAGAGATTTCTTTGCTTTTAATATGTTTCCCCTTCCAGAGAAGGAAAAGCTAATGTCATGCTGAACCCTGTGATTTGAAGTGGAGAGAACAGCCTTGACAAAGCCTTTTCTTTCATGGCCAGAGCCATCTGGAGCTAATTGTTTTAGTTATGGTAATGGTGCCCTCCAGAGGAATTTTGCAGGAATTTGAAAGGCTAAAAGAAACAGAAAAATAAGGGCTGTGGAAAAGAAGGACTGAAATACAAACTTTCAAAAGAAAATTAACATTTTAGAGTTAAGTGTATGATTAAGATAGCCCTTACTTTAAACTTGGTGCTAAAAAGCAAAAATAAACCCATAACAAGAAATATCAATAAAACACATTTTAATATTTCAGACAATTTGTGAATCTATATTTGTGTATATATATATATATATATATATATATATATATAATCTAAAATAGGCCATGCATTTAAAAATAAATGTTTAAGCAAGCAGTAAGACTATGATTAGTGAATTCAAAGACATGATCCCAGGGCTTCTGTTCTTCCATACTCTTCTGGAAGGATCTTTAGGATATAGTGTAAATGAATGGTAATTTACTAACAGCATCACTGAAATGAGTAGAAGTTGTCTTCATCAATTATTGAAAGGAAAACTGAAATGAAGAAGCCCAAAGCCCTGGGTTATGGATAGGAAGCCAAAAGTGGCACCATGGGATATCGTCAGGTAAAAATAGACAATGAATATATTAATTGCAAATATACAGCCATTTCATCCTCGCTATTTGTGAACTTAAACCTTTTTTATATTTTTAAACCAATAGTTTAATTTTTAATCATTTATTTATTATTTATTTGCAAGCAAAGAGATAGAGAGAAGAGAGACAGATAGAGAATGGGCATGCCAGGGCCTCCAGCCACTGCAAAGGAACTCCAGACATGTGCACTCCCTTGTGCATCTGCCTTACAGTGAGGAAAATGGAATGTGAAAGGACGCAATAGAACTGGACAAGCATCCTCCTGCCAGCCCTTGCCTTTAGGCACACATAATGGAGGCCACCACCCAAACTTGATCTTCCTGACAGATAAAGGAGAGGTTCCAGGAATCATTAACTTAGGCCTTAATGCAAAATGCAGGTGTTTACTGTTACCTAAGGAATGGCATGGACCCCTCTGTGCAAATGTACCATGACCTTCCTGTATCTCTTTGTTTCTAAATATCTTTGTGATTACATAGCATAGAATGTTTCTTGCCTATGTCCCGCCTATGTGATTTATGTAATGAAGACCTTGTGACTTCTTGCAATACCCCCTTCCCCCGTTTAACAGTAACTTTATGGTTTAACTCCCATCCTATCTTTTCCATGAACTTCATGTGGTTATTTCCAATAAAAGCTGATACTCCAAATAGCTCAATGCTGTACCCCAAGACCCTGAACTCTGGGGTATAGAACTGGTGTGCACCAGCTTTTCTTCTTTTTCTTTTCTTTTTACCCAATAAAACTTTGCCTCACATTCTGTGAATCTATGGTCTTACTTGTGCAACACTGGACCCCATAACAACATGGGTACTGGGGAATCAAACCTGGGTCCTTTGGCTTCGCAAGCAAACACCTTAACCACTAAGCCATCTCTCCAGCCCAACCTTTCTAATTATACAGAATGCATAATGATTATCTCATAAAAAAGTTTGACTGTCATTTCAAAATGACATTTGTTAATTTCTCATTTCACTCACTGAAGGAAATTCTAATGAGAGAAAGGCAGGTGATAGCCAATGATTGGATGAGTTTGTGCACAAACACCACAGGTAGTTCCTACATTGCACATGCTGAAGGGGAAACAATTTCTTTTCATAATATACAGAAATAATTACACAGAGTTAATTTGTCTTCATTTTATAGGATGACACCAAGTGTGTATGCCTTACAGCAGAAAACCGTGATGTTTAATGAGAAGAGGGACAAGGCTTCTTATAACGTTCATGAGAAAAGTAAAGAAAATGAAAAGATCGGGAGAAAAAAACTGGTGAGCAGAAAAGGAGACTGCTTCAAGTCTTAGAAATAAGTAGAAATTACCAGGGGCAATGTGCCCAAAAGTCCCAGGTATTTTGAAATAGGAAGCCTTTTTTATAGCATCTTGGTCCCATTTTAAACTTTTTTTTTCTTTTTCTTTCTTTCCATTCCTTTTTATTTTCTGCTACAGTGTGCTTTCTAATGCTATCAAAATACTTTTTTAAAATTTGTTCTATCCAAAAAAACCATGACACATAACAATTTCATAAGACATCTTTTCCTAAAAGGCCTAAAATATTAACCAAAGTAATTATTTGATATTTCAAGCATGCAGATAATGGAAAATTTATAAAGCACATCTCTTAACATATGACTCAAATATAAAAAACATTATATCAACCATGTTTTCCACTCATCTCTATTATATAAAATAAAATATTAAAGGTTCAGTAATAATGAAGGAAACTCTTATATCTTTCACTCTTTGCTTCTTGAAGGACATCATATTTATAGGTAATGAGTTCATTTCATAAGAGCAAAGCTAAGAAGTACAGCCAGCAGATAAAAGAGCAGAGATGGGCTGGAGAGATGGCTCAGCAGTTAAAGGTATTAGCTTGCAAAGCTTGAAGATCTGAGTTCAGTTCTCTTGTACCCATGTAAATCCAGATGTACAAAGTGGTTCATGTATGTGGAGTTCATTTGCGATGGCATTAGGCCCTGGCATACCCATTCTCATTCATTCTTTCTCTCTCTTTCTCTCTGACTGTCTCTACTTGCAAATACATAAATATTTTTTAAAGTGAGGCATGCTGGAGAGATGGCTTAGCAGTTAAGGCACATGCCTGCAAAGCCTAAGGACCCGGTTTCAATTCTCCAGGTCCCATGTAAGCCAGATGCACATGGTGACGCATGCATCTGGAGTTCGTTTGCAGTGGCTGGAGGCCCTGGCGCACCCATTTTCACTCTCTCTTTCCCTCTCTCTGCTTCTAATAAATAAATAAAAATAAAGTGAGACATTAATCCCAACACTCAGGAGGCAGAGGTAGGAGGACCACTATGAATTTAAGGCCAGCCTGAGACTAATAGTGAATTCCAGCTCAGCCTGGGCTAGAGCGAGACCCTACCTTGACACAAAAAGAAAGAAAGAAAGAAAGAAAGAAAGAAAGAAAGAAAGAAAGAAAGAAAGAAAGAAAGAAAGAAGAAAAGAAAGAAGAGCAGGGATATTTTTGTTTCATGACTATATTTCCTTATTTATGATTTAGTGCAAAAATCCCTAGTTCCATTATTTATATCAAATACTCAGTGTCTATCTTATGAGTGAATCACAGTATTCTTACCCATTACTGTTAGTTTTCTGTTTTGCATTTTATCAATATTGCAAACAAATTGTAATTAATCTCTCTTTTTGAAAGTATTATACTTATTTATTTTACAGAGAGTATATTAGAGAGAGAGAGGTACAGAGGTGGAAAGAGAGAGAGAGAAAGAAAGAATGGGTACACCAGGGCCTCCAGCTACTGTTAACAAATTCCAGACACAGGAACCACCTTGTGCATCTGGCTTACGTGGGTACTGGGGAACCGAATGTGGGTCCTTAGGCCTCACAGGCAAGTGCCTTAACCACTAAGCCATCTCTCCAGCCTCTGCAATTAATCTTTCAATATGCCCATTTAAATATCTTTTTAGAACGTAGCTGGGGTAGACATCTAAAAGTAAAATAACTATGTCTCTGGGAAACCCCATCATTTACAGTGTTCAGTGAAATCACTTTGCTCGGTATTGGAACCTGGACAAGTTACACAGCTGCCAGTGATGTGTAAACGTATCCACTTCCCATGTCGACTACCGATGTTATGGTCGTGCCATGGCATTCCGTTTTGATCACTGAAGCTGGACAGCATAGTATAGAATGTCAATGGTCAGAATTTGCCTCTGTGAGCTCCTTGTTCACATATTTTAATCATTTTCATTTTGGTTGTCTTTTGTAAGTTATTAATTTATTGATATCATTCATTGAAAAATTCACCACCAATAGCTATTTTTTGTGTTCCTGGTGAGCTTTCTAACATACTTAAAAGTGGAATTGTCTTTGCTTTGTGCTTTGTCTACATTAATAAACTATTTCTTGTAATAATTACCAATGACAGTTTCCTGAAAAGGTATTCCAAACATTTGAAGAAAGCTCATCTCATTATGAATTAATCCAGCTATTTCTTCATACAGGGCAACCAAGAGGAAATATGAATTCACTCATTAGTGGAAAAATAGCCAATTACCTGTCAGCAACAATTGAACAATTCACTTTTCAATATTCAGTAGTTACATCTCTATTGTATATGTGCCTATACACAAACATAATCATATGTTTTCATACTATTTCTCCTTTGTTATTAATAGTAAGTAACCACTGTCTATATTTGCATTTTAAGTTATTAACTAGAAATGTTAAGGCACCATTAATTATTTTAAAATATAATCTATAGCCAACAAGAAATGTTGATGTGCCGGGCGTGGTGGTGCTCGCCTTTAATCCCAGCACTCGGGAGGCAGAGATAGGAGGATTGCCGTGAGTTCGAGGCCACCCTGAGACTACATAGTGAACTCCAGGTCAGCCTGAACTAGAGTGAGACCCTACCTCGGAAAAAAAAAAAAAAAAAAAAAAAAAAAGAAATGTTGATGAGTTTTCTTACTGGTTCTAAGAATTTGCCTATAAGAATCTCTTGACGTATCCCTAAAAATTATGAACATCACAGTATAATGATAACTTTTATTATATTTTATCTACCATTCAATACATAGTATTTCCAATGGGTTGCATATATACTAGGCCATGCCTAGCTGTTTAGGTGGGTGGCTGGAGATTCAAAATGAGGCAGTCTTAGGTGCCCCCAGGTCCTTACACTTGTGCAGAAAGTGAACTTAACTGTTGAAGCGTCTCTCCAGCCTTGGGTTGAATTTTTCATGTACATATAAAATATTTATATTGTCTAAAAATAATTTGCCTTTGGCCAAATGTTTTTTTTTTCCTTCTAATGAAAGCTCCTGTTTTTGTATTAGCTGCAATATTATTTATATTATTTATTCTAAAACTTCTATTTTAGGTGTATTCTACATTTTATATTTTCATATTCCATCTAGTGTACTTACTTTTTTATTTTCCCACATGAAACTCCTTTGATACACTTTATCACCTGAGGCTTGGACAGCTGCACAGAACTCTAAGCCTGAATAAGACAACTAAGTTAATAATTTTATAGAGAAAGATATGCCTGATTTATCAGTGTGATTTCTAGTGCTTAGCCAGTGATGGTCTGAAGGAGTTTCAAAGTATAAAACAGTTTCTAAAAGTTTCTAAAAGTCCTTGTAGAACCTTAACCTCCTGTTTTAGTTCTTGGGAGCTGGTGAAGAAGGAAGGTTTCAACACTTGGGCTATTATTACAATTAGCTGGTCATTAAAAATGCGTCAATGGTGTGTGTGAACGGAAGAGATTAGAGAAAGTGATTTTGAGAGCTGCCATGTCAATCATTCCAGGTGACCAAACAAGTCATGAGAACACATAGTTTTATTTGTACAGAAGTTGATTAGATAAAACTAACTGAACATATTTTCTTTTTCATAGTGCTAGAGCGAACCATTAGACGTGAAGTGAGTTCCAGGTATCACCTTCTCAGAATTCGTGGTGGTGAGAGAAATTAGACTTGGAAGAACACACACAGGGTAAGAAATTCAAAGCTACAAGTGTGTTGTGAAAAATTTTCTGTAAGAAAATATTCAGGCATTTGCTTTATATAATCATATAGCTATCTGAATAATTTAAAATTCTTAATGCCTGAATAATTTAGAAATTATTAATTCTTAAATTGAGTTAGTAATCTATGATCAAGATATCTTTCTCTCTCAATATACATATATAGATATACATATATGTATCCATTATATATACATGTATATATGTATATGTATACATAGAGGGGAATATACATTAATATATATTTATGGTGTGTGTATGTATGTATGCACATGTGTATATTGATTTCAATGACTATTTTCAAAATATCAGTTGAGAGACTACATTAATATGGCTGCTGTAATAATTTAATTTAATTTTTTTTCGGTTTTTCAAGGTAGAGTCTCACTCTAGCTCAGGCTGACCTGGAATTCACTCTATAGTCTCAGGGTGGCCTCGAACTCACAGTGACCCTCCTACCTCTCCCTTTCCGAGTGCTGGGATAAAAGGCGTGCCTCACTATGCCCAGAATAATTTAATTGTTAAGGATTATGGTTGAAAAATGAAGACAGACCATATGCGTCATGATCACATGATCATGATGAGCAGCTGACTTTGAACTGGCTCAACAAGTCAAATTCAAAGAAAGCGGGGAGGGGAATAAAAGCAATAAATTCGCTGATAACTATACACGTTTGAATTTCAGCGAACTCAGAAGGGGGGAGGGGTGGATATCAATTACTAGGGATGAGTGTTGAGTCCTCCAGATGCTTCTGGGAAAAAAAGTCAAGTCCTTATTACAAAGCCATCAGGTGTGACCTATGCTTGTGAAATGGTTTCGTTTCAAGCGTGTCCTCCCTTTTCCCATGATAGGTAGAATTTCCAATTGTGTGTCACATTGAATCTTTCATTTCAGTAATGTGAATTAGGTTCTCAGGAAGAAAGACTAAAAATCCTACAAACTTTAGAAAACATTTGAGATAGCCCTAGGTGTATGACTTATTAAATCTCCTGAGTATGGCTATGTATTAGGATGTTACAATACACATAAGGAATAACCAAAACATTATGACGGAGTCTCTGCCTCCAGGAACTTCTACTCAACAAAGGAGAAAGGTGGTGTAGTGTGATAATGGAGGCACAGGGGTTATAATGTGAGTTTAGTTTGAGGTAGTGACAGAAAGAACATGAGCTGTCAATGTGATTTGGTAAGCTTACTGAATCAAGCCAAAAAAAAAAAAAAGTTATCTTCTAAAGAAAATGTCTAAAAGGAAAAAAAAAATTTCTCCAAATTTCATATTAATTATCTATCAGTTTAAAACGCTCTCCATCAGTGCTGGAGAGATGGCTTAGTGGTTAAGGTGCTTTCCTGCAAAGCCAAATGACTCAGATTCAATTCTCCAGTGCTCATGTAAAGCCAGCTGCACAAAGTGTCACATGCATCTGGAGATCATTGGCAGTGGCTGGATGCCCTCACGTGCCTGTTCTTGTCTGTCTGTCTTCTATTTCTCTCAGATTACAAATAAATCCATATTCCCATGGTTGTGCCATCACACAATGTATACATGTGTTGAACTATCATGCTATGCCTCTCACTAATGTACAAACATTATTATCCACTAAAAACGATAAATAGAAATTTAGTAATTATGAACTTAGTCTTCCTTTCAGTAGAATTCTAAGTTTATCTCACAACTGATTTGTGAGGCTCTCAGAACTGTATTCACTCAGGAAACAATGAAGACATAGCTTCAAGTTCTAGTTATTTGTTTTCTGTATTTTAAATTATCCCTAAAAGCAATTTTAAAATGCTAGCCATGCCAGATTCCCATCAATGGCTTGTTCAGACACATCTTTACCAAGGCTGTGAGTCTGCCAAGATTCGTGAGGCTGAATTATAAAAGGAAAAACACAGCCTGTCTCCAGGATACTTCAAACACCTTTGTAGCAATAAACATAAACTCTTAAGAGATATTTATGATACATAACAATACAGAAATAATACAAGTGTACAATCCAGTGACTAGGTCATATTAATCATTTATCAGGAATAATAAACATGAGTGTGTGTGTGTGTGTGTGTGTGTGTGTGTGTATTTATTTTTGGAATGTCTCCTTCTGCCCCACTCTGAAGGCCTAGTCTTCATCCCATGGTGTCACTAGAGATGATAGAATCATAAGAAGGTGGGCCTAGATTGAGCCCTTAGGTCATTGGCTAAAGAAGATGGGACCCAGAAAGATCTTAGGTCATGGGTTCTAGAGAGACGTCTTAAGAATGTGGCCCTAGAGAGAGGTCTGATGTGTTTGGCAGGGTATCCTGAAAGGAGCTGTAGAACCCTGATTTCTTTCCATCTCTCACTGACTGTCCCCTGCCAGCAGATGACTAGGTGTTAGTTCTGGCACCTATGTTCCACCACCCACCATGAGGTGCTGCCACACCAGAGGCCCAAAGGAACAGGGCCAATAACTTAGGAACTTGAATGTCCAAAACTGGAAGTTAAAATAATCATTATTATTATTTTTTTGTATCACTTGACTTTTCTTGGGTTACATTCATGGGAAATGCCCAGCACACGTGTATGTAAACATCTGTGCATCTACATATATAAAACACATTAGATTATTTTAAGAATTCCTTTTGAATTCAAAGAGCTCAAAGTCCCAGATTTATTGTCCTTTCCCTGTGGCCCCGAGAAAATCCAACATTTTCTCCCACTCTCAATTTTTTTTTTAACTATAAATAGGATGTGATTTCATTTGCCTTATTTGTTTCACAGAATTTTTGAGAGGATCAAATGCTAAAATATGTGGACTGAAAAGTACCAAGCAGCAGCTAAGTGAACATGTATATTTTAGGATTCTTCACTAGGGAGACACTATGAACTAGAAAACTTTTAATTGGAAAGAAAAGTCATATTTCATTATATATAATTCATGTTTGGAAGTACTTCTTACTTAAAACCCACAGGGTTCATTCCTTTATGTTTTATAACAATTCAATTTCAATGAAATCACATTATCTTCAGTCATCAGACTTCAGTGTCAGTATGATAGAATTAAATGGCAGAGAGAACACTACTTCAAAATGAAAGGGCCATGTACATTTCTATTAAAACATAAAGCCGGGTGTGGTGGCGCACGCCTTTAATCCCAGAACTCGGAGGCAGAGGTAGAAGGATCGCCGTGAGTTCAAGGCCACCCTGACAATACAGAGTGAATTCAGGTCAGCCTGGGCTAGAGTGAGACCCTACCTTGAAAAACGAAAAAAAAAAAAAAAAAAAAAACCATAAGATTAGTAGAACTCATGTATGTTTTGCTGTATTGTATCATCATTTACATTGCATGTTTTCCTACAAATATTCAAGCATTGTTTAATATAACATCTAATATAATACTATCTGTTACTAATTACATTTAACATTGGGAAGTCCTTTGTCTACAGATATCCGTTCAGTATTGGAAATTTTACTCATTTAAAGTATATCTGGATCCTTACATCCCTCTCTTCTTTAATTCCTTCCCTTTTTATTTAATCTTATGTTTTTCCACTTTATTTTCTTCTTGAAAAAATAATTTTATCATTGTGAACTTCCTGGTAATAACAAATTGCAGATTGGTCTGGTCATATTCTTATATTCCCCGGCCCCTGCACCCCTTCCACTGAAGGCCCTCCTCAGTGAGGTTGTTGCTATTCACTGTGGGGTCCTGAATGCACCAGTCAATCTCACTTTTTTGGGGGGGAGGGCAATGCCTCAGTATACACCTTCCCACCCTGTGGCTCATACAATCTTCCTGCCCCTTTTTCTACAATGTTCCCTAAGTCTTGGTGGGCGTGTTCTAAGTTTCCTTTAGTGTCCAGTTCTCTACAGCGTCTGAATTTCTGCTTTGATGAATTTTGAGTCCCCTTGGTGTCTACCACGAACCTCCCTGGAGGAGATTGTTAATATTTGAAATCTCCACGTCCTCTGTCATGTCCCCTGGGCCCTGGTAGATGGGATACAGACGATTTATTTACCTTGCGCTGTCAGGTTGGCGGGTCTTTGCTCTTCCCGGTGTTGCTGTAAAAAGGAGACTCTCCAACCAAGAGTGAGAGGAACACGGATGAAAGATAATAAACATAGTCCTTTCAAAGACTTTTTAGGTAGGGTTTAAAAAATATTTTAATAATTTATTTATTTTAGAGAGAGAGAGAAGAGGCAGAGAGAGAGAGAGAGAGAGAGAGAGAGAGAAAATGGGCACACCAGCCACTGCAAACGAACTGCAGATGCATGTGCCACCTTGGGCATCTGGCTTACGTGGGTCCCGGGGAACTGAACCTGGATTCTTAGGCCTCGTAGGCAAGGGTGGTAACTGCTAGGCCATCTCTTCAGCCCCTTACAAAAGCATTTTTATTAGCATTCCCTCTCTTCTTAGGCAAAGAATGGTGGGGACGTCTCTTGATCGTCTATGTCCTTCTTACCCATAGGATTCTGGCTTAGTTCTCCGTGCCAGGTATGAGTAACTCCCAGGGAGCAAGTCTCACATCCAAACAGAGAGTATCTGATTACCCCATTGCCTGTGTGCCACTGTGACACAGTCGCGTCCATCTTGCCTGCCTGGTTCGTTTTGTAGCTTGCAGGATCCCATGTTTATTCACAATGTTGCTGTCCATCATCCCCAGCAACTCACGCAGCATTTTCCAGCATTATGAGCTAAGCTTCGGGAGCTTTCAGTTCCAGTGGATCTTTGCTTAACCCCGCACTCACAGCCTGCAGTGACTTCTGCAATAGGGTCTTACCTTTTATCTCTGGTGGGTAACCAAGTTGTTTGGCAATAACTCGCATTGTTAGGGGACCTCTTGGGCCTTCCTGACCAACAGCTCTCTGTGGAAGCTAGTCTGGTTCTGACAACAGGGACTTACCAGCCAAAATCGACGGGTTTAGGGTGGAACTGTCTCACCTACAGGGCACTTCTGCATGGACAGCCCCCTCCCCCAGCCTTATTAAGATGTAACAAGGTTATGGGGGTTCAGGAAAAGTCTGTGAACCCCAGACCCTAAGTTTTGTCTGTTCTTAACCAAACAATTGGATAAAACCAGACTGAGAAGGATAATTATTAAATTATGACATTTGTTCAGGAATATCAGAGAGAGAAGGAGGGTCCACAAACGGAGGAAGGGAAAATAGACACATCCACGTGGCCCAAGGACCCATGTGGGCAGTGAGCTCGGGCCTGAATGGAAAAGGGACTGAGAGAGGAAAAGAAGAAAGTGCAGAGAGCCCCTGCCATGTGGAGGGCAGGAGGGGGTAGAGAGCCCATGTGGGGGTGGGGGGAGGCTGAGCCTCAGGACCTGGAAGTTCTGGAGAGATGACCATCCAGCAGAGAGAAGGGCCTGTCCTCCTGGGAAGCGTCCACTTAGACCCTTATTGTTTTGGGCTTTACCTTCAGGCTCAGGTGAGCCGGAGAGAGGGCTGATTGGTCTGGGCTAGGGGCTGGCTCAAGAAGAGGCCAGCCATGAAGCCAAGTTTAGGGGCTGAGCTTCAGCAACCACAATGCCAGGATCAGGTGTAAATTCTAGGAACGGGGACCTCTCTCCCTCTCGGGAAGGGCTCAGGTTGTTTATGGAACAAACAGGTCTAGGTAACTCCATTAGTCAAGAGAGAAGGAGGGGAGTGATATTTCTCTGACATCTAGTCAAGTGGAGATTAGAAGGGCTGCCTGGTCATTCTAAACTACCTGACAAAGCTACCTGACTTCCTCTCAAAGAGTTATCTTTTTTAAAAAAAAATGTATTTATTTATTTGAGAGAACAGGAAAGAGGGAGAGAGAGAGAGAAAGAGAGAGAGAGAGAATGGGTCCACCAGGGCCTCCAGCCACCACAAAAAAACTCCAGACGCATGTGTCACCTTGTGCATCTGGCTTAAGTGGGTCCTGGGTAATTGAATTGAGGTCCTTTGGCTTTTCAGGCAAATGCCTTAACTGCTAAGCCATGGCTCCAGCCCAAGCATTATCTTTTAATTGGCTAGCCAGGAGGTGGGATTTTGTGTTGCTGACTCATTTTGTCACTGGTTTAGTGTAATCTCCTCTCAGCCTCTTTTAGCCCCAGCACCCTCCACAACCGTTCCTATCCTTAACTACCTTGCTTCCATCTTTAAATAAAAATACATTGACACATGAAATTCAAATTTTAGAATACACGTGATTTTTACTGAGATGTGTATACAGTGAGATACAAAGAGCACAAAGAAAGAAATAGTGTGAACAAAATAAATTTTCAAGGAGCAAAAATGATTTCTTTGAAATAAATCACTTCAATATTTACTTCTGAGACAATAAAAGACATTCTTAGGAAAATTATATTCAACCACCAAATTAAAATTCACCCTTAATGAATGAAATTTTTAATTTGAATCTTTAGAAATGTCTATGTATTTGAACTCTCCGTAATATTAATGAGCTTATAAAAATAGTACCATAGTGACTTCTTAAGTAATCAACTCACAATCAACAAACCTGAAATCTAAATAAAATTCTAAAACGCAGAGCAGGTATGTTTCCAATGGAAGGTGGCTAATAGCCTGCTAGGTGTTTTCACAATGAGGCATAAAAATTCAAAGTACTGGGCTGGAGAGGTGGTTTGGTGGTTAACACGCCTGCCAGCCAAGTCTCCAGGTCCCACGTTTAGCCAGATGTAGTGACACAAGGGTGCAATACCGCACTTGCCCACAAGGGGGCTAACACATCTGGAATTCATTCACAGTGGCTGAGAGGCTGCTGGTGCACCCATTCTCTGTCTCTCTCTCTCTCTCTCTCTCTCTCTCTCTCTCTCTCTCTCTCTCTCTCTCTCAAAAAAAATCAAAGTACCAAGGTGTGTTCATTTGGATGGATGCCCCGCCCCCACACAGTAGATTCAGTTTTATGAAAGCTTTAGCTCTCCATCCACCTGGCTGGAGGCGGTATCACTGTGGGTAGACCTTAGGATCCAGCCCCAGGTATGTTTTGGGAACAGATCTGTTTCCACACAAGAGACATGCAGAGTGCTGGTGTTCTGCCATTATGACAGGTCCTGAAAAGTCCTTGCTGGTGTTGAAAGTAGCCGTTCTTTCTGCCTGGACCTTTGAAAGGGGGGGTAGCTGCTTCTGCCCTTATGGAACTTCCCCTTCATCTGTCAGCTTCGATAAATCCCTTCCTCCCATAACCTGTGTTTGGTCTGGAGGTTCATCCCAGCAATGTGAGGCTGGCTGCTGTACAGGGTAAAGATCAAGATTTACTCTCAATGCAAGCTTAGAAAGCCAGTGCCTTTAGCCTGACCAAACCCAGCTCATAAGAAGACACACAAAACTTCTTTAATTGTATGTGACATATTAAACTGAGTGCAAGTCAGTAACTTACCATTAACAACATGACTGTGGAGAGGCCTGAATTCTGATGGACACATCTAGACCAATTTCCTCATAGGCAGAATTACACAGAAACTCAAATTATAATCAAATATTTGCTTGGCATACTCTCATGTTTAAAAGGAAACATAATTTCAATGTGTAATCATAATAGACAAGTAGGCAAGGATCATTTATTTTTATATAGCAAACAATTGGCCCCAGTGTTTCCCACAGCATAATGGTCTAATGATGGGGAAAAATATGTTATTTGAAACATAATGTGTACTCAATAAATATTTGAATTTTTTTCTTTTGTCACAGTTTTTAAAAATGTATTTACTTATTTGAGAGAGACAGAGAGGGAAAGAGGCAGAGAGAAAGAGACAGAGAGAGAGAGAGAGAGAGAGAGAGAGAGAGAACTGGTACACCAGTGCCAAGAGCCACTGCAAAAGAACTCCTGGCACATGCACCACCCTGTGCATCTGGCTTATGTCCGTACTGAGGAATCCAACCTGGGTCCTTTGGCTTTGCCAACAGGCAGCTTAACTGCTAAGCCATCTCTACAGCCCATGTTCATGGCTTATAATATGCAAGTCTTCGTTATTGACGTACATGAGGGAAATTTCATAAAATACAAAATACATGTATTTTGAGGTTGACAGTATGGGGTGGGGTGGGCATCTATATGATAATTACCAAAGCTTGAGAACAAGGAAAGCCAGGGTAAGCTTGTGGAGTGAGAATGCTCAGAGACCCGAGATAGAAGTGGGATATCCTCCTGTGAATGCCAGGTAATCGCAATCACACTGAGCCAGCTCCTGGGAAAGGCCGAGTGGCAGAACCTTGCTGCATGGCTTTTCAACTGAGGAAACATCACCCGAGAGCTGCTAAGGCCACCTGGCAAAGAAGCAAACAGGTGACAATGACATAGGACAGAACACCAAGTCCTGGGGGCACTGAATTTGGTTTTAATTAGGTTTACTTATTTATTTTCAAGCAGAGAGAAGAGAGATGTACAGAGGCCCAGGGTACACCTGGGCCTCCAGCCACTTCAAATAAACCCCAGATGCAGGAGCCACTGTGCATCTGGCTTATGTGGGTCCAGGGGAATCAAACCAGTGTTGTTAGGCTTTGCAGACAAGCTACTTGACCCCTGAGCCATCTCTCCTGCCCCCTGAATTCCTAAATAAAGCAGCGTCTGAGTCTGCAGCACCCTGAGTGTGTACTTCATATGAACATGTGACCCTGTGTGCTCACTCCCTTTCTCATCCCTTCTAAACCCACGCTGCTATCAAAATAATTTTTACCTGCCAACATGGGCAAGATTTGGATCAGTTTTGTTAACTTTCTGCTGTGCTCAAGTTTCATACACTACCATTATTAACAAACATCCCTTAAGGTCACACATGCCAAGGTCACACATGTCTGCATGCATGTGCACACATGCACACAAAACACACACACACACACACCTTTATGTATATTCATGTATATACGTGGAGAGACAACGTTTTCACACACGTCTTACTGTCCTCATGTGTCTCATTGATTTACTTTAGGCATTGATCTTAAATCCATTTCTTGCCATAAATCAGTTTTCTGTACACATTCTCACTTGCTTCATCAGGCCAGGATGAGATGGCCAAGGGATGTTTCCAGTCACGTCCACTCGTCTGTCTCTTGGTGGTTTGCTCTTCAGCTTACATTGTCCACAGTCTGAGCACACACAACCTTATCAGGCACCTCACGTGTCTGAAGGGGGTAGGATTTCCTGTTAGACAATCCTTAGCTTTCCCTTGCTATGGTCCTTGCCTGTGCTCAACAATTTGACCTGTTTTATTAATCCCGCTCAAACCCAAGAAAACATGCTGCGAAGTGGAGGATAATTGTAGCAAATCAAGATGCTGAAATCAGCAGTGGATAGAATAGTACTGTTTTAATGTTTCAAGGGTAATTTACTGCTGAATACGAAATAAGAATTGCCCTTAAGAGAAAGGATTAATATGGAATGGCAGAATTTAATTGGAGACAGTTTGAGACAATAAGCACTTTTGTCAACTTAGAGCATGCTAATATAAAAATAACTAGCTTTCTACCTTTGTATTAAGATAGGTGCTACACTGGCTTGCTAGCTAGCTCTCTCTCTCTCTCTCTCCTCTCTTTTCTACTGCAAGTCTTTGTTTCCCTTTCTTTCTTCTCACGATCCCTCTAGGCCCCGACAGCAATACTCCATCTCACTGGTGAACTGTGTTTTCCTGGGAACGGAGGCTTGCAATGAAGTATTATATAATTTACTTCCTGGATTGATAAGAAACAGAGCTGAGATCAATTAGTGCTGCCTGGTCTTGGTTCCTGCCAGTTTGTTCTTCCTTTCTTAAGAAAAGGAATGATTTCGCTCCTCACCCTTCAAAAGGGTCACGGCTAACTTCTCTACAAAAGGAATTAGAAACGAGTCAACCAAAGAAAAGCATGTTGTGTTTATTTAATCAAAGTTTTATGTGTCATGGGTCAGGATAAAGACCCAATGTCTTAAGGTAAACACTTTATTGTTATGCATATATCCGATGAAGACAGGGTGGCCCTGTGGAATTGTTACTAGATAAAAAGCTCTGGCCCAGTGTTATAGATGGAAGTGGAAACTCCTCTAAGTCGTCTGCTTTTTCTTTTTTCTTCTTCTTTTTTTTTGTTGTTGTTTGTTTTTTTGCTTCTCCAAAAACCATTCCTTCCTCCCAAGCACAGGACAGAATCTCTTTTGGAATAAGGGTCTTACATCGACTTCCATCCATGACAGGTCAGAAAATTTCTTTGCGGCCTGCCAAGTGTGTCCATTAATTTCCTACACATATGAGAAATATAAAAAGAATTAAGTTGGGCTGAAGGGATGGCTTAGCGGTTAAGGCGTTTGCCTGCAAAGCCAAAGGACCCAGATTCGATTCCCCAGGACCCACGTTAGCCAGATGCACAGGGGGACGCACACATCTGAAGTTTGTTTGCAGTGGCTGGATGCCCTGGCATTCCTGTTCTCCCCCTCCCCTCTCTCTCATCAAATAAATAAGTAAATAAAAATAAAATATTAAAAAAGAATCAAGTTATAAAGAAGAAAGGGGTTTTTCAGATCACAGTTTTGGAGATGTCAATCCAAGACAGTTGGATCTATTGCTCTGGGTCACGGGTAGGCAGGCACAATGACAATGACAAGGGGACAAGGGGAAAAGCAAACTGTTCCAGTCATGTTCAAGGAGCAAGGGAGGAAATGGGAAAGTCTAGGGTCCTGCACTCTAAAAACGTAATGTCAAATGACCTTAGGACCTCCCCCTAGGCTTAAATCACAAAGACTGCGTCATTTTCCTGTGAAGCCATCTGGAAACCTTGCCTTCAGCACATCTACCAGTGGAAGACACCCCACTGAAGCCATAGCACACTGAGATACACGGGATTTTTTAAAGCTGCACATCTTGCATTTGGGTAATGGGATTCTAGTTTTCCTAGACTCCATTGGGGATAAGGAATCCTGGTTTTTTTTGACTTGTTTCAGTGGAAAAATCAAATCTCAGGAACAAGAGGAAAAAGTCAAAAGTCAGAGGTGGGCTGGAGAGATGGCTTAGAGGTTAAGGCACTTGCCTGCAAAGTTTAAGGATTCATGTTCAACTCTCCAGATCACACATAAGGCAGATGCACAAAGGTGAGGCAAGAGCGAAGTTGCACATGCGCACCAGGTGGCGCAAGATTCTGGAGTTTGCTTGCAGGGACTGAGGCCTTGGCATGCCAATTCTCTCTCTCTCTTGTTCTCACTCTTGCTCTTGCTAGCTCTAAAAACAAACAAATAATAATAATAATAATAAAAACCTCAGACACTATGTCCTTCCAGTGTCCTTTAGTTCAAAGAATTCTGCCAGCCAAGGCTTTAATTTAATGGGGTATAATTTCCTGAAACTCAACATCCATTTAGCCAAATGCTCAAGTGATATATGCTTAAGATTATTTGACTGCCAAGTGTCTTCAAGCAAACAGAATTACAAATCAAACAGGAATTAGAAACACTGAAACATTCTTTCCCTTGCATGACAAAAGTAAAGCTATAGAAGTTTCTTTCATTTCAGAGTAGCAATTTCAGAAACACTGTTTAAAGCCCTCCGATAGTTAACGCACCTTAACTCCAGTAAATTCTCAACATTGAAATTACCAAGCTGGTCGTGGTGGCGCATGCCTTTAATCCCAGCACTCAGGAGACAGGTAGGAGGATCACTGTGAGTTCAAGGTCACCCTGAGACTACATAGTGAATTCCAGGACAGCCCGAGCTAGAGTGAAAGCCTACCTCAACTCCCGCCCCCATATATATATATATATATATATATATATATATATATATATATATATATATATGTATATGTATGGTCTGCTGGAGAGATGTGTTAGTGGTTAAGGCACTTGCCTGTGAAGCCTAAGGGCCCATGTCCGTTCAATTCCCCAGTTCCCACGTAAGCCAAATGCACAAGGTGGCATATGCGTCTGGAGTTTGCAGTGGCTAGAGGCCCTGATGCACACATTCTCTATCGCCCTCCCCCTGCCCCAATAAATAAATAAATAACATCTAAAAAATAAATTATCAATAACCCCTTTCTAAAAGTGCTGTACTAATATTTTCTTGAAGGTGTTAAAGGGGAGACAGCCTGGAATTAAACGTCTTAGGAGATATTGAACTTACCCATTGTGGTTAATATTAGGAAAGGGTTGAATGCTCCTGGCATGGGCATATATATATATATATATATATCATTAGTTAGTTCAGTACTTAGTAACTGGCACTGTGCAGGTTTAGGTTGTTCTCCGTGATGCCAACAGTGTGGAACTTTTGCATGTTGTATTGCCAGCCATGAATGCTGTATACTACCGCAGTACAATTCTATTACAGACACGAAAGAAAAAGAAGCAGAATTATAGCGCGTTGTTCTTAACGAAACAGTCAACGGTTCCTTCACTTTCATCAATCTGCTCTAACTCCAAAGGGGGAGGGAACTCAGTTTGAGTCAAGAGAACGCAGAGATCTCAGGAGTTGTGCTTTAAAACTCAGCATGAATTCATAGTCAGGTTCAGTCACAACCAGGCAGCTTCTTGATGTGTAGAGCTGTGCATTTCCAGAAGGTGGCGCTCGACAACAGGCAAATATGGGTTTGCTTCCTTCAGAAACTCAGCACACATACAGTTCACAAAGAAGTTTCCAGAAAGTCTGAAAGCAGAGCGATGCAATGAGTGCCCTGCTCCCTTTCTTTTCTAACATGAAGATAGTAAATATTTTCCCGTATCTGTGATTAAATTATCGTGTGGGTGTAATAAACATAGGGCATCATTAAAAAAAATGGCAAAAAAGTATGAAGAGGTATTACGGGAAATTATACCAAATTTACATGGGGAAATAAAGTTGTGTTTTGTTCTCAATACCAGTGCAAGGCATATCTGTGAATAACACTTTGTGCCATATAATTGCATCATGTAAAATCTATGTGAAATCAGAGAATTAAAAGACAAAATCAGGTAATTATACAAAGTTGTTACAATCGTCCAGTGATTGTTCAAACATACAAATGGTCTGGTGGGGTGGCACAGGCCTTTATTCCCAGCATTTGGGAGGCAGAAGTAAGATAATTAATTACTGTGAATTTGAGGCCAGCCTGGCTACAGAGTGAGTTCTAGGCCAGCCTGTGCTAGAGTGAAACCCTGCCTCCAATGCCATCATCTTACCATGATGAAGCTTCCCCTGGAATCTGCAAGCCTGAACTATTCTCTTTTCTCCCATAAACTGCTTCTGGATTAAGGAGAGGGCTGGAGAGATGGTTTAGTGGCTAAGGCGCCTGCCTCCTAAGCCTAAGAACGCTGGTTCCAATCTCCAGTGGTTCCAATCTCCAGGTCCCACGTTTAGCCAGATGCAAAGTGACACAAGGGCGCAATGCTGCACTTGCCCACAAGGGGGTACACGCATCTAGATTTCGTTCACAGTAGCTGAGAGACTGCTGGCGCGCCCATTCTCTGTCTCCCTCTCCCTCTCTCTCTGTTTGTCTCTCTCTGTGTCTCTCTCCAAAAATAAAAAAAAATGTTTAAAAAATTGTAAGATGTAAATTTTCAAATGTTTTGTATTTCAGTAGGGCAGATATTCAGAGTCTAATTAATATTTTTAGTTCTTGGGCAAAAATAACCATAGATTATCACAAACCTCTAGGCTGGGTACAAGAACCATGTACAAGTTATAAGTGCAGATACAGAATTCATAAGATGCATGCGTGTGTATTCCTGACTCCCTTTTGTCAAGAGCAGTGCTCACTCACCCTTCTCCACTATAACCGAGCCTGTGATCACATGGAGAGACGAGTGCATTTTCTGCCTGTCAGAGAACATTCAAGACCTTCTGAACAGATGCAGAGTACAAAACACCTGAAAAGATGGAAATCATTTATGATGAATGCATAGGGGAGAAGAAATAACTTCATATTGGGACCCTGGTGGAGGCACCTCTAAGAACAGATTAATGAGAGAAAAATCAATCATGTTTATTTATTAAAAATATACATGGTGCGGGACCTTTCATAAATGAATACCCGAAGAGACCGTGCCCTTGAGTATGATTATGCCGAGTTCACAAAGTGGGTAGTTGTGTAGAAGTGTGATTGGATCAAAGAGTGTGAGCTAATGGTAATAAACTGGGAAAGACCTTCCAGAGCTGCCCAGATACCCAGGCATGTGATCCACACGTGCCTTCCCCTGTCATACACATGTCTCATATTTCCAATTGCCTTGCAGAGAGTAGAATAGAATGGGATGGGATGGGAAGGGATGGGATGGAATGGAATAGAAAGAATAGAATAGAATAGAATAGAATAGAATAGAATAGAATAGAATGGAATGGAAAAATAGTCTTTGATTGTTACCATTTTTTCAAAGAAGTGCTCGGATGCTCCTGGACATGACTTCTAAATATTCCTTTCCTTAGTGGTGGGAAATAAAAATTCATAAGTATTTTCTGGAGGTTTTTTTTTTCTTTCCCTTATCCACTGTGGTTCCTAATGGCATTTCTCTTAGTGTGACTGTAGGAACTGGCTTGCCTGTGGTGAACTTCACTCTTATGCACTGCCCTGGTGAATATCAACAGTTAGTGAATAATTTTTTGTATTTAAATGTATCCAATGCAACCTCAAAATTACCTCATAACTCTTTTATTTTGTTTTGTTTGTTCATTTTTTTTTTTTTTGAGGTAAGGTCTCACTGTAGCCCAGGCTGACCTGAAATTAACTCTGTAGTCTCAGGGTAGCCTGGAACTCACAGCAATCCTACCTCTGCCTATGTGCTGGGGTTAAAGGCATGTATCACAACACCTGGCTTACTTCCTAACTCTTCTTTGTTTATTATTTATTTACTTATTTAGGAGTGACAGACAGAGAGAAAGAAGCAGATAGATAGAGAATGGGCACTCCAGGGCCTCCAGCCATTGCAAATGAACCCCAGATGCATGCGTCCCCTTTGTGCATCTGGCTTACATGGGTCCTGGGGAATCGAGCCTCGATCCAGGGTCCTTAGGCTTCACAGGCAAGCGCTTAACCACTAAGCCATCTCTCCAGCCCTCCTAACTCTTCTCAAGAGAAAATTAGAAACCATTCCCTCCTTGAAGCTGCACACATGGGTTGCTTAAAAGGTCAGACACAAACTAGCTTTTTCAGATCAATATAATTCCCTCAAGAACACAGCATCTCTTTGTTCCAGCTGCCTAGGGTGAGATCCCTGGGCAAATAACCATCAATAGAAATCTAGTGCAGGCAGCCTTGCCATGCTTTCAGACAACCTTCTCCCATTCACTGCTCTCTTTGATGAACACTTCTGTGCTCCTTCAATTTAAGGGTGTTTGCTTTGAAGATAGCTGGAAATACGCACTTAAGAGAGGAAAGCATCACATACAATCTGACCTTTGAAACCAGAATAGACTCTTAAGTAATGGACAAGCTTTAATGTGGGTGCAAGAAGAAGCCATGGAACTTAGCGCTCTGAAGGCTGCCTCCCTAAAACCTTCTTATAAATAGTCCAAGTACCAATATATCTTTGCGCAGCACCTTGCTTACGGACCAAATAACACACCACAGCACACTGCATTTTCTCAATGTTCTGAATTTTCTCCAATGGTTCGCAGAGGTTAAATGTTCCATTGGCAATTAATCAATCATTTTATACATTGCAAGTCATAGTTTTACATGTTGTATCACAAAATAGCAAAACAAACAAACAAACAAAAATATCTAGATTTCCAGTCTGCAGTATCTAAGCTCTTTTTATTTTTTTGAGAGAGAGACACAGAGAGAGAGGGAGAGGAAGACAGACAGAGATGAGTGCGTCAGCAGCCTCTCAGCTGCTGCGAATGAAATCCATATGCGTGCGCCCCCTTGTGGTCAAGTGCGGCATTGCACCGTTGAGTCACTGCATCTGGCTAAACATGGGACCTGGAGATTGGAACCAGCGTTCTTAGGCTTAGGAGGCAGGCGCCTTAACTGCTAAGACATCTCTCCAGCCCAATATCTAAGCTCTTGTCTTCTCTTCCCAACTCCTCAGCCATTGTCTCTTTTTTTAATTATTATGGTCAAATGCACCTTTTGTAGCTGTTATATTTTAAGATTCAGCTGCTATAAAGAAAGAAAATGGAGCCCAAGATTCATCGTTTTAGGCAAGTCAGAAATGTGTGTCTCATTAAATAACAAGTGGTAGATGACTCACTATTAGCCCGGTTGTCCTTCCATTCCTATAACGTGACATCTGTGTCTGGGTTCCGAGAAGCTGCTCAACATTTGCCAGAACACAAAGATCAGAGGCAGGGACGAGTGCCAGGACAAGGCAGAATCTATCCTCCAGAGAACAAAAACCAGAAGTCCCAAATATAGTTTATGTTTAAATTCCATTGTCAAACTTAAACTCATGGCCATCCTCTAGTTAGATTGGCATATGCCCAGTGGGGACTTGGTTATGGAAAAGGGTTTAAGATATTGAATGTAGTGTGGCATGATAATATCATGTTAGTCAGAAACAAATTTGGATATTTACATTAGGAATGATGGGCTTAACACGGGAAGACAATACTTTCAACAGCAATGGGAAAAAAAATCAAAATGCACATGGGTGGACCCTGGGCTACAGAGGAGAAGTCCTCAAGAGCTAAGATAACTAGCAGAACCCATGGAAAAGCAGCATTCCCGCTTAAAAGCAGTCCCCAAAGCAGAAAGCTGGGAGTGACCTCTCACCACCATGACAGCATGCCTTAGAAGCCAAGGTCTTCCTTGCTAGTGGAGGGAGAAGGAGAGCAGAGTCAGAGAAAGCATCTTTGTTTTGACCAGCCAGGTTTTGCACAGGTAAATCTATTCGTGGATTCTGGATCCTAATTCCTGACTCAGCTGCTGTTGCCCAAGAGGTGTGCGATTCTTCACTTTGTGGAAACTACAGGCAGACATGTGCACTCCATAAGAAACGTGGAAATGGGTTGAGGAAGGTACTTCCAGGACATACCAATCCTCCTGGAGAGCCATGGGTAGAATATACCTCATTATTCCATTCTACTTATTGTACTACTTAGTTCTATGGGGATAAACTAATGATTTAATTCTATATGGATAAAGAAGAGTGACACATGACTGCTTGATGTGTTCTTTATAATATATATCTAATATATATATAATATACTCTATATATAATATATATACATATAATATATATGGTAATAGCTGTATCAAACTATTTAATATATACATTATTACATAGTTATCATCTGTTGTGGTGTCATCACTTAAAATCTTCTCCTTTGGCAAGATTAAAGCACAGAGTATATTACTATCAAGTATGGACACCGTGTTGTGTAACAGATCTCCTGACTCCACCCTTCCTGTCTAAACTGAAATCTTTCCATCTTCACCATCTTCTTCATCTCCCCACTCCCTGCCTGTGATAGCCACCACTTTACTCTAACTTCTATGAAGTTCCACTTCTCCTTTCTTTTTTACCTCCTTTTTCATTTCTTTTTTTCCTTTTTTTAAAAAAATATTTTATTGTTTATTTATTTATTTGAGAGAGAGATACAGAAGTAGGCAGGTAGAGGGAGAGAGGGAGAGAGAGAGAGAGAAAGAGAATGGGTGCACCAGGGCCTCCAGCCACTGCAAACGAACTCCAGGTGCATACACCCCTTTGTGCATCTGGCTTACGTGGGTCCTGGAGAATCGAGCCTTGAACCGGGGTCCTTAGGCTTCATAGGCAAGCATTTAACCGCTAAACCATCTCTCCAGACCTCTTTTTTTCCTTTTTAAAGCAAGGACCTTGGACACGCTAGGCAAACTCTCTTCCACTAAGCTACGTCTCTCGTCCTTGGCTCTGCTTCTGTGAATTTCACTTTTTATATCCCTTACATAAGTGAAATCATAAACGGGAGGTGACTTTTTCCACCTGCTTGATATCATTTGCTATAATAATATCCACCCGTATCATTCTTGCTGTCTTAAAGAACAGGATTCGCTTCTTTGAAAATGTTAAATAGCATTCGGTTGCTGTATACATTCAGTCTGAGCTTTAATGATCCTTTCGTAGGTGTTTATTGTTTAGTAGCTAAAAAAAACCCTTTACAGTAATATGATTGGATTCATTTCACAAAAAGGTTCAGGCTCAGTTTGCACAAGCTTTCAAAATATCAATATCAATTTCTTGTCCTTTCATACTAGATTTAAACACATAGTGCTTTTGACAGTCTGAAAGTTCTGGCTTATAAAGACTTAATACTCTATTGATTCATTTCTCCTTTTTCTCATGCGAAAAGGACAAGTAATTTACTTTTCATATACTAGCAATGCAGCCAGCACTCCATTTCCAAATAATTTGATCAAGAAACTTCCCAGTGTTTTGCCAATTCCTGTCTTTAAAATAGATAGATAGATAGATATATGAATAGTTGCATGATATTAATCACAGTTTCATGTTTCTCAAAAAGATGCTACTCCCTAACAGGTCTGGAGATAGAAGGGATCCACGAGAAAAGAGAAAAGAGGGTTTGCTGGGCTCATTCATGCCCACTAGACACTGTAGAATTTTTGTTTGGTAAAAGCGGTCCTGCTTGTAAAGGATTTATGACAAAGTACTAGGAAGAGCAAAGGGACATTTGAAACATGTATGAAACATGCATGCAGCCGTAAAGATCAGATTCCTTGTATTCAATTCTAGAAAGGATTGTCAACCCTCCCCCCCCGCAGCCCCGCAGCATTTCCAAGGTTAGTGATGAGGAATGGTTATCAGCCATGGAGCCAGGATGCAGGCTGGCTCATAACGGTGCTGGTGCTGGCAGAACTTATGGGGCACTTTGTTCTGAAAATCAGACATTTTGAACAAATAAATCTGCTATCGTATAGAATGGGGGAAGGGAACACATTTAGAAAAACCTAAAAGGTTAACCACTATTTGAATACTGAATGCTTGTGCAGTGAGCATGACCACTTTAGGAAAACACTTGAAACCCTTGTTTTCAGCACCTCTTGACTTTACATCTTACACAGAAATGCAGGGACAAACTAACCTTCTGCAACATCAATATAACACATAAAAGCCCGACTACATTGATATCATGGAGTTTCTTTTTTAAAAATATACAATTTAAGCATGTAATTTAAGCATGTCTTAAATATTTTGCTTTAAAAACAAGTAAATTCCAGGTGGAAGAAAGTGTAGGGGGAAATCATGAAAAAAAAATCAGTTATAGAAATAGCATAGTTGAGCTGGAGGGATGGCTTAGTGGTTAAGGCGTTTGCTTGCAAAGCCAAAGGATCCCTGATCGATTCCCCAGGACCCACGTTAGCCAGATGCACAGTTCATTTACAGTGGCTGGATGCCCTGGTGTGCCCTTTCTCTCTCTCTCAAATAAATAAATAAATAAATAAAATTAAATATCTTTTTTTTTAATTCAAAAAAGGAAATAGCATAGTTACTTGCTTATTTTTATCATGAGCTAAAGTTTCTCTCTCTCTCAAATAAATAAATTAATTTAATTAAATATTCTTTTAAAAAATTCAAAAAAAGAAATAACATAGTTACTTGCTTATTTTTATCATGAGCTAAAGTTTCTACTAAAATTAGGAAATCAAATATGTGCCATTGAAGGGCATATTTTGAAGGAAAGAATACAAAGTACATTGTGGTGTCATATCTTGTTAATGAGTAATTTCTGTCACATTGTTCCAACTCTAATCTTCTACATTTCCAAGGTTAGAGTGTTGCTTTCCAATCAGTTCAGCTTTTAAATCCTTCTTCTAAACTGTGCAGAAATCTTACCTTGATAATCAAGGAGAGATTTACAGGTACAAATATTTCTAGTTCTAATGTCTTTCCTTATAATAATGTTTTATTCTAGGAATTAATTCAGAGAGGCATTTTGAGATGAAGAAAGTCACAAGTAACATAATCTTAAAAGTTCTTACTACCCTATAATTCTACAGGTAAAGGTTGTAATTGTAATTCTAGGTTGGAGAGTATAGCTCAGTGGTAGAGTACTTTCCTAGCATGTGAGAAGGTCTGGGTTTGATCTCATAAAAAAAAAAAAAGAGGGCTGGAGAGATGGCTTAGTGGTTAAGGCGCCTGCCTGCTAAGCCTAAGAATGCCAGTTCCAATCTCCAGGTCCCATGTTTAGCCAGATGCAAACTGGTGCAAGGGTGCAATGCCACACTTGCCCACAAGGGGGCTCACACATCTGGAGTTCATTCACAGCGGCTGAGAGGCTGCTGGCTGCCAATTCTCTCTCTGCCTCTCCCTCTCTCTCTGTCTTTCTCTGTGTCTCTCTCCAAAAATAAAATAATTTTTTAAAAAAAGAGAGAGAGAAAGAGAAGGAAGATGAGGGGAAGAGAAAGAAGGAGGAGAAGGAGCAGAGGATGAGCAAGGGGAAGATGATAATGGAAATCCAGACTATTATCAAAATTATGAGTGCTGCCATTTTTATTTGTGGAAGGCCTCTCTGCCTCTACATTGAGCTATGCACCTTGAAGTAACCTATCATACTCCAATCATATGGCTCTGAAAATGCCCCCACACAAAGCCAGTATGCCAAAAGAACATTCTGTAGTTGGTGGCACTGTGGGAAGGATGACTACTGAGAGACATTTAGGTAAATCGAGTTTTATTTTATTTTTTAAATTATTTATTTATTGGCAAGTAGAAAGAGAGAGAGAGAGAGACAGACAGACAGACAGACAGACAGACAGACAAGACAGACACAGAGAGAATGGGCATGCCAGGGTCTGTAGCCATTGCAAACGAACTCCAGATGCATGTGCTCCTTGTGCATCTGGCCTTCATGGGTCCTGGGGAATTGAACCTGGGTCCTTTGGCTTTGTAGGCAAAAGCCTTAACTGCTAAGCCATCTCTCCAGCCCTCCAGTTTTATTCTTAAAGGGAATATTGGGACATTGGGGCTCAGCTCCTCTTCTCTTCTTCTTCCTCTCCTCTCTGTCTCATCTTCTCACATCTCTCCTCTTTCCTTCCCTGCCCCCATCTCTCTCTCTCTCTATCTCTTTTCTGAGGTCAGCTGGCTTGCTCCACCATACACTCTAACAATGATGTCTTGTGCAGTTCAAACCAAGAACAACAGCAGGTCCAACTGCTAATTATTGACTAAAACTTCTGAAACTTCGAGTTAAAAATAAGCCTTTCCTCTTTAAATCTTGATTTACCTTAGGTATTTTTTGAGGTTAAACAGCTAACACACACGTATCTTTGTAGCTGTAGAGAACAGGTGGAAGAGGGCAAACTCAATTTTGAAACTTAAACATTTTAAGTATCGTACATTTATCAGCACTAAAACAATACAATTCTCAATTTTCCATCCTCTCCCCATACTCAAGAAATCAGTCTTAAGAAAAAAAAATAATACAAAAATTAAAAATAAGGCAAAATAGAAAATATTAGGAAAATCCTATGATATGTTTTTGTTAAAAAGAATAAGTGATACAAGTTGCTTTCAATAAGGCAGACATATTTTGGCTGAGTCTCTTTACAAAGATGTAATTATTCAAAATGTCTTATGTTGTCTCAAAGTTTCTAAACAGTGGTCAGTTACAACAGTGGAATATCAAAGCAATAACAAATTACATCTATTATATTTGTGTCCCTAGAAATGCTTTTTTTTTTCAAATTGCTTCTTTGGAAGCTTACTATAGTTTGTGAGTTTGAGAAAGTAATTTTATCAATTTTCTAAAGTCAGGAAAAAATAAACATATGAATCAATAAGTAAATGAAGAAGATATCACCATAGCCTGAACTTCTGGACTCTTGTCTGCTTCTGGAAGCTGAAGCCAGTGAGTCCTCCGCCCCCACATCAGGCTGCACAGTAACACAAGGAAGCATAACACGAAGAGAAATACGGCGACCTTCCACCGTTTGTCTTTGTTTGGGTATCTCCGCTCTGTATCTTTTGGCATGCGCTCCCCTTAGCTCACAGAAGCTAATTCACTGTTCGGCTTTTGGCTGACAGCCTGTGTTCATCATGTCAGTACAAACCCTCCGTTTTCCATATGACCCTCCAGAGTGACGAAAGCTAAATTCTTAAGCATGCCAAACCTGTCAGGCAGGAGGAATAGATTCCAGGGGAAGCAGCACGTGCTCTCGGTGTGTCCGCGTGTGTGAGCACATTTGACTCCTGAGGAGAAGTAAGCTCTCCACAGCATTTCAGGTATGTTTCAGGTAAGAGATAGCAACAATATACCTCCTGGATCTCATTAATGATACGGGAAGGAACTTTGATTTCACTGTATTATCAGGACAAAGTAACTTATGACATGATGCAACTTTCATGCCATACTTGGAAATGGGGACGTGGCTTGTAATTTTCCAGTCTACAGGAACTGATTGCTCTTTCTTTGTTGCTCTTCTCTGCCCCTCTCTCACTCCCCACTCTCTCTTTCGACTTTCTATCCTCCTCTCTCCCCCTTCCCTTTTTCTCTCCTCTCTAGGCTTGATGATCCCGTGCAATGCACGGCCAGACCTGGTTGCATTCTCTCTTCATGGCTCATTTCCACATCTCTAAGTCGTAATCTGCCTTCAATCCTGTCTGCCAGTTGGTTTTGATTTGGGCATTTTTTACAGTCTTGAACCAAGTTTGGTCCCAGGGATGACTACAAAGGCTTATCTTGCTCAGTACAGGGAGCATTCGCTTCACATACGTACTCCAAACCAACTGACAAAAGTTCCTGCAGAAGAGTGGCTGTTTTAGCTTCTGTTTTGATTCTCCACTCAGCTCTATCTGTCTTGGCTATCTCTATTTTTTGAGAGAGACACAGAGAGAGACAGACAGAGAGACAGGGAGAGGGAGACAGATAGAGATGGGCACGCCAGCAGTCTCTCAGCTGCTGTGAATGAAATCCAGATGCGTGCGCCCCCTTGTGATCAAGTGCGGCATTGCGCCCTTGCGTCACTTTGCATCTGGCTAAAGGTGGGACCTGGAGATTGGAACCGGGTTCTTAGGCTTAGCAGGCAGGTGCCTTAACTGCTAAGCCATCTCTCCAGCCCCTGTCTATCTCTTTTAAGAAACCTACTGAAGCCCAGGATGCACATAGCGTGCCCTCCAATCACCCCTAACCTTCTGTCTTGCAAGCAAGAACTTCTGTTACGCTTGGCATGGAAGACATAACTAAGATATATTCCATTTTCTAAGACTAATCATAATATGTAACTTGTGAACAGTGTTCACTTTCCCTCCTTTCTAGCCACACGTTTTACAAGTTACTTTAATGTGGATCCTCAGAAACCAATTCTTGGTTTTATTTCTCTCTCTTTTTTTTTTTGTTTGTTTATTTTTTATTTATTTATTTAAGAGCAACAGAAAAAGAACCAGATAGATAGAGAAGAGGCACACCAGGGCCTCCAGCTACTGCAAACAAACTCCAGATGCATGCACCACCTTGTGCATCTGGCTTATGTGGGTCCTGGGGAATCAAGCCTCGAACCGGGGTCCTTAGGCTTCACAGGCAAGCGCTTAACTGCTAAGCTATCTTTCCAGGCCCTCTTGGTTTATTTGTAGGAACATGTTTTGCTATGTCCTTCCTCTTGAAAGACAGTATTACTGGGTCCCATCTCGCATCCTCCATCTGCTACTTCCCCTGATCATATTGATTCTGTTGTCACATTTTTACATAGGTGTCCTTCTGTCACTTCCTTACAGTGTGGATCTTTGAATAAGAGTCAGTCACTACATGGGTTTGTTTTGGGGTGAATCAGAAAATTAAGTGTGTGGGGATGGAGAGATGGCTTAGCAGTTAAGGCACTTGCCAAAGGACCCAGGTTTGATTCCCCAGGACCCACAAAAAGCCAGATGCACAAAATGACGCATGCATCTGGAGTTCATTTGCAGAGTCTGGAGGTCCTAGCACACCCATTCTCTCTCTCTTTCTCTCTCCCTCCTCCGTCTCTGTCTCTCTCCCCTCTTTCTCTCAAGTATATAAATAAAAAGAAAAAAGAATATTAACTATGTGAACAGAGAGTCTAGAACTATCCTCATTGCCTCTGAGAGCACTCTCATACACACTATTCCCTTTAGAATAAGCCTTCCCTGACAAAGAGACACATCCAGCAGTTGATGTGTAAGGCCAGCATGCAAACTCACACGGGATGTGAAATGCCTGTCTGCACATGAGGATGGAATTACCACTTCCTTCTCCTCTATTTATGCAGATAAATAACATGCTTTCTAATGGAAGCTTAGGAGGTTGGGATTACTTTCAGAAAGCAATTTATCAGTTATTTTGTGATCTTCCTTAAGTTGTACACAATTCCGCAACCTTTTTGGAAAGAGAAATAATTGTATAAGCATCAGTTGGGTTGTTGTGTCTCATAGACATATGAATATTTTCATGTTTGTGCACAAACAAATGACTGTATATTTCACCTATAAGAAGAGGGTTCTCTAACAAATTTAATGAAAATTCCCTTTGTTTTTACTTTGACAACTTCAGCCATGACTGAAACTCCTCAGCTATGCCCTAGCCACTTTCCAGTTCCTTATAAGTTTTCAACTTATCTATGTTTGCTGAATGGAAATGGAATAATCATACACCCACACCTACCATAAGATTATCTGAATATATTAGCACACATAAATGCATGCACACACACACACACACACACACACACACACGCACACACACACACACACACAGCCTTAGTAAAAATTGCTACCAGGAGCCTTTCAGTCATTTTGTTCCTCAAAAAAATATGTTAATTTTATATGAAAATATTGAAACTTTTCAGATACTATTAACCACCATTACCCTGCCCTGATATTTCTTTTGTAGTCCATTATTTTCACTTAGTAGAAAACACAGAAGTGATGAGAGGAAAAAAAAAAAAAAGAGTCTCCTTTTTCTAGAACACATATAGCATTCTAAATCATTTGGCTAATAATCTTATCATTTGTGAGATTTTCAGCTGGGTACATGTAGAAAACCCTTCATTATGGCATTCATTGGCATATCTACAGTGTCTTACACAGCGATTGTCAGAGAACTGTGTTTAATAATGTTTATGTGTGAGTAACAGCATGAATCTCTTATTGCCTTTAATGTATACAGACACACACAATTTGTTTTTCTTTATCTTTGAGAAAGAAGATTACAAGATCAAGACAACAGTTTTTATGATTTCAATTTTATTTTATTTTATTTTTTTAAAAAAATTTATTATTTTATTTATTTTTGGAGAGAGACACAGAGAGAGACAGACAGTGAGGGGGAGGGAGACAGATAGAGATGGGTGCACCAGCAGTCTCTCAGCTGCTGTGAAGGAAATCCAGATGTGTGTGCCCCCTTGTGGTCAAGTGTGGCATTGCGCCCTTGCGTCACTGCATCTGGCTAAAGGTGGGACCTGGAGATTGGAACAGGGTTCTTAGGCTTAGCAGGCAGGTGCCTTAACCGCTAAGCAATCTCTCCAGCCCTCAATTTTTTTTCAACCTTAAGTTTTTCTTTCTCTAATTGTGCATTTAAATTTTTGGTAGGTAAAAACCATCCATTCCTTACGTGTCATTAATTTCACTAGTTCATATCAATGTCTGGTGACTTTGCTAACTGTGATTGTTTGAATCAGGTGTCCCCCATAAACTCATGTGTTTTGAAGGTAGTTTGGGAGGTGGAGGCTTCCTGGAGCAGGTGAATCCCTGGGGATGGGCTTAGGACTGTAGCAGCCAGCTCCCTTATGGCAAGCTCAGCTCGTTCTCTTGCTTCTGTGGCCCCCAACTGCTAAAGCAGAAGTGATGTCCAGCCTCCGCTCTCAGCATGTGTGTCCTGGTATCATGACACTTATCCTCCAGACTGTACAGCCAGAATAAACTTTTTTTTTCTCATCAACTGCTTTGGGTCAGGTGTTTTGTCCCAGCAACAAGAATCTGACTATAACACCAACGAATCTTCCCACCTCTGCATCCCAAACCCTGGAATTAGAGGTTGAACTGTGACCCCTAGCCAATAGTGCATTCTTCCATGTTGTCGTGGTTAAACAATCATTTTATTTTATTAGGGAAAATTTTTACATCTATGTTAATATTTTTATCCAGTTACTCATCCATTGGGAATGGGGGTTTTGCACCAATTATTGTTAAATAACATCTATAGCTTTTCTGATTTCTCTCATTGTTCGCCTGGGCTCTGTTAGAACATGTTCTTAAGATTTTCCTGAATGAGAGTAGATTCCATCTCTATCTTGGCCATTGGAGGGCCAGTTCTTTAAGTCTTTAAGTTCTGGTATGAACCTATATTTTCTTTTCTTCTTTCTTTCTTTCTTTCTTTCTTTCTTTCTTTCTTTCTTTCTTTCTTTCTTTCTTTCTTTCTTTCTTTTTCTTTCTTTCTTTCTTTCTTTCTTTCTTTCTTTCTTTCTTTCTTTCTTTCTTTCTTTCTTTTTTGAGAGAGACAGAGAATAGAGAATTGAGAGCCTCAGCCACTGCAGTGCAACACCAGATGCTTGCACCACTTAGTGGGGCATGTGCAACCTTATGCTTGCCTCACCTTTGTGCATCTGGCTAGCGAGGGATCTGGAAAGTCAAACATGGATCCTTAGGCTTCACAGGCAAGTGCTTTAACTAAGCCATCTCTCCACCCCTTCATTTCCTTTCTTGTCCAATTAACTACTTTGAGAAATTAAGTATTATCTAGGTAAGTCTAATATATATATATATATATATAACTTTTTTCTCCCTCCAAAGTGGCCTATATCTGTGCTTTCTCTTGGCACTTCGTTTTTCTTTATATCTCAAATACTTAGTTCCATAAGTTAGGTGATGAAAACTGAATGCATGGCCAGTATACATTCTAGCTACTTTGTTAGAAAGGACTTAGGAAAATGGTTGTGGTGGGAGGAGTGGATCTGGCTGCTGAGAAAAAGTGCTTTCAGCAGAGCAGGTGAAGAGAACTGGGTAGACCTCAGAGATACCATCCAGGGAATCACAGCAAGCTCGTTCATCACCCTACCATTTTTCAGACTGGCAGATTTATCATTCTCCAGATGATCAAGCAAGTGCCAGTTGGTGTGTGTTCCATTTCTGTTTGATCTGCTTGGATATAACACATGGAGATATGTGGGTTGATTAAATACTTGCCAGTCTTTGCAGCTGATGAAGCTGTAACAGGCTTGTGTATATTGTTTTAAATATTCAGTTAAGTGAATCACATGGTACCAGCTATATGCCATTCTGAAGGAAGTCCAAGAGACTGTTCTTGGTGAGGAAGATGATGTTAATGCTAAGTTTAGGGACCTGGACTTGACTTTTATTGTCATTTATACCTTTCAGTTTGTTGTCAGGTTTTTTTTTTTTTTTTTAAACTATCCTCCTACCTGTTCTTTCATTCAACATTTCGTTCCAATCCACTGAATTTTTGCAGTGCTTTATGGAGTTCCTGATGAATTTCTATTGATGGGTCCTCTATAAGGTGCATCATATCATATGGGGTTTACAAATTATTTTTAAGTTGTGAAAATAAAGCATGTCATTTCAAACAATATTTATGTGACATAATTTTTAAAAGGAATTCCATGTAATATGTGTAATTACATATTGGTAAAATACAAACATTCTGAAAGCTGGGCATGGTGTCACATGCTTTTAATCCCAACACTTTGGAGGCTGAGGTAAGATGATCACCAAAAGTTTGAGACAAGCCTGAGGCTACAGAGTGAGTTCACATGAGCCTTGGCTAGAATGAGATCCTACCTCAAAAAAGTTAAACAAGGGCTGGAGAGATGGCTTAGCAGTAAGAGTGTTTGTCTGCAAAGCTAAAGGTCCCTGGTTCGATTCTCCAGGACCCACAAAAGCCAGAAGCACAAGGGGGCGAATGCATCTGGAGTTCATTTACAGTGGCTTGTGCCCTGTCATGCCCATTATCTCTCTCTCTTCCTCTTTCTCTCTCTCAAATATATATATATATATATATATATATATATATATATATATATATATTTAAAAGTTAAACAAAAATTTTCCTATTAACATTAAAATAACATATTCACATTAGTGATTTTCCCAATATTATTTTGCTAAACATTTCTAAGATCTTTCCCTAAGTTATTCTCAAGTCAAATTTATTACTCATCAGGTCAATAACATTGTGAGATATGGTTGAAAATTTAATTTTTGAAAAATCTTTCTCTGAATCTAGCCTTTATGTTAATATCAAATATGTGGATGATTCCATTTTTGTATTTTGTTCAGTTCACTGATATGTGTATTAAAATATTTTTTTTTTGAAGTAGGGTTGCACTCTAGTAGCTCAGGCTAACCTGGAGTTTTATTCTGTAGCATCAGGCCAACATCAAGTTCATGGCCGTCCTTGCCTTAGCTTCACAAGTGCTGGGACTAAAGACATGCACAACCACACCCAGCTTTGTTGCTTTTAATTTTTAATGAAAAATCATTGACATGTTTAGCCTCTAGGACAGGGATCAATACTGTGTTTAAAAGCCTTTCCCCTTCCCCTACATTAGTGTAGACTGAGCAGCAAAGCCTGTGTGCCCCAAAGATTTGCTCAGCCACATCCTGTCCTGGAAAGACATTACCATTTAATAAAATTTAATTTATGAGATAAAGCCGTTTAGTTCTTTGACTCCAGATAACAGTAAAGTTCCCCAAAGGAATTCCAAAAATATATTGCAATATTTATTCCTGCCACTTCCATTCTCAGGCAAATATTTACAAAATAAGGATAACCTTTTCCATGCAAGGAATATTTGGTAACATATATTAATATTCAACAATGATACCATAGCTAAGTAAAAATAGATACATATGAAAATATATGGGTATGGTTTTCATTTAGTTTAAGTTAGGTGGAATCAGGTAAAAGACCTAAAAAAAATTACAAACCAACAACATTCACATTTGGGAGATTAGAAAAGCAACTATGAAACTATGAGAAGTATCTTTTTTTCTCACACACTGACAAATGACAATTAGATGTACCTTTTAATCCTCTGGAAAATATCTTTTTTTCTCATACACTGACAAATGACAATTATATGTACCTTTTAATCTTCTGAAAGATAGTCATTTCTCTATTTTTATTAAAAATTAATTTGAGGGCTAGAGAGATGGCTTCATGGTTAAGGCACTTGCCTGTGAAGCCTAAGGACTCATGTTTGACTCTCCAGATCCCACAGAAGTCAGATGCGCACTTTTCTCTGGGTTCTCCCACAGCCAAGGCAATTTTAGATTCTTGGCAAATTTTCTTCTCTTAAATATGGCACATATGATATCTCCATATCATAGGTCCATATAGTGTATTGGTGCCAAAGTCTGGTGATGTCATTGTTCCCGTGGTATGTTATCTGTGTTGTCTCAGCTATCTCTTCCATACATCTTTCTCCTTCAACATGCCCTATTTTCTTTATTGCCTTGTTTTCCTAACACTGTTTTTCTTCCTTCTCATTTTTTGGGGCTTTGAAAGACTTTTTCTTATTTTAAAAATTTATTTGACTAAAAAAATTTCATACATGCATATAATGTATTTTTATTGACAGCTTTCATAATTATAGACAACAAATCATGATAATTCCCTCCCCTCCCCCATGTCCCCTTCACAAATCCACTCTCCTTCATATCCCCTTCCCTTCTCATTTAGTCTCCCTTTTATTTATTTATTTATTTATTTATTTATTTATTTATTTATTTTTTGGTTTTTCGAGGTAGGGTTTCACTCTGGTCCAGGCTGACCTGGAATTAACTATGTAGTCTCAGGGTGGCCTCGAACTCACGGCGATTCTCCTACCTCTGCCTCCCAAGTGCTGGGATTAAAGGCATGCGCCACCACGCCCGGCTCCCTTTTATTTTTAATATCATCTTTTCCTCCTATTACGAGGGTCTTGTGTAGGTATTACCATGTACTTCAAGGTCATACATTAATGCTACTGTCACTTTTGGTTAGAGAAGATTTTCTTTTCAGATGGTGGTGACCTCTGGGATGACTCAAGTGGCTCTGCAATATTAATATCCTCTAAGTGGAAAACATTTTTCTCTTGTACCCCTCAACCTTGTCTGAAAAAGCAACTTCTTTTCCTGCCTTTATACTTTGGAATCTTCTGTTGTTCAAGTTTTACCAACTGGCGCTAAGTTGTGGTCCTCTTTTCCTAATGCTATTGCTTGTGGCTTTTATGGAAAAGAATCATCTGAACAACAAGCTGGTTGTTGGAAATTATTCTCTAATTCATTTAACAATGTGAACACGCACAGAAGAAGGGTCAGAGGCAGGTTTCTGTAGACCATGGACGCAGTTATCACAGGTGCATCAAGTTCTTGTTATCTTGAGATTCTCTTTAGCATAGGTATGTCTGACAATAGGAGAAGTATTGTGAGTTTTTCCCAAGGCATTACTGGGAGGTGCTTGTGAAGTGAGGCTTGTTTTGTCAGGTTTATCAGAATGCAGCCATGGGCTTTTCCAGCCAAGGGAAGCATCATGCTCCCCAGATCCCAGAGACCCTGAAGCAGGCTTCATTCTCCCTAGTTCATTTCCCCCAAAGTAGTTACTTCAGAGCTGAAGGCTCTTTTTTCATGGTCTATTTACTCATAAGACTTACTCTGAGGAATAGAATTAATTACTGTCTCAGCTGCCTTATTATATTGAGAAATAAGAATTGAACAGTGCCCACAAATAGCATCCTTGAAGTCAGGTTGCAGTGACATGTGCAAAATTATCTCTGAAGTGTTACAACTGCTAAACAAAAGCATACTGAATATATGAGACTCAAACAGGATCTTCCTGGACTTTGCTCCTACTTTCTTTTTAGAGAAATAAACAACAGTTTTCTCTATAAAATCATCAAACAAAATACGTCTACTAACATATCTACCCTGTAGTGCCATATTGCACCTTTGTATCTATCAGATACTTGAAGGCAAGAGCTTCATTTTGGCAGTATTATTTTATTATTATTATTATTATTATTATTATTATTATTTTTTAATTTTTTAAAAATATTTTATTTATTTTTGGAGAGAGACACAGAAAGAGACAGACAGAGAGGGAGAAGGAGACCGGGAATGGGCGCGCCAGCAGTCTCAGCTGCTGTGAATGAAATCCAGATGCGTGCACCCCCTTGTGGGCAAGTGCGGCATTGCGCCCTTGCGTCACTTTGCATCTGGCTAAACGTGGGACCTGGAGATTGGAACCCGGCTCTTAGGCTTAGCAGGCAGGTGCCTTAACCGCTAAGCCATCTCTCCAGCCCTGGCAGTATTATTTTTTTAAAAATAATCTTTGCATTCTCAGTGTTTGATCCAAAAGACTTAAAGAAAACATCCACTGAATAAACAAATGTGAAAGCTGAAGTAGGTGTACAAATAAACAAGTTGTTTCAAGTCAGGTTAGTATCTTTCAAAACACAGTGGTTAGCTTCAAAATTTGAAGGTACAAGAAACTTTGGGGAGCCTGATGGGAAATGAGGTTAGTAGAGGAGAAATGTGTCCAAGGAAATGTATGTTATTCATGAATGGATAGTCATTGTGAAATCGGTGCTTTCTTGTGGTGGGTTTGCTCACCACTTAAGAGAAAATAGGAGCTTATGAAAATATGAAACCTTCACCATACCGTTCAATTCTTAGTTATAAAGTAAAATCATATAAAATAATGTATATACACATATATGTATGTAAATAGAAAGATTATAGATAGATAGATAGATAGATAGATAGATAGATAGATAGATAGTCTTTTTCTTCTCTAATATACCGAATTGCCCCGAGGAAGATTAAAGTTATGATATCTGACTAAAATAAACCATGAGTGATTTTATCTGTGCCTGGTGATACCATGCACCATTAGACGAAGATACTTAGGAATTTCAAGTCAATTTTCTACCTTGCAGCCTTCTCAGAAACAACATTATTAATAGTTATTCATTTTACTCTAGCTTACTGAAAATATGGATGGTTTAGCTTTGGTTACCCTTTTCTGTGTCACACTCTGTACTTTCTACCTATTTCTAATAGCGGGCACATTTCCAATATTCTAATATATGATTATTGTATATTTTCTAAGCCTTCAGATTATCTGAAAGTCATTTTTTTCTTCATCCCCGGCACTTATTCTTTGACTTAATTCTCCTCTGTGCCCTGTAGGTACTTTTAGCAATGTAATCAAAAAATTTTGGATTGAGAGCCTACATTTCTACAAAGGTTCATTTTATCCCATGTTCTTTTGTCAGACAATCGTTTGTGTTCCTATTCTGAACACTGGGGCTGTTTGAAAAACATCTGTACTTTGTGGATGAAGATCAAAGCAGCTTACAGGGACTGCCCTTCTCTAAATAAGTGCCTCATTTTGTCTGCAGGTCTCTTTGAAGCCAAATAAGTAATTAACCCCCCAGTGGAAATGGATGTCTTGTGAGTTGAGCCAAATAAAAGGTCACGAGCAATTACAATACACTAACACATTGCCATTACGAATGGCACCTTTTAGATGCCCTTGTTTATAACGAAACAAACTTTCTAACACAGAATAGAGGCGAGTGTTTGTGGGTGTGTGTATGGGACCATACATATTTCTAATCAAATTAGGATCCAGCCTCTGATTTACATACTTTGTTTATAGCAAATAATTACAACCTTGGTGGAGTCAATAACCTATTTATTACTTTATACTTCTATAGTCAGGACACCAAAGTATGACTTACTGGGTGAGTCTATGGTTTGTAAGATCTGCATTCTTTTCTGGAAACTCCTTGTCCTCTTTGCCTTCTAGACGCTGTCATAATCCTTATCTCAATGTCATCTTGCATGACTTTGCCTGGTGACATGTGAACATACATGTGGTCACTCCGGGTAGGGCACCAACAGAAGAACACAGAAATAATAATAATTCTCAAGTCTAGCTTGGTGAGACAATTTTGGGGGAGTTTCAAGAGCATGTTTTGGGGAGGTTAGAGGATCATTGTGACTCGGGAACAGCCCATGGCCAAAACCACTACATGGGTGATGACTTAGAAAAGAAAAGCTCTATCACTGGAGCTACCTGTCCAGACTTCTGGCAGGTGCACAGAAGAGTTGTTCCCCAGAAATTGTTTGCTGCTCATATATAATTTCTGGAAGGCATAGTTTCAAGACGGAGAGCCTGGAATGTTTCAAGAGTGTCTGGAGGATATCATGACCCTTCCTTCCACCTCCAGGATGGGGTGTTTCAATTCAGGAGAATTAGCCACTTTCTTCCATCTTCAAGTCAAGAACAGTGGGTTCAGTTCACGTCCTTTCACTTCAGTCTAATCTCTTCTGTCTCATTGTAATTTCCCTGCCCTATCCAGATAGTCTTCCTATTTTAAAATATTTTATTTTAATTTATTCATTTGAGAGAGAGAAAGATAGAGGGGAGAGAGAGAATAGACTTGCCAGGGCCTCCAGCCACTCTGCAAATGAACTCCAGAGGCATGCACCATCTTGTGCATCTGGCTTATGTGGGTTCTGGGGAGTGGAACCTGGGTCCTTTGACTTTTCAGGCAAGTGACTTAACTGCTAAGCTGTCTCCCTAACCCGATCTCCCTATTTTCATGTCATTTTGTAGAGAAACTCATTTTCAACTGCAACCTTAATATCACTAGGTAATGTAATTTAGAAATATTTATAAATTCCAGAGATTAAACTTAGAAATATCTCAAGGGGCATAAATCTAACTACATGGCATGTTTTCTTTGGTGCTTCAAAGTATGGACTGATCACCACGTCTTTTCCAAGATGCCAAATTGCTGCTAAGCTACACGACTTCTGTTGCATCAGAGTCATGATTTCAAAGTATGTGATTTTTAATTATTTTAGACATCCCTTCATACAGAGCAACAGCAAATAGCCAGCTGGCAGGGCCACATTTGTTTGTGTATAAAAATAAGAAAGATCCCTGCTGCTAGATTATGATGACAAAATGATATTTGAAATGATAAGAAATTCCTTAAAATCACCATCTTTAATATTGAAAAAAGTAGATCTTGGGAGAGGTTTTTTTCTTTATTGCATTTTCAATATGAAAAGGTATTTCATATTCTCTTTTATCCCATGGTAATGAGATTTTTTTACAAAGGTTTCTTACCCACTTCAAGCTTGCTAGAAAAATATTTGAAAATTGTTAATAAAAATTATTAATTTTTCACCCATAAGATTAGATAGTTTGAGATGACTCAATGCTATGGTAAAGTCTAAAAATCCAGACATATTCTTGGTGCCATGTTTTTTTCTCTCTCTTTTTTAAGAATATATTCTATTTATTTATTTTATTTATTTGAGAAAGAGGCAGAAAGAGTGATATGGGGGGAGGGAGAGAATGGGCATGCCATGGGCCTCCAGCCACTGCAAATGAACTCCACATGCATGCACCCCCTTGTGCCTCTTGCGTATGTGGGTCCTGGAGAATCAAACTGGGATCCTTTGGCTTCGTAGGCAAATGCCTTAACCGCTAAGCCATCTTGCCAGCCCTCTTGGATATGTACAACCTTGTGCCTCTCTCTAACCCATATGTAAGATAAATCAGTGAACAGGGCTGGAGAGATGGCTCAGTGATTAAGGTTCTTGCCTACAAAACCTAACAACCAGGTTCCATTCCCCAGTACCCACATAAAGCCAGATGCACAGAGTGGCACATGCATCTGGAGTTCATTGACAACAGCTGGAGGTCCTGAAGCATCCTCCCTCCCTCTCTCTCTCTCTCTTTTTTCTCTCTCTCCCTCTCACTTCTCCCTCTGTCTCTGCTTGCAAATAAATAAAAATAGGATTGGAGAGATGAGTTAGTGGTTACGTCACTTGCCTGCAAAGCCAAAAGACCCAGGTTTGATTCCCTTAGGACCCACATAAGCCAAATGCACAAGGTGGTGCATGCTTCTGGAGTTTGTTTGTAGTGGCTAGGGTCTCTGGCATGTCCATTCTCTCTCCCCTCTGTCTACCTTTCACTCTTTATGTGCCTCTCTCATGTAAATAAATAAAAGTAAAATATTTTAAAAAATGAATCAGTGAACAGAAACTCCATAGGCATTCAGAGTTTGGAAAATACTATGAGTGCAAAAGTCAGTGAGAAGTATATAACCTACACATGGATACAAAGTATAAAAACAATGCATGCATGTATACAGAGTGAGAGCCCACCATTTCTAGAATCACTTAACATTACAGTTCTTTCTTTTTCTTTTTAAAAATATTTTTATTGGGCTGGAGAGATGGATTAGCAGTTAAGGCGCCTGCCTCTAAGCCTAAGAACGCTGGTTCCAATCTCCAGGTCCCACGTTTAGCCAGATGCAAAGTGACTTGCTCACAAGGGGGCGCACACATCTGGATTTCGTTCGCAGTGGCTGAGAGGCTGCTAGCACGCCCATCTCTATCTGTCTCTCTCTCTCTCTCTCTCTCTCTCTCTCTCTTTGTCTCTCTCAAAAAATATTTATTTATTTATTTGAGAGAGACAGAAAAAGGGGAGGGGGAGAGAGAGAGAGAGTGAGAATGAATGGGCATGCCAGGGCCTCCAGCCACTGCACATGAATTCCAAATGCATGCTCCCCCTTGCATATATGGCTTACGTGGGTCCTGGGGAATCAAACCTGAGTCGTTTGGCTTTGCAGACCAGTGCTTTAACCACTAAGCCATCTCTCCAGCCCCTACAATTCTTATTAACAATACATGGTATTTCCACTGAAAAGAATCTTTAATTTCAGCATCAGGATACTAATACATTATTTAAAGATTCCCCTGTAACTCTACAGAAAATTAAAGCCAAATAATTTTAAAGCCCTCAAAGAAACAAGTTTTGAAGTCATCAAAAGTTTTTTGTAGGTATAAGAAGTTTTTTTTTTAAAGGTTTGTCCAAATGATGCTTGACAGTTTCTTTTTTTTTTTAAGTTTTTATTTATTTATTATTTATTATAGACACAGAGAGAAAGAGGCAGAGAGAGAGAGAGAGACAGTAAGAATGGGCACGCCAGGGCCTCTAGCCACTGCAAACGAACTCCAGATGCATGTGCCACCATGTGCATCTGGCTAACGTGGGACCTGGAGAATTGAACCGGGGTCCTTAGGCTTCACAGGCATGCACGTTTACCGCTAAGCCATCTCTCCAGCCCAGAAGTTTTAATATAACTCCATTTACTATAATGAAATTAAAGGAAGTATGTCAACAAAGGAAGACCTGAACAGGTCAGGTCAGATGTGAAAGTTAAAGGCACTGCTTAAATGTCCTCAATTACATGACTGCCAAACAAAGAAGGACAACTTGTCTAAGTGAAATAGCTTTTACGACAAACAATGTGAGTTTTGAAGTGTCAACTCCTGGGCTTGAGAGATGGATCAATGGTTAAGGCACTTGCCTACAGAGCCTAACAACCTGGCTTTGATTCCCCGGTGCCCGTGTAAAGCCAGATGCAAAAAGTGGTGCATGCATCTGGAGTTTGTTTACAGCTGCTAGAGGCCCTGGAGTGGCCATTCTCTCTCTCTCTCTCTCTCTCTCTCTGTCCCTCTCTCCTTGCAAATAAAATAAAAAATTTTCTAAAAACTTTCATTTTCCAAAATGGGATAAGTCTATGAAGTGCATTAATTTTAGAATAGCCTTTTATATTTTTAGATTCAATATATGCACCTTTTCCCCAAATATCTTTTGACAACCTTTCTTATATTTATTGCTCCAGTTTCTTGACAATGTGTATCAAGCACAATAAATATAACCCAGTTATTTCAATTGATTTTACAAAATTCTTTATTATAACTCATGAAAATTTCCATTGTAGAAAACAATTTATGGAGAATTGCATTTGACCATCAGCATCATAATTATCCTTTAAAAATGTTCCTTCTTGGGCTGAGGGCAGGGAGTGAAAGACAGAGAGGTGTGCTACATGCCAGAGACAGGTGCTCATGTGAGTGACTGGACGCTCACGGGATACAGGAGAATAAAAGGAAGGAAGAATCAATAATGAAGACTGTTTTTAGGTCGAAGACTGAGTGGAGACTGGACAATTTTCTGACATTGAATTAATGGCAGATTCTTGAGTGGTTATGAATGCAATTTCGTACTTTCATTGGGAGATGTATCTCTTTTTAACCCAGTAGGAATATTGAGACCAAGTTCAATGGTCAAAGTTGGGACCACTAACAGACAGATGGTCATTTCAGCCACAGATGATAGGAAACAGCCTACAAGGAGGGCATAAGTGAGGGGGAAAAGAACTTCTGCAAAGGCACGGGTAGGAGTTATTCATTGACAAAAGAGGAAGGGCCAACAAGGAGAAATTCAGAGTGTGGTACCAGCCAGAAGCCAAAGTAAGATGGCAAGAAGCTGAAAGGAAGAACAGTGAGTGGCATTAGGTGCCACAGGGAACCAATGTCAAAAGGAAAGAAACATCTCTCTTGAATTTTGCGACACAAAACTCTGTAAAGAACATCATAGTAGCTGGGCGTGGTTAATCCCAGCACTCGGGAGGCAGAGGTAGAAAGATCGCCATGAGTTCAAGGCTACCCTGAGACTACATGGTGAATTCCAGGTAAGCCTGGACTAGAGTGAGACCCTACCTCGAAAAGAAAGAAAAAAAAAAAAAGAACTTCCTAGAAGTGGTTTAGCAAATTTGCAATCACGTAAAGAGTTTGAAGGTGAAAAGTCTCCCCAGCGACTTTGAGATGATGGTTATACAAGGGGAGAAGAGCTATACTGTGCTCAAGGATGGAATAGTTGCTGAACAAGATCAGACTGTCTAGCCGGTCATATCCTTTAGCACGCTAATGTGCTCATACATAGAGTAGTGAAGGAAGCGTTGACTTATTGGTAACAAAAGAGTCAGAGGAGCCGGGTGTGGTGGCGCACGCCTTTAATCCCAGCATTCAGGAGGCAAAGGTAGGAGAATCGCCATGAGTTCGAGGCCACCCTGAGACTACATAATGAATTCCAGGTCAGCCTGGGCTAGAGTGAGACCCTTGAAAAACCGAAAAATGAAAGAAACAAAACAAAACAAAAAGAGTCAGAGGAAATATGGAATTGGGGTGGACTTAGGAAACTTGTCATAACTGAGGTCAACTTGTTTTCCTGACACAGTCATATCATAAATCCACAGCCAGTTTTCTCCCTCAGATTTGTAATGCGAATTCTGATGAATTTCATAGTGTTCGAGAAATATTTCTATTTGTTCATCAGATTTAACTCATGTTGCTAAAGACATTTTGCTTCCTTCCCCCCTCCCCTTTTCCTTTCTAGGAAAATTTCTGTCCTCTTATATACTACCATACAAAGAGCTATCCGGAGCCAAGTCACTCCTTCCAGCTGCACAATATAAAGAATGGCGTCTAGTTGGATCCGTTGGATCCAAATTCCAGGGAGTCACAGCAAGGACAAGATGACGAGGACCCTGAAAATCGGCATCTCTCTTCTCACCCCGTCAGGTTGGGTTTCGATCAGCTAGTGGAAGAGATCAGTAATGAAATTCCACTCTTTCACAGTGAGGTTGAAAAAGAGACTGTCTTTGTGCCCACTGCACAAAACTCGGACTCAAAATGGCACTCATTAGATGGAACACACCAAATACCCTTGAATGAATTACGTTATAAATGCCCTGGACTCTCTTGGCAAGAAGCCATTGGTTTTCATTCTTCGTTACTACCCACACAGCAAAGTGGAGATAATGAAAACTCATGGGGAAACCCCACAGGATACTATGATGTAGCTGGTGCTCTTCTGGAATCAAGATTTTAAGTCCACATCGAAGTCATGCACGAAGAGAATTAGAAAATGAAAATCATAGCTACCATATAGGATTTGATAACAATACTCTTTATGAATATCCATCCCTCCAAACTGACTTCATACCAAACAAAGAGTATAAGTCAAACATGAATGTTATAGAGCCTTCTCTGATGTTCATTAAGGACTCTTTTGTACCCAGGGCATGGGAAAACACATCACTGGAAAAGGAAAAGGTATGTATGCTATAAGTGAACCTATAATGTGAATAATCATTCAATAATGTAGTGGGCTAACCAGTGATAACATGAATAATTTACATAGGAAAAACTATTAGTACTATTGTTAAAAGTTCATTTACTTTCAGAAATTACATGTTCTTGAACTAATTTTTTTTTCTAAATATAAAAAGGAAATTAAAATTTTAGCTATCATTTTCTTCCAGTGTCACCCACTCTAAATATAACATATCAACTAATTCTTAATCTTAAGGGATAAAAATATAGTTTGAGTTTAACCATTATCTATTCTTCCTATGTTTCCTGTGTTATGTACACACACACACAAACTTCATTTCATTTCCATTTGAGTCACATTATCAGTATCTGAATTTTTATTATCATGACTTCAGGAAAAAATGTCATTTTATGCAGAGGCTTCTAAATTATGTTATTGGCAGACAACATCCCCTGGAATCACTCCATGAGGAGGAAATGAAATAATTATCATCCAACTCATTCTAATGCCGTCATTAATAACCTCACAATCATTGTGGCAACCACAGAATTTCCTGGATCATATCTGAAGGCTTCTCTGCTTACACTGAGTCTAGACATGAGTAGAGCCAGAAATAAATAGTATGACCGAAGAAATATTGTTGCAGCCATACTTCAAAGGGTGAGCTGAAAGGATTTTGCATCTGTCCAATGTGTTAAATCTTTATATTGTGATACAGCAGCAGAATGGTTATAGGGGTAAGAATAGAATCCGTGAGCACAGGAATTTTACTCGAACTAACTTGAGCAGAAACCATAGCTACACAGAACAACAACAGATGGGGGTGAGTGCAGAAGAGAAGCAACACCTATTTCTATCTGAAGCTGTTGCAAAAGAGGTTGCCCCTCAGATTAGCAGAATTAAACGTGAATGCATTTTAGGAATATCTAGTTGTTACTATGGCAATATAGCAATTACTAAGTTTTTCCTACTGCTGAAAATACATTTAAACTTAGGCACAGTGAATGGAGCAGTTAAATTTAGACCCTGGAAAACAGGCAGCCAATGGGTCCTTGAGAATTGTGGACATCCTGCCTCAGCCTGAAGGCAGCTTCCTACTGCTTGGTGGTCTGGTGGAGCCCAGTGGCAGGTGTTTCACGGAGCTGAAGAGCAGAAGCTGAAAGTCAGCTGCAGGCTGCAAAACCAGCTGGAACTTGCTGGGCAGAGAGCCTGGAAAAGAGTGAGCCATGTAAGCAGTGAGTTCAGAAATCGAAGGAGGTTTACTAAACCATCTTGGGCAGTCTAAGTGGTCATTTATGGATGTCGAGGTGAGGACTGAATGCAGATTGTTGTCATGACATAAAAGAGAAGTTAGATAGTGCTCAAGTATGGCCAAGCCAGGAATCAGACCAAGCTAAGAACAGCATGCATCAAATAACATCCCTAAACCATCTCCTCAGACACGAAACCATGCTGCAAAGTGAATGGAGCCACAAGCACAACCAATGTGACTGGTTAAAGAATAAAATCAAGAGTGGCAAGATCAGCAGGGTCCCAAATATCTGGTGCCAGTGACAAATTTTACTTTAAAATCACGAGTCATGGGCTGGGGAGATGGCTTAGCGGTTAAGGCACCTGCCTGCTAAGCCTAAGAACGCTGGTTCCAATCTCCAGGTCCCACGTTTAACCAGATGCAAAGTGACGCAAGAGTGCAATGCCACACTTGACCACAAGGGGGCGCACACATCTGGATTTCATTCGCAGCAGCAGCTGAGATGCTGCTGGCGCACCCATCTCTATCTGTCTCCATCTGCAACCTCTGTGTAAAATGCCAAATCCAAGTCTGGAAAGAGGTAAAAAAAAAAAAAAAAAAAAATCATGAGTCACAATGTGCCATCTGCAACACCCAACATAAAATGCCAAATGTGCAAGTATGGAAAGAGGTAGAGATTGTAAAGCCCCAGTCAAGAGAATAATTGAACTGATGGAAAGTGACGAAGATAATGCAATTATATGAATTATCTATATATATATATACATACCTTAAAGTGATTGCCAAAATTTAGTTTAAATATTGGATATTCATAACAGTTAGTAAAATGGATGAAAAATCTCCACAAAAATTAAAAACTATGAAAAATAAACTCAAATGACAATCTCATACTAAAGGTATCTGTTGCAAAAGAAGCATTAGACATTTCTAACAACAGGTAGGAGACAATGGAGGAAAGTTATAAAATTAAAAGTTAAAGCTATAGAAATTGCCCACATTAAAGGGAAAATAAAAGAATCATATAAAAATGAGCAGTAGAGTGGGCATGGCAATGCACCCATGTGATCCTAGCATTGAGGTCAAGTTCAAATTCAGCATAGGATAAGGGGCAGTACTCGGTCACAAACAAATACACAAAGAAAAAAAGATAAAGTATTCACAGACTTAAATAGCAAGCAGCACAATATGTGAGTAACTAGAATGCTAGCCAGAGAGAGAAGAGTAGAGAGAAAAATTAACTTGAGGTAATAAGAGTCCAGAATTACCTCAAATTTTGTTGAAAATATCAAATTCTATAGCTAAAGAAACTCAAATTCCATGTAAATGCAATTGCTCATTGACATAGAGATAATTTTGTTAGAAAATTTTACCCAATTGCATCTTTTTTAAGGCTTATTTTTATTTATTTATTTGAGACAGAGAGAGGGAGAGAGAGAGAGGGAGAGAGGGAGAGAGAGATAGGTGCACCAGGGCCTCTAGCCACTGCAAAGAAACTCCAGATGCAGGTCCACCATGTGCATCTGGCTTATGTTGGACCTGGAGAATTGAACCTGAGTCCTTAGACTTCTCAGGCATATGCCTTAACTGCTAAGCCATCTCTCTAGTCCCCAAGTGCTTCTTTGAAATAGGATCAAACTTCACAGATGCTTTTATCTTTTCTCTGTATTGAACTGTATTAACTGAGCTATTTGATTTTCAGCCACTATGGTGCCCCATTCACATAGTTGAGACACCTCGAGGGAGTACAACGTACCTGGCCTCCTTTTGTGACAAAGTAAAGAAGTGAGTATGGCTATTTCCATATTTGTTTTGCACTTTCTGTGCTGGAAAACATGTCTCTATTTATGCTACTCAATTATTAATCTTGCATATAAAATGTCAATGTGCTATAACTGTGAATACAGAAAAACACAGAAAAAAAATTGGCCAACTAGTTTATTGATCAACTTCTGTAAATGGACTCTTGTTATTTCCAGTCAAAGATCTTCTTTTGAAGACTTGATACGAGTTACTTTCACAATTTCTGAACTGCTTTGGTTGTTTCTTGGTAGTCTGGTTTGCAGTGGAGTTATTTCCTATTAGTGATGTGCCGATCTCATTCTTCTGGCTCAGACCCAAGTTAACACAGATTAACTTTCTTACCAGAACATTCTACTGAGATTCATGTGATTACCTTCTTCTTATTAGCTAAATCTTATCTTGAGTTGCCAGAACATTAAACAAATGTAGGAGTGTTTGTCCACTGAAAAACAAATTTGATTACTAGAGGGCATTACAAAAGATGTCATTGATCTTGCTGTATAAAAATCTTCCGCTATAAATGTAAGTGCTCTTCTCATGGATCAGTTTCTTATTAGCATTACAATTCATCAGATGGTACCTCTTCACTTACAAAACTTTGGGAATTTAGTGCATTTATATTCCAGTCCTCTTGCTTTATAGTCATGTATGGCTGTTGTTTGAAACATAAATGTATTTACAAGTTTTAACTTCCTACTAAATGGTCATTTTAAAGATTGGGCTCACTATTACATCACCAACTTAAAGCTGTGTCAATGTACTACTTCATTCATGAGATATATTCAGATTTAGAAAAGAAATAAATACAAGAAAACAAAACAAGGTCACTAGCATGCACAGAAATGTGCTGGCACACGCACATACACACACACACACACAAAAGCACACAGAGATAAACAAACACACACATAGAAACACACACATACACTCAGAAAGAAACCTACACACATACACATCTAAAAAATGCCATACTCGGAGAATTAAGATCAAAACAAAAAAAAATGCAAAGCAAAATAAATTGTTTCAAAACCATGAAGAAGTATACCTTTTATTTATTGCTCTTATATATAAATGAGACAAAGTTAAATATTCTTTTCGATTCAAATATTAGGATATTTCATGTTATCAACAACTATTCTTTCAGTAATAAGCTATTCAATATAACAAAGTGACAAACGAACATTGTTATGAACTGGCTACTTTGGGGTCTGGGAAGATGGCTCACTGAATCAAACACTTATAACTGTGAGGACCCCAGTCGAGATGCCCAGAACCCACATAAAGCTGCATGCTGCATGCCAGTGTCTACAGGCAAGAAGGGAGCCAGAGAAGGAGAATAAACCCGAAACCTCAGGAATGATCACCCTGTGAACAGACCAGTCAACAGGAGACCCTGCCTCAAAAGGGTGGAAGGCAATGGCCGAGGGTCTGCTGAATTCCACATGTGTGCAGTGATGCACCTGCATTCACACACAGAAGCACACCAACATTTACACATACACATGAACATCACACACACACACACACACACACAATGAGAGGAAAGGAAACTTGCTACTTTAAATATAAATATATATAAATATAAAATATATAAATACATACTTTATATATAAAGATTAACAATTCTTTTTTATTTATTTTATTTTTTTTTTCGAGGTAGGTTCTCACTCTGGCCCTGGCTGACCTGGAATTACTTATGTAGTCTCAGGGTGGTCTTGCACTCATGGCGATCCTCCTACCTCTACCTCCCAAGTGCTGGGATTAAAGGCGTGCGCCACCACGCCCGGCAAGATTAACAATTCTTAATGCTGAGTATAAGGCATGGTGCCTCATATTTTTATATTATATAATATATAAATATAATATAAAATATAATATATAATATACTTATATTACATATAAATATATATTTACAAATATGTATAAATATAAATATATACTGTAAATATAAAGACTGACAATTCTTACTGCTGAGTAGGAGGCATGGTGCCTTTATATTATAAAATGTGTCTCTTCATCACAGCATCACCACATGGAAGTTTATGATCTTCTGCAGTATTTTTTGGGGGGTGTTTCGATGCTAGGGCCTGGCACTTGCTAGGAAAGCTACAACTGAGCTAAGAGTGAAGTCTTTAACCCCACTTTGTTTTTTTTCAATATTTAATGTTATATTCAGAGGTGAAATCTTGTAAAAGTGGTGGTGACATGAAAATATGCTATGTGTTTTGTCAGTAGCTCATGGTATGAGTTCCAAACTCTGAAGTGCATTTTTTTCCCTGATGGTTTTGGAAACAATCAAGAGAATTAAAACAACTAAAGCAGTAATGTTGACTTACTGAACAAAAGCCATAGATCAGATTTCCTTTCTTTTCCAAGATCTTCAATATATGTCCAATTGAAAATATGCTCTCACTAAGAGGATAATTAAATGTATATCTGCATCATGATTTTTATATACAATTGCACATTTCTAGGACTCACATATTCTGAAGTAAAAAAACAAAAACAAAAACAAAACTAGAGAAAAGAAGATCTAATAGAAATTGAAAACCAAGTTTTGCAAGACCTTCTCCAAAACTTCCGGAAAGGCACAATCTAATAGAGCTACATAGCCAGCTGAATTTTTTTTCTAGCACTTAAGTAAGCCTAATTCAATGCTATTAGCATTCTTTTATGCCCCTGATAGTTTTTTTTCTAATTGGTTGAAGGTGATTTCTTTTAACGTACTTTAAAACTTCATCTTTTCAGAAATATGCCACAACTTACACACACACACACACACACACACAAAGATGGAAGTCCAAGGCCTATAAAAGAAGTTTCTGGCCCACAGCAGATAGCCAGCAAAGGTCTAAGAGAATTTTTATTTTAGATGTAATTCTCCAACATAACAGAAGGTGGAGCTCTCTTTCCTGGAGCAGCGTCTTGTCATCAGTGAAGGTTGAGTCCCGAAGCTCCTACATCCCAGTATGTGCTGGGACCTTGGTAGCAAGGAGAACCACAGGAGAGTGGGCCCATTTTTATTCTGAACCGCGTTTCCCGGCTGAAGCCGCTTACTATGGTGGTAGTGAAGTGTGCTTTCCAGATATTATGAATTAAGAAATGAAGGGAATGGGAGCCAGTGCACCGGTTGCTATGGATGTCGGCTTGCCTACTGGGTGAACACAGGTGTGCTTGTCCATTTGCCAGCCTCCTCAGAGAGGTTGTGTTTCCATGGCAACTAGGGGTGATGCGGGTGAACCAATTCGAGGGCCTGGGACTAGATTAGCACTGAACACACATGGGATTCAATAAGCGTTAACTGTGTTACTGACTTTCCTTGCCACGCTGAATAAATACCTGACAAGAAGCAAATTAAGGGAGAAGCTTATTTGGCTCAGGGTTTGGAGGGATAGAATACATCGTAGCAGGAAAGCCATGGTGGTTCCAGGCAGTGTGTGTGTGGGGGGGGTTCTTGGTAATGGGACATTCCAGCAGCTGTTTGTTTATATCTGGAAGCCCAGAAGGGTCAGGAATGGAGTTGAGCCACGAGCCTCAGAGTCTACAACCCCGTGACCGACTTCCTACACCTTGGCATCTCCTTCTGATGTTTGCACCAGCCTCCTCAAACAACAACACAAGCTGGGGACCCAGTGTCCAAACACAAGAGTCTGTGGCATGGGGGACAGTTTTCATCCAAACATGGCACTGAGGATGCACAGTGTTAATACAGAATTATGAAGTCTATTTTGGAAGAGTTTAGGTAGTAGCATAATTCACACTGAAAAACACTGGAAAAAGATTTCACCATTGCCATCAAAACCATTTTATATTTGTATACGTCTCTATGTTATGTTCTATATGCGGATATAAAACAGGTTTATAAAACTCAGCCATGGTAACCTATGATGATAATTATGACAGTTCAGATTACTTTACAGCCTGCAAATCTTTTATATGCCTTTTGCCTTTTAGCCCGCACAATAAAGCTTTGAAGTAGATATTAACATCTCCTTTATTATAAACAAAGAAGCTATTTAAATAGTATGCCTCTGGCCATAACACCAGTAATAGAAGCGTCAGGTTACAACTCAGAGCTTCTCCAAGGATAAAGTCATGGACAGTTCTTTGACTCATGAAAGCAGGCATTGTATAGCATGCGTCCAGGCTCAATTATTTGTATAAAATTCATGAATTAAAAAAATAGGGACTGGAGAGATGGCTTGGTGGTTAAGGCACTTGCCTGCAATGCCAAAGGCCTGGGTTCTATCCCCCAGGACCAGCATAAGCCAGATGCGCAAGGTGGTGCATGCATCTGGAGTTCATTTGCAGTGGTTAGAGGCCTTGGTGCACCTTTTCTCTCTCCCTCTCTCTCTGCCTCGTTCTTTCTCTCTCAAATAAATAAATAAAAATAAATTTAAAACATAGAGAATCGTAAGGTGTTTATGAAGTAGACACAAACAGAGGAAGCTGACCAAGATCTCTAAATTAAAATTAATAACTATTTGCTTGAGAAAGTTTGGGATTGAGATAACTCTAACAGGAGGAATTCAGGCATCTGAAGGAAGTTAGAGAAGCAATAATAATGTTCCAAGTGAGTTTTCATGTCTCACATTTATGACAATGTATTCCAATTATTTCAGCTGCGGTACTCCTGGCAAGCCTAGAGGCTGTGCTTTACCATATATATATAGTTACAACTAAAATCTCTCCCAATCTAGCCTAAATAAATGCACTGTGCGCCAAGCCAGTGGTGGATGGTTGATCCAGTTTTCAATTTTGAAAAAGAAAACACTGCAGATGTTTCTAGCAGTTCTATTACGGTGGGATTTTTGTTTTAAATGACAATTGTTTCAGATCTTGTCCTGAGCATTTTCTTGGCATATTTCAGAATAAGAGCAACATATAGTGCGGCCGACATTCGCTCCAATTCCGGGAGGATCTGCAGTATTGCTACAGCATTCCCATCTCGGCTCTTTGCTGACACCAAGTTCAGTATAAATATTTTCACTCCCAACTCGGCACAACCCCTTCATCTTAAGCCATGTGGTAAGCAACTCTTGACATAAGTATATGAATCTTGATAGCGCTGGTATTAAAAAGCAGCCTTGAAGTCATTCAAAGAAGCATCGGGAGGCACGGTTTTGCCCTGAAGTAAAACAAGAGTAACAACAGCCTGAGAAAGTTCGTTAACATCTGGGATGGGAAGGGAGAGAATCCAAGAGCTTTCCTCATCTTGCTCCCCTGAAAACTATTTCTATGCATGAGTGATTGCAGGTAGAGCAAGCTTACCATGTGTTATAAGCAAATGCAATTTCAATAATATGACAGATCAGTAAGTGAAAGTAACTATTTCTAACAATCAGCCACAGCTATTTCATCCATCTATGAGTCAGTCGTGAGGTAGCTCTGCAGCGGAGACTCCATGTGTTCTTTTTACCTCTGGTGAGAAGCCTAGAAACGCTGTGTAGCCCCCACTATCATAACAATAAGAACTGTGACTCGTTACTTATCCCTAAAGATGGACCCTAGAAATCTGTTTTCTATCAAACTCAACAGATGATTTTCTTCCCTATTGTTTTAGAATATCTTGAAGGCAATTTAATCCTTTTTTAAAAAAATATTTTTAAAAATTTTTTTAAATTATTTTTTATTTATTTTTGGAGACAGACAGAGAGAGTCAGAGAGGGAGGGGGAGACAGAGATGGGCACGCCAGCAGTCTCTCAGCTGCTGTGAACGAAATCCAGATGCGTGTGCCCCCTTGTGGGCAAGTGCGGCATTGCGCCCTTGCCTCACTTTGCATCTGGCTAAACGTGGGACCTGGAGATTGGAACCGCTGGACATTGGAACCAGCGTTCTTAGGCTTAGCAGGCAGGCGCCTTAGCCGCTAAGCCATCTCTCCAGCCCAATATTTTTATTTATTTGTGTTGAGAGAGAGAGAGAATGAATGAGAATGAATGTGCAGCACAGGGCCTCCTGCCACGGCAAACAAACTCCAGACACATGCACCACTTAGTGCATCTGGCTTTACCTGGTTACTGGGGAATCAGACCTGCGTCCCCATGCTTTGTAAACAAGTGCCTTTAACCCTGAGCCATCTCCCCAGCCCAGCATTTAATCTTATGTCCCTATTATAGGTGCTTTTTTCAATAAACATTGTTAGGCTGGAGAGCTGGCTTAGCGGTTAAGCACTTGCCTGTGACGCCTAAGGACCAAATTTGAGGTTCAATTCCCCAGGACCCACATAAGCCAGATGCATAAGGTGGCGCATGTTTCTGCAGTTCATTTGTGGTGGTTAGAAGCCCTGGCACACCCATTCTCTCTCTCTCTTTCTGTCTCTAATAAATAAATAAATAATTGAGAAAAGACACATTGTTAGTTCTTTTAAACAACACTTAGCTGCTATTAAAAAAATGTTATAATGTAGCATGAGGGAACCATTTTCCACACATAATAGTCCAAGAAATTCTGTCCCACATTCAGTGGTTAATTTGAGTCATCGAGCCTTCTTCTTAGCACATTTAAGGCCCCCAAGGAAGCAAGCACAATTGACTGAAACATGGCAATGTTATGTTGGGACATTAGTTAAGACCATCTGCTTTGAAATGAAAAGAAACCAACTCCTGCTGGCTAAAACAAAAAGAAGACATGTTTCAGGAATAGAAGAACTTCTTCTAGCATTCAAGAGTAGGAATTTATTTAAAAAAACAAAAACAAAACAAAACAAAACAAAAAAATGCTCAAGTAGCCCCAAACCCCTTTATGCCCTGAGCTCATCTCGCTGTGAAATTGCTTTTCGTGTCTGTCTTGTTCTCTGCTGAGTCATCCCTCTGTTTCCACAAAAGTAAAAAGCCAGGCTCGGAAGCATTATGTGCTATTTGGCCAACACTCTACAGGCGATTCCATCACTCTGCTAGATCCAACTCACCATTTTTAAAAGCAGGATTCTGATTCTCCAGCCAGAATCAAGAGCACCTTAATCCAATCAGAATGGACAGCACTAGCATGGGGTCCTGTTGCTGTAGTGGATGGAAAATGCAGACTACAGGGTGAGAAGTGTGACACGGAGTGGAATAGGACAAGAAATCAGGAAAGGGATTATTTCACAGACTAAATTAAAGTACAGCTACAAAGGCTGGAGAGATGGCTTAGCGGTTAAGGCACATGCCTTCGAAGCCTAAGGACCCTGTTGGATTCTCTGGGTCCCACTTAAGCAAGCTGCTCAATGGGGTGCACACATCTGGAGTTCATTTGCAGTGGCTAGAGGCCCTGGTGTGCCCATTCTCTCTCTCTCTCTCTCTCTCTCTCTCTCTCTCTGATAAATAAAATATTTTTTAAAGTACAGCTATAAAATCTATTCAAAGGAAACCCCATTACTTATTTCTCGGCTCATAATGCACATGAGAACTTTAACTAGCAGACTAATGACTGGTTCCAGTGACAAAGATGGTGACTTGAAGGTTAGATGTACTCCATTTGAGTTGGTTCTGAGCCATCCAGAGGGCAACATGAAACAGGTGTAAGGAGGCATCTTACCACAGGAGCTCAGGAAGCCATTCTCCAGAGCCGGGCTCCCTGGTGTGCCAAGCACATGGAAGTGAAGGGCACTCTATAGGTCTCAAAAGCAGTGTGGTATTCTGACTTTCAGCTCTCCTTTCTCTCCCAAGAATGACCACAGAAGCCCTCTTCCCAAATCCAGAAATAATGATAACTTCTCCTGTCTCGTAGTTAAATCTCAGGTCATCTGCCCCATGTCTTGATAAAGCCATTGCTGGACAGAGAAGCCAAAAGAATCCACGTGAACAGGGCTTACTGAATCTCCTCTCTCAGAATGCAGCCATGAGACCAGATCCCTTATGTGCAGCCACACGTCCAATAGCTGCCTTGCTCGGCTGACTCTATGCATAAAAGTTTGGACAGTTCTCCTTGAGTCACTAAGTTTTTCTGATGGCTTGTGTGTCACATAAAGTCTGGATTTAAAATGCCTGTCATTTCCCCTTATCTTTCCTCTTGTTTCCAGAATGTTGGGAATGGACTTTATGTTGACGCGGGGAAAAAAGTTCCACATTTGTCTGTCCTGACAAAATGAAAGCACAGGAGAGGAAAGACAGGCAAAATATGGGTTCTGGGAGCTGGAGAGATGGCTTAGCATTTAAGCGCTTGCCTGTGAAGCCTAAGGACCCCGGTTCAAGGCTCCATTCCCCAGTACCCACATAAGCCAGATGCACAAGGTGGTGCATGCATCTGGAGTTCATTTGTAGTGGCTGGAGGCTTTGGTGAGCCCATTCTCTCTCTCTCTTCTCTCTCTCTCTCTCTCCCTTTCTCTCTCTCTCTCTCTGCCTCTTTCTTTCTCTGTCTGTCACTCTCAAATAAATAAAAATAAACAAAAAATGTTTTAAAAGTGTTTCATGCACAAGAGGAGGATATTTGTAAAAAAGAAAAGTAAGAAAATTTCATGCACACGCATGAAGCATATGATCTGAAATCTTGGGATCGGAAAGTCATAAGTGAATTAGGACACCAAGTCCAGTGTCTCTGGAGACATTTTCCTGCCATCAGAGATAGTCAGTTTCACCACTGTTTACCAAAGCCTTTAGAGTCGTGATTTTGCCCATGGCAACATTTTCTACATTTTAAATTGAGACCATTTTACCAGTGCCCCTCAAGAATTAAGATACTCTCTGCCATGCCACTGCGTTCACACCATCTGTAATTCCCTCATGAACCTTACCATTTGTTTCTCTAACCATTTCTTTACAGTTATCTTTGTAAAAATTTTTTTAAATTTTTTAAATTTATTTTTGGAGAGGGAGACAGAGAGAGATAGAGAGGGAGAGGGAGACAGAGATGGGCGCGCCAGCACGCTCTCAGCTGCTGTGAATGAAATCCAGATGCGTGCGCCCCCTTGTGGGCAAGTGCAGCATTGCACCCTTGCGTCACTTTGCATCTGGCTAAACGTGGGACCTGGAGATTGGAACCGCTGGAACCAGCATTCTTAGGCTTAGCAGGCAGGTGCCTTAGCTGCTAAGCCATCTCTCCAGCCCTACAGTTATCTTTTAAAAAATTTATTTATGTATTCGTTTATTTAAGAGAGAGAGACAGAGAGAGTGGAAGATTGGGCATGCCAGGGCCTTCAGCCACTGCAAACAGAACTCCAGACACATGTGTCCCCATGTGCATCTGGCTTATATGGGATCTGGGGAATCAAATACCTTAACCGCTAAGCCATCTCTCCAGCCCCTTATGGATATCTTGATCTACCATAAACCCTGTATTTTAAATGTAGCCTAGTTCCCTTTCTGTAACTGCCGTCATTTTCACGTTTTTTATTCCGGAATATGGGTCAAAATCTTTCACTACAAACAAAAGATGATTTGGTAGTAAATAAAACCACAGTGAAATAAATATGGAACTGTAGACAAAACCCTACTCAGACAATGCAATTGGTCTTTTGCAATGTATCACCAAAGTGCTTGCTGGCGAAGGGCCAGCAGGCATGTCATGAACTTGATTTAGCGACTGATCCCATGAGGTGTCACTAAAGAGGAGACCAGCACACAGTTATACATCCTGACCACCCTGGTCTATTTTATTTTTAAGTTAGTTGCCAACCAGATTCCTAAAAGAACTAAACGATGCAATCACAAACCCTTTGTAACCAATGAGGAAACTTGGTCAAAAGGTTGAAGAAATTATATATGATGAAGTCTATATGATTCCCAGGCCTTCATGGCTGAACAATGATCATCACCTGTCAGTCGTTGCAGAATTATCTTGTTAGAAAGGCAGTACAAGTTTGGGGAGATGGCTCAGCAGGTAACAGGGCTCTCTGTGCAAGCCAGAGAATCTGAGTTTGACACCCAGGGTCCATGTACAAAGCTGAGTGAGGCTGTGCATGCCTGTAACCCCAGCTGGGGTCTGATAAAAACAGAACTGAAATTATAATGAGTGCAAACAACATCTATCAAAAATATCTCCGGATGTACTAAATGAGATGCATCGCACCCTGATTCCTCTTGATGGAGCTAAACAGCTACAATCCTTCCTAATGTGGTTAGCATCTGTCTCCACAAGGCTTCCCAATCCGTGTTTGATAAGCTCTTGTTGACTTTTGTTATTCCCTTTGTTTTCAGCTAATTATCTCGTCAAAGACCTAATTGCAGAAATTCTACATTTATGTGCAAATGACCCGCTTGTCCCCAAAGACCTTCTCCTCCGTATCTGTGGTACTGAAGAATTTTTACAGTTGTAAGTATCTTATCAAAGTCAATGTTTGTTACTATGACTTGTGTTAAGCAGTAATGTTTTCTTTCATGTTTTCCAACATCGCACAAAAATCGTAGATTTCATATTTTTTAAAGGTGAGGAGGAGTTAACAGCTTGAATGTAAAGTAAATTTCCCCTGACCTTTGTGTTTCGATGTTTGGTTTCCATAGCTGGAGGTGGGAGCAGCTTAGGGTTCTAAACACACACACACACACACACACACACACACACACACACACACGGACTTGCCTCCTCCCTAACAGACATCTGCCACTAGGTGGCGGGCTATTGGAGGTTCTAGGGGTGTCCATTCCGCAGCTTGCTCTTTTCCTGGTCTACCCAAGTGAGAGGCACCAGCCGCAACCTCACGTTACAGGGACTGCCCTGCTCTGCCATGATGCCCCTTACACGAGACACTCTAGCCTCGGAAACAGTAAGCCACAAGAAGCCTTGTCTCCCTTCGGCTGACCTGTCAAGTGTTTGGTGACACTGATGAGAAGAGTAACTAAGACAGAAAGGATTCTGTGGATGAAAACTCATAGCCTCGCAGGTGCAAGGAAAGCACTCTACCACTGAGTTCCATTTCCAGTTTACCAGTGGGCCATTCTTATAAACTGATACAAGTCAATCAACTTTGACTTTTTTGTGTGTGGTGATTTTTAAATTCTGTGACCAGTATTGATCATCTTTGGTTTGGCTTTATTTTACGTCATCTGCGTATGTATGGTGGTAGATGTTTGCAGTGACTTCTGACGAGGCTAGCCAATCATTTCATAGTGGTCCCAGGTTCTCAAGGCATGGGATTTTCCGTTTTAAAACTCAGGTTAAACCCAGGAAAGGCAGAGGAAATTAGTTATTCTACCTATGTAATAAGGCTTCTTAGGACAGATTATAGATTTTTAAAAAAAAATTGTAATAAATTTAATAGCTTGTAATGGTATAAGGACGTTCACCAAATGATGATTTTAAAAATCACAGGGAGGGCTGGAGAGATGGCTTAGTGGTTAAGCAGTTACCCATGAAGCCTAAGGACCCTGGTTCAAGGCTCAATTCCCCAGGACCCACGTAAGCCAGATGCACAAAGTGGTGCATGCATCTGGAGTTCGTTTGCAGTGGCTGGAGGCCCTGGCGTGTCCATTCTCCCTCTCTCTCTCTCCCTCTCTCTCTCTCCCTCTTTCTCTTTCTGTCTGTCTCTCTCAAATAAAATAAATAAATAAAGATCATAGGGAGTTGAAGAATGAGCATTAATAATACTACTTTCATAAAACCATAAGTCTTTTATCCCTATTGTGTTCTGTATTTAGACAGTTCATTAAAACAACTAGAAGTCTATTGTCATGGATGCAAACTTCAAATAGCTATGTAATTTTTATAGATCTGAATGCTTTAGTTTACCATTACAAGCCATTTGCTTGAAGTCCTTTAGAGACACACATACCATACATAATACATCTTCAGGGAAAACGCATCTCTCTGTTGGCATTGGCTTGTCATCATAAGCATTGAGTATTAAAAATTAAAGTGTCCAAATAAAGCATATTGACATTTTTATTTCTGCCTTGCATTTCGGCAAACATCTAAAACTTGTCAACACTCTCATGAGAGTAAAAATGGATTTCCTTTGAGCTTCCTGTTTTGCCACGAGTGCACATGGAAAATATCTTGTAGGCGAATTGGAGAATTTCATTATATCCTTAGCGACTTCTGAGACTAATTATTCTTTTCTTATTATGAGTAATAATGGAATAATGATATGAAGCTGCAAAGGTTTTGTTGCACTAAGATACACATATCCTTATGCCTACCCCGTGAGTCCACTAACACACTGAACATCTAAAAACGCATGTAACATCTAATGACACGCTCAATACCTAACAATATACTCGACATCTAAGTTGCCACTGTCCCCCAACCTAAGGCTTTTATAGGAAAGATGTACTAGAGCATTAAATGTTGTTATGATGGTGCAGTAACTATCATCTTTTGAATATGCAGATTGCCAAATCCATGTCTGAATTTTTATGCCAGAACATTATATCCAAAGAACACTAAACATTATTAGAGGATTGCACTGTTTTAGCAGTAGGGAATGCCATTTAATAAGCTATAGTTATATTTGGTATAGTATGTGCCATGTGTGATGTATGTATGTGTGTGCAAATTATATATGTGTGTGTGTGTGTGTACGCGCAAATACTTGTGCACCATGTTCATGTGTGTGGAGGCCAGATAAGAGCATCCAGTGTTTTCCCTATTACTCTTACACTCATTTCCCTGCGACAGAATCTCTCAGTGAACCTGGCGCTCACCATTTTTGGATAGTCTAGCTGACTAGCGAGCACCAGTGATTCACTTCTCTTGAAATCCCTCAGCATTGTGGTTACATATGCGCATGGACAGCCCAATATATATATATTTTATTTATTTTTGGAGAGACACAGAGAGAGACAGACAGAGAGAGAGGGAGAGGAAGACAGATAGAGATGGGCGTGCCAGCAGTGTCTCAGCTGCTGTGAATGAAATCCAGATGTGTGCGCCCCCTTGTGGTCAAGTGCAGCATTGCACCCTTGCATCATTTTGCATCTGGCTAAACGTGGGACCTGGAGATTGGAACCGGGTTCTTAGGCTTAGCAGGCAGGTGCCTTAACCGCTAAGCCATCTCTCCAGCCCTCCCAATATATTTTTAAACATACTTTATTTATGAGAGGGAGAGAAAGGGGAGGGGAGGGAGGGAGAAAGAAAAAATGTGCCAGGGCTTCCCACCTCTGCAAACTCCAGATGCATCTGGGTTTACATGGTGTTCACTATTTAAGAGTACTAGCCTATGTGTGTTGATATAATTCATTTTACTAAGCAGAGTGTTAGTGTTCATTGTAACATGTAAGAATAAGACAATCAACGTATTTCTAGTTTATTTTTATATAACTTAAGATATTTCCTCAAATTTAAAAATCTGTCTGTTGGGCTGCAGAGATGGCTTAGCAGTTAAAGTGCTTGCCTGTGAAGCCTAAGGACCCATGTTCAACTGCCCAGATTCCATGTAAGCCAGACCCACAAAGTGACATATGCACAAGGCTGTGCATGTGCACAAGGTGGCACATGTGTCTGAATTTGATTGCAGTGGCTGGGGGCCCTGGTATGCCAATGCTCTCTCTCTCATAAAAATTACATAAATAAATAATGTAAACTGTTGGTCTGTAAGATTTTCTAGAGGGACATACAACATGTAATAAAATAATTGTCCAATAAAAAATAATTTAGGCTTTCAAGCTTACACTACCATTCATCTGGTCTATTCCGTTAGCTAAAAGTACAATGAAAATAGTAATGTGAACTGCATTTATTACACTGTGTTTGCCTTGCATTGGGTAGATATTTAAATCTCATAACATATACATGAGATCATTACTATAATGATCCCTGTTTTACAGATGGAAAAAAATCTAAGAGTTTGTTCAAGGTCATCCAAAGTTAAATTAAACCTAAACTCAAACTGGAATTTAATCACATCATTCTGACTTTTCACTACAAAATAGTACTGCAAAACCACTTAAGTAGGATATAGGAAATAGCCAATACTTCTTCATGTTGGTATGTTGGCAGGGGATGTACACAATTTTGCAGATGTTGGCAAGGGTGGTTGTGCAGGGATCTTCATATTGCGTGTCCCAACCTACCGAGAGCCACACATGTGCAAAATGTTTGGCCAATCATGGGAAAACGCAGTTTTCAGTCCCTTGCATGTCAGTAATCAAAGGCTCTATCGAGTGTGGTAGTAATGCTGTATGCGAGCTACCACAGATCAGAGGACAGACAGACTGAAAGAAGATTGAGAACGAATACAGAGAAAAATCAAAGGTCGACTTGTATTTGAAGGAGGGATACTGCAGAAAGAACTCCATAACTGTTAAAATCACAAGCATTTTCATTAAAAAAAAATCAACCAACAAAAACGGGCTCAAGAATGTGAATAATGACTGAAATGGACATGATAGTGAAAGAATCTGACCTAACAGATGACAAGCATGCGACAGTCGTTGGGACGATAAGTGATAAAACAGTAGATGAAGGGAATTTTGTTAAAAATATATCAAGGGCTGGGGAAATGGCTCAGCAGTTAAGGCACTTGCCTGTGCAGCCTAAGGACCAGAGTTCAGTTCCCCGGTACCCGTGTAACGCCAGAGGCACTTGGTGGCACGTGCATCTGGAGCTAGATGGCAGTGGCTAGAGGCTCTTGTGTGCCCATTCTCTCTGCTTGCAAATAAATAAATAAAACATTTAAAAGATGAATAAAACTTATGTAATGTTGCCTATGCTGGCGTTGAGCTCACTTTACAGTGAAAAATGACCTTGAACATGTAAATATCCTTAATCATAGGTATGTACCATCATGCCAGTTTCTGTGCTGCCATGCCTGGTATATTTCCTGGTGAGGATAAAGCCCAGAACTTTGTCCATGCCAGATAAGCACTCTACCAACTGACATATATCCCTGCTTATAAAATATTTCTAAAAAAAAAATTACTTTACAAAAATATTTATATATAACAATTTTGGTAAAACCTGGCATTACATTGTGACATAGCTAATGAAGTATAGAATGAAGTATTACATCAATACATAAATAAATTTATAATTATAATACTATGTGTTAATTAACATTTTAATGAAACATGCATTGTAGCTAACAAAGATAAAATGATACATTTTTCAACTGATCTATTAATATATTAGTTTGAAAAAAATAAATTTTATGTCAAAATGTAATTTTTATTTGAGAAAAAACAAAACAAGAACTCCTACATTAGAGCACATTTAAAAGATGAATAAAACTTATGTAATGTTGCCTATGCTGGCGTTGAGCTCACTTTACAGTGAAAAATGACCTTGAACATGTAAATATCCTTAATCATAGGTATGTACCATCATGCCAGTTTCTGTGCTGCCATGCCTGGTATATTTCCTGGTGAGGATAAAGCCCAGAACTTTGTCCATGCCAGATAAGCACTCTACCAACTGACATATATCCCTGCTTATAAAATATTTCTAAAAAAAAAAATTACTTTACAAAAATATTTATATATAACAATTTTGGTAAAACCTGGCATTACATTGTGACATAGCTAATGAAGTATAGAATGAAGTATTACATCAATACATAAATAAATTTATAATTATAATACTATGTGTTAATTAACATTTTAATGAAACATGCATTGTAGCTAACAAAGATAAAATGATACATTTTTCAACTGATCTATTAATATATTAGTTTGGAAAAAAATAAATTTTATGTCAAAATGTAATTTTTTATTTGAGAAAAAACAAAACAAGAACTCCTACATTAGAGCAGTTACACTCTGAAAAAAACCAGCAATAAAGGTATTTTTTGTTAATGTTCATTTATTAAATTTCCACAGTATATATGATTTTTTGCTAGCAGGAAATTTAGAAACTAAATAATTTTCACTGGGGTTGGAGAGATGGCTTAGTGGTTAAGCGCTTGCCTATGAAGCCTAAGGACCCCGGTTTGAGGCTCAGTTCCCCAGCACCCATGTAAGCCAGATGCACAAGGGGGCGCATGCATCTGGAGTTCATTTGCAGTGGCTGGAGGCCTTGATGTGCCCATTCTCTCTCTGCCTCTTTCTTTCTGTCTCTCTCAAATAAATAAAATTAAATTTTAAGAAATTTAAAAAATAATTTCCACTGGGAGAAATTCACTTAAATGATGGCGTGACTAATAATGAATATGTTAAAAGCCCAGAGCCAGGCTTTGTGGTGTGTCTTTGTCATCCCAGCACTCAAGAGGCTGAGAAATGTGTAGCCACTGAAAACAAACTCCAGATGCATGTGCCCCTTGTGCATCTGGCTTACGTGGGTCCTGGAGAATCGAACCGGAATCCTTTGGATTTGCAGGCAAATGCCTTAACCACTAAGCCATCTCTCCAGCCCCCAGATTTTTTTTTTTATATTGGCTTACTTTGGAACCATTTATGTTTTTGGCTAATGAAAAGTGCATTGACCCATCATACATAGCACAGTATTTGGAAATATGTATACACATTATGGAATGGCTAAGTCAACCTGACATAGGCATATCCGCCCATACTTAGGGTCTGCTTTCCCATGGAAACCATTGTTTGAAGAAGTGAAATTACACAGGGAAAATGACCAAAGAAAAGACCCTGAGGACAGTCATATATAAAAGACAGCAGAAAGTGCATCCGTGGAAGGAAATTGAGTTAGAAAAGCTGTTTGATGTGGTAGAACCATTTGGGAGGGGAAAAGAAGGGAAGAGAAAGTTGAAAATAAATATTAGATAAGAGTTTAAATATTAACATTAAATTTGCTAATTAGGGAGCTATTTCTTGGCATTTTTAAGAGTTATACTAGAGCTGTAGGAGATAAATAAAACCCACAAGATTGTAATGATCTGAGGAGACTGGACGTTGATAATTGGACAACTTATGTACAGAGAACTGGCTTGTGTTCAGTGGACAAATATGTTGTTATTATTTTAGGAATAAATCTTTACTCTTTATATATGTGACTATGAGGTATAAAATTTTGTTATGGAGCAAAAGATGGATTTTGAGTGGGATACTCGTGATAAGGTGAATTTCAGCATTTTTCTTTTATGTATTTATAACATATATATGTTTTTTGTTTGTTTTTTTTTTTTTGAGCCAGTCTGACCTTGAATTTACTCTGTATCCAAGACTGGCCTCAAACTCCTGGTGATCCTTCTCCCGTGACTTCCTGAGTACAGGGTTTGAATGCATCATCCACTGAGCTCAAATTTGAATTTTCAGCATCTTAATGTTTGCATCTTCAATAAATCATGATGTGTACCTTAGGTTACACATAAAGAAAAGCAACCATATCTAGAGCATACTCATGTTAAGATTTATTTTTAAAAATGTCTTCCACTCTCTCTCAGGAATTGTTTCCATACTCGTTAACTAAAATGAAGCTAAATCATGATCACTAGAGGTGTATTTTAATTTGCATTTGAAGATTTCTGATTGCATAAGTTATTATTTTTGAAATTTTGAGAGAACACAGTAAATAAATGTCATTGAAATAAAGTTTCCCAGAGTAGATAACATGAATATTCCTTTAGTTTGGAAAACTAAGTTAACCTACTATATCTTCAACTTCTTAATATCTGAAAAATAAAATTTTAAAATATATTGTTCACATTTTTAAAATGAGCTATATGGTCATAGTTTATTTTTATATTTTAATTTCAAATGAAAAAGTTTTAAAAACTTTACAGATCTTTCTGTTATATATAGATTGATGCCAAATCCTCTGAGATGTAAGTCTAAATAAATGCAAAATATACAGTTGTTAGTGCAGGAAAAGATCCCAGCCCAAAGAGAACCACCATTATTTTTGTATAACGATATAGAAAGTTTTGTTTCACATTAAGTGCACCTCATTGTTATCAGAGCCTGCTTTTTAACTTGTTCTGCTCTATGAAGATAAATTATCTTCCTACTTTTTGTAATAGCTACTCTATTCTGGATTAATCAAAGGGTAAATCCTTAACATTTGAGCAACACTTTCTCACAGATGTGTTTGTCAAAAGGATGGTGGCTCTCTGCACTTGAGAAGTGGAGGCAGGGGATATAGACAGAGTTCCACGTCATCTTGAGCTCAACCTGGATCTCTTGAGATCCTGACACCCCCCAAAAAAAATGACGACAAAAACCTCTGCCTACAGTTCCACTCTTTTCTCTCACATAAAACAGTTTAATAAATACTTTGTAAACCAACTAACTTTTCAAGTGCTAGCTGGAAGGGAGAAAGTCTTTCTGTCTTTATCTCTCTCGAGGTTGAGATGGTTGAGATGCCCATAACAGTACCAAGATAAAATTACAGAAAAATGTATTTGACATACGTTTGGGGGTGATTGCCTAGTCATGAGTAGTTAAAGCTTAGGGTTGCTCCAAGGGGGTGATTGTCTAGTCTTTGCGCCTGTGGCATGAGTAGTTAAACAAGGTCTTCTTTTTTTTTTTTTTTTTTTTTTTTTTTTTAATTTTTTTACTAGTTTTTATTCCCTGGAGAGAAGACAGTGAAAAGAAGACGACCAAGGCCTGTCAGCTCTGATTCTTTCTTTGCATCTGGCTAAACGTGGGACCTGGAGATTGGAACCACTGTTTGGGGATAAGGCAGGTGCCTTAGCTGCTAAGCCATCTCTCCAGCCCTAGGATTATATGTCTTTATTGAAGCTTACATGATGCACTTCATGGGAGAAGGTCAAGGGGCAGGCGAGGGAAGCTTCCTGACTCCTATTTTATCAACTGCCAGCTTTTTAACATCCCAATTAAATTGCCTATGATCAGAAGATATTTCAAAGCTTGGCTGATGGTGTATTTGTGATTCTGTATTCAATGGTGTCTCCCTAATTTTACTGAATTCTCCTATCTTTACCAAGATCGGTATATAAAATCTTGATGGGGTAAATATCACTAAATATGAGTATGTGTATATATGTGATATAGTTTTTGTGCATATGCAAATTAAACATATTTTTATCTTTGTACTGATATTCTAAGAGTGTTCTCTAACTTCAACATGTTATTCCAGTCACCTGAGGATGTTGTTAAAAACAGATTCTGGGGCTGGAGAAATGGCTTAGCAGTTAAGCTGTTTGCCTGCAAAGCCAAAGGTCCCAGGTTCGATTCCCCAGGACCCATGTAAGCCAAATGCATATGGGGGTGCATGTAGCTGGAGTTCGTTTGCAGTGGCTAGAGGCCCTGACACGCTCATTCTCTCTCTCTGTCTGTCTTTCTACCTGCCTATTTCTGTATCTCTCTCTTAAATAAATAAATAATAAAATATTTAATAAAAACAGATTCTGATGCAGGCAGCCTGGAGTAGAACAGAACACATATTCATCATCAAAACTTCTCCCAATGTCTGTGCTGCTTGGTCCACTGTTCACCCTTGGAAAGGAGGAAACTACATGCTACTTAAGGCTTTCCTAAATAAACACCCCTATACTTCATAATACTACACTTCATGAAAACAAAATCTCGTCAAGTCCCACAATGCATAAACTACAACCCCAAGGGGAATACCTGCAACCCCACAGAGGAGTGGCCCCAGCAGAATGAAGGCAGGGACGAGGGAAAAGAGGGTACCAATATGTGATGTATCCATATGAAACACTTTGTTAATAATAACAAGAATAATAAACATTAAAAAAGTAATTGCCATGTTGATATACCATAACACTACAAAATTAAGGTAATTTTCATAGCATGGCAAGACTCCCTGTCTCGCCAATGACTGTGTTGATTTTGCAACTCAGTTAACAGTCATTTCTATTATCCTAAACTTTTTCTCACAACTAGAATACCCCATGACCTCTCTCTCTCTCTCTCCCTCTAACTCTCTCTTTCCTCTCTCCCTTCCTCCCTCCCCCGATGGCTCCCTCCTATCCCAAGATTTTATATAATATGCTGTATTAGAGACAAAGAAGAATTTCAAGAATTAGAACAGAAAAATGATCAGTTTTCTCATAAGACAGAGGAAGCTTTGTGCAAAATTGTTAGCAATATGAAGTATGGAATATGGAACCAGAAAAATGAGAATTAGAAAGAATTAGAAAAGAAAAGCAACTGAAAACCAGAAATGACTTGGATCAGTTGAAAAGCATTATCTCCTCGTACATTTCCACTCCTCCAGCCCCCAGTTGGATTACCATAGAGCAAGGGTTCCTTGGTGAGCCTGCTTCCCATGGTTTAATCAGGATGACCAATCCTATCCCGTTTGTAGAAAGAATGTGGTTAACAAACTATTTTCTGTTGTGTTCCTACCTCTTCCTTTGAGAGTTTCACCTCCACTTCCACTTGGTACATCTCACACAGGTTTCTCCTCAGCCGAATTAACTTCATGATTTTTTCTTTAACCCTAATTCTGTAGCCCTGCAACTTCAGGGAGGCACGTTTTCTTATACTCCTAACCTTTGTGAGTTCAAGGAAAAAAGTCTTAGGAGTATGTTTTACGTTCTAGTGCAACTTCAAAAGAATTCTTGGGCTGGAGAGATGGCTTAGTGGTTAAGATGCTTGCCTGCGAAACCTAAGGACTCAGGTTTGATTCCCCAGTACCCAAGTAAGCCAGATGCACAAGTGTCTGGAGTTTGTTTGCAGTGGCTGGTGTGCCCATTCTTTCTTCTCTATCTGTGTGTGTGTGTGTGTGTGTGTGTGTCAAATAAATAAAATAAAATATTTTTTAAAAAAGAATTCTTAACAAGTATGTGAGACAATAAATTTTACTGTACTTAAAAGCTTTTGCTGAATAAGTCATGACTACTTTGTCAGTAGTGACCCCCCCATGACTCCTAACAGTTAACTGAGCCTTCTTCCTTGAACCTCTACATAGGTCTATTGCTTATATCTTGTTTCCTATTTTGTAGCCCTGAATTAAACAAAGCAAAACAAAGCTTACATTAATATTTAATTGAAGTTGGTCAAGGAATGCTTGACCCCAGAGGGTTACTAATTATCTTTAAGAAAGAAAAGAAAAAGAAAATCTATCATTACTAAAAAACAATCTCACCTTATACATCCTATGCTATGAAATTGGAATTAAGATGGAGACAGCCAGAGCTTTCCTCATTACCAGCACTGATTAGATGGATGGTGCTATCTGCCAGGCAAGCCCCTTCCTCTCTCCACCACTGTGTTGTTTGTTTAATGAAGAAAGTCCCTTCCAAAACCAAAATTCCAGCAAGGCCAGAGGATCAGCATTTAAAGACATTCCCAGCTGCTTAGAGAGTTCAAGGCCTAGCCTGGGTTACATGAGACCCTGAAGTAATTATCTTTACCACATTTGAACCCACGGTTTCAAATCCTTCAGTTTACCCTGTTACATTTTGCACTCTCTCTTTTTTAATTTTTTATTGACAATTTCCTTAATTGTAGACAATTTCCCATGGTACTTTCCTCCCTCCCTCTAATTTCCCCTTTGAAACTCCGCTCTCCATCATATCCTTCCCCCTCAATCAGTCTCTTTTCAGTTTGATGTCATGATCTTTTCCTCCTATTATGGTGGTCTCGTGTAGGTAGTGTCAGGCACTGTGAGGTCATGGATATCCAGGCCATTTTGTGTCTGGAGGAGCACGTCGTAAGGAGTCCTACTCTTCCTTTGGCTCTTATCTTTCTACCCCCTCTTCCACAGTGGACCCTGAGCCTTGGAAGGTGTGTTAGAGATGTTTCAGTGCTGAGCACTCCTCTGTCACTTCTTCTCAGCACCATGGTGCCTTCTGAATCATCCCAAGGTCACCGCCATCTGAAAAGAGAAGCTTCTCTACCAAAAGTGAGAGTAGCATTGATATATGGGTGTGGACATTAAGAGGAGTGCTGTACTCTCTTTGAGCTCTTCTCCAGTTATGAAATCAACAGGCCCTCATTTAGGCGTTCTGAAAGGATCGCAGCACCATGGAGGCCTCTCTCATACCATTCGGAAAGTGTTTCATTGCAGAACACCCACTAAGAGGATCCTGGGTTACTCTTTGAACTCTTCTTCCCTTTGATTTTCATAAGTTTATAAAGAAACTTTAGTTTCAATTTTTAATGATTACATAAACACGATAAAAAATAACAGACCACATAAACTTTACATTTGATTCTTCTTCGGTGACTGTTCAGTGATTGTTCAGGGCCATAGGGCTACATGTGAGAATTGTAGCATATTTCTGCCCCAGGTTTTCTGTTCTATAGGTGTGCATGTTCACGTGTATGCAGTTGCACATGTATGTGGGTATGTATATGCCCACATGCATACACCTACAAGCTAGGGTGAAGTGTGCCATCAACATTTTTGGAGACAGTGTCTTTCAATGGCCTGAGCTCACCAATTAAATTAGAGTGACTGGCCAGTTAGCCCCAGGGATCCTCATATTCCTACTCTCCCAGTGCTGGGATTACAGGCACATTTTATATGGATACCAGGAATCTAAGTGAGGTCCTCACATTTGCAAAGCAAGCAGTTTTCCATTTGAGCTATCTCCCAAGCCAGCAGCCCAGAGTTTTCTCAGGAGCTGAATTGTACAGGCATTATCAACCAACAGACTTGAAACAGGAAATCACTAACCTAGTGCAGCATACTGGCCAGAAATCATTTAAAAAAATCAGATGTGGATGTAGGTATATAATTTAATTTAATTATAGCTAGATGTAAAATATCCAGTATACAGTTACCTAATTAATTTCAGTACTGAAAATCACTATTTTTTTCAAAGCTAGCAATAATTATTAAGTCCCTTCAGCAATTTAGAATTAATTAAAGATTAAGTAGCCTAGTTCTTTGATGTCTTTAAACCACACAATTGGTTAAAAGAAAAGAAAAGAAAAACCTTTTATATTCCATAGTATTTCAAATTAGCCAGTTTCACATTGATAAATCTTAGCAGGCCTATTTTATTGATTTTTATTTTCGAGAAAAAGAGAAACAGAGAGAGAAAGAATTGGCATGCCAGAGCCTCGGCCACTGAAATCGAACTCCAGATGCTTGTGCCACCTAGTGGGCATGTGTGACCTTGCGCTTGCTTCACCTTTGTGTATCTGGCTTACATGGGATCTGGAGAGTCAAACGTGGGTGTTTCGGCTTCTCAGGCAAGCGCCTTAACTGCTAAGCCATCTCTCCAGCCCAACAGGGCTATGGTAATCTTAGCTCTTGAATGCTTTGTATTGATGATGTCTACAGAATGTTTATCCTCTAGAGATTTTTGTGGGAAAAATATGAAGCCTTGAGATAGAATCAAATCTCAATTTCTGATCTCCTGGGATGGTGGCTGCCACACATTTTTGAATGCTATGCCCCAAAGAGAGCTCCTTGGAGTGCAGTGAATATTTTTGCAGAGAACGCAAAGTTTTAGCGTCACTGTGATGTTTTTCGTATCGATTCCGTCTCTTAGATAACTGCATTTGCATGGATTGTTGATTCTATTACTTAATTGTTGTGACTGTGTAATGGATAAAGATAGCATTGCAAATGATGTATCAACATTTCTCATGATTAAAAAGCTATATATTCAATTTAATTTTACTTGAAGCTATATGTATTATGGTATATAAAGGAATATAACCATATTTAAGCAAGGTAGCATGAAAAGATATTAGTCGTTACAGGATAGAAAGAAAATATAAGAAAAGTGGAGGATTTGAGGTGAAAGGCACAGATTTTTCTGTTGTCCTTCTCTCTTGTGTTACAGCTGTTGGTGCCATGGTAAACCCCACAGAGGACCTGTGTCCAGAAATATTACCCTGTGCCTCATGATTATAAGCCATAGGTTTAGAAATTGGGGCTGGGAAGATGGCTCAGCAGTTAAAGGCAATTATAGGCAAAGTCTGCTGCCCCAGGTTTGATTCCCCAGTACCCACTGAAAGCCAAATGTACAAAGCAGTACATGTTTCTGGAGTTTATTTGCAGCAGCAAAGAGCCTGCCATGCTGATTTATATTCCTTCTCCCTCTCTCTCTCTCTCTCTCTAATAAGTAGATAAAAATAAATAAAATTCAAGCTAGAGAGATGGCTTAGCGGTTAAGCGCTTGCCTATGAAGCCTAAGGACCCTGGTTCAAGGCTCGATTCTCCAGGACCCATGTAAGCCAGATGCACAAGGGGGCGCATGCATCTGGAATTCATTTGCAGTGGCTGGAGGCCTTGGTACGCCCATTCTCTCTCTCTCTCCCTCGTTCTCTGTCTGTCGCCCATTCTCTCTCTCTCTCTCCCTCGTTCTCTCTGTGTCTGTTGCTAATATATAAATAAAAATAAACAAAAATTAAAAATAAAAAAAATAGAATTCAATAGACCACAAAAAGAACTTTACACAAAGTTTACATTTTAGTATTCTTCCCTCAATTAAAATCAAAATAATGGTAAACTTGAGGAAAACTCACTTATGGAAACAACATAGCACCAGTTTTGATCTGTGTCAGCTCCAAATACCACCATGAACATAAAATCTAAGACTGTCTTATTAATTGAAAACACAACTTATAAAAATTAAAAATCTTCTAGATCCAACACTATAGAAGTTTTTAAATGACAATGCCAACAGAATTCTTATATGTACTCAGAAGGTTCTGTGCAGTCCCATAGACAGTACTGAAAATGGTATATTTTGGTATTTTATATATTTGTCTTATACCACTGACATACTTATATTAAGTGTTCAGATCCTGTTTAATTACTGTTTCCTAAAGAAATATTTTCAAAGCTGGTAGTAATCCTTGCTCTCATTCATAAAATCAAATGGCAATGTTTTTTCTATGTTATATTAAACATTTCACCCTACCCTAGTTCTTTTATGTTTGAGTGCGGGAGAATCTGGGGATCAAACCCAGAGCCTTGCGCACTCCAGCCATGCACTCTTTCACTGAGTTACATTCCCTGCCCTGGACTACTTAAGTACATGATTAAAAAATAAAAAGCTTGCCATGTGCTGTGGCTCATGCTTATAATCACAGACCTCGGGAGGCTGTCAGGTGGATTATTATGAGTTTGAGGCCAGCTTCTGTTACAGTGTGAGAACTGTTTCTGAGCACAGGCACAAACACCAAAAAAAAAAAAAAAAAAGCCCAGCAATAATTATTTGTTACATGTTGTCCTATGCACCAAGAGCTCTTGCGAATGTGGGGGTCCGGAGCACACCTCGCTTGCTGGAATCAATATTCATGAGCTGCAGAGCACTAAGAACCCTCCTCCCCATCAGACAGATGTGAGCATTTGCATATCATTTGGGTATTTGTGATATTAATCTCTTTACATAAATATATTGCCCCAGAAACGCTTTCAAATAGCATATGCTATTATTTATAAGCAGGAAATGGACGTGATGATGGACGAGTAGAAGATAGCTGTAATCAAATATTTGGTGGAAGGATAAATAATGACTGTGCACACATCTGATGCTGTAGCAAATAGAAAGAAAAGCGTTAAACTTTTAAAGATTTATTTATTTATTTATTTATTTATTTGAGAGAAAGAAGCACAGACTCTAGTCACTGCAAATGAATTCCAGATGCATGCACCACCTTGTGCATCTAGCTTTACATGGGTACCGGAGAACTGAACCTGGGTCCTTTGGCTTTGCCAGCAAATTTCTTAACCACTGAACCATCTCCCCAGCCTGGAAAACAAGTTTTCCACTTTTGATTGTGACAGATCAGTTCATTGCATATGGCAAGTTTCACCCATGGTTATCATTAAGCATATAAAGCACTCATCTTTACAACCTGCCCCCATTCAGAAGGAAATGAACCCCTTTTCTGTGGCGGCCAGCTGCTCATTTCTCTTTCTCTTGGTACAGTAACCTTTCTGCCTGTCTTTTCCAAAATCCATGATCCTCAGACATAAACTTACTTTCCCTTCTTCTATTTATCCACAAGATTCTCTCTCAGATTTTAATGCTTTTCTCACTCTTTTTTCATTTTCTCTAGAATAATGTGATCCAGTAAAAGTACTGCATGCTTTTAGCTATTCTACAAACCAGTGAGAGGCAGAACAAACAAATGGTAATGAATTTAATACCACATTTGATTCAATATAGCCAAATTGTTTTGTTTTTGAGGGTTTTTTTTTTTTTTGGTGGTGTTTTTTCATGGTAGGTTCTCACTTTAGCCCAGGCTGATCTGGAATTTGCTATGTAGTCTCAGGGTGGCCTCAAACTCATGGCAGTCCTCCTGCCTCTGCCTCCCAAGTACTGGGATTAAAAGCGTGCACCACCACATGCAGGTCCAAAGTGTTATTTGAACATATTGTCCAGAATTCTCTCGAGATCGTTTCCATTCTTGCTTTTGATAACATTTTCAAAAGCCTGGGCTTTATGCTTACTGCGCACCAACCAGGGAAGAGGAGCAAGGGGTGCGTGTGGGTGACTCCGTTGCCCACCTCAGCTCTAGATCATGAAACTAAAACAGTTAATGTCAATATAAAATAATGCAACAGTTAGGTACTGCTAATAAAATTTATAATATTTTAATTGTGATGAAATGTTGAAGAGAATGTCATTTGTATCAGCAGAGGAATGATGTAGTTCTCTGGCAGTTAGAAAGATACATTTAGCATGACCCACATTCCCCATTGGTGAGGGTCCCTTTGGAAGAGGGAGGACAGGGAGGAGGATAATGGAGGCACCATTATGAATGTAAAATTAGAATGATATAAACAAAAAATAAATTATTAATAAAAAAGAAAGATATATTTAATAAATTATCACCATAAAGTCCCCAAATGTGTACATCAATTTTTCTCTCCTATAATCTTTCAGATCACTAAGTTTCTTTACACAAAATGCACTAACATAAAAACACATTAACATAATCCATCCTTTCTTAATAACTAAGAGGCAGAGATATTCACATCTATAAATGGAGATGAGGTAGTAAAAGGCTCCATTTCACAGAAGAATCACACTAGCTTTAGTTAATGTATTTTAAAACAATTCATTGTGTTCATCATGTAATTTGTGCATAGCAAATAGGTTACAGGGCAGAAAGATTAAAAGTAAGGAAGATATATTTATGTTTTTAGGAATATCTGAAATATGAAGGAATTATTTTTTATATAAACTTGTCCATCCTCTCATAGAGACATTAATATCTCAACTCCACAGAGAACAATGTTTAATTTCAGATCATTTTAGTGTAATTGGGATGCATACGTCACAGGGCTAATAAATGTGTGTGCACAGCCCCAGATATTTCCACGTAATTCTGCTTCCTGGACACAGGTTCTCACACAGACCTCATGCCATCAACTAGACCTTCAGACTTTCCATTTGATGCATTCTTTACTATAATATGTGTATCGCTATTTTCTCATCTCTTGCATAAAATGCCTAACCAGAAACAGCTTTTTTAAAAAAGGAAAAGATTAGGCTGGAGAGATGGCTTAGCAGTTAAGGCGTTTGCCTGCAAAACCAGGTTCGATTCCCCAGTACCCACGTAAGCCAGATGCACAAGGTAGTACAGGCGTCTGGCTTTCATTTGCAGCGGCTAGAGGTCCTGGTGCACCCGTTCTCTTTATCTGCATCTCCTCTTTCTAAATAAATAAAAAATAAAACCCATTAAGAAAAAGGAAAAGGTTTATTTTCAGCTTACAATTTGGAGGGAAAGTTGATCATGGCACAGTAAAACGTCAGCAGAGAGGAAGTCACAAGAGCGTCCAAGGCAAGCAGAACTGTGCTTTAAACACTTCGGTGCTCGCCTCCACTCACACCTGTCCACCAGCAACCTCCTACGGAAAGGCTCTATAGTCTTCCTGAACAGTGACACCAACTGGGGATTAAGCATCAAAAAATGCCTACTGGTGTGACATTTTACAGTCAAACTACTGCTATGTTTGAGTCTTACTGGAAAGGCAAACATTTTATAACTAAATGAATGAAAACTCGGCATTTTCATCTGTATCTATCTAAAAATCTCCCCTCTTAATATTTATTAACATACACTCAACTCAGGCATCTATCTTATCTTGCCAGAATTTAGTAGACCAAATTCCAAAACTAAAATGAAGTGAAGTTTGTCAGAACATGCACTTACACCCTTGGAGTGTGGTGGGAAGATATGACGTCTTCACTGTTTTCTTTTCTTCTTTCTTTTTTTCAGTGACCACTGTTTAGGGAGTCACAAAGTGTTTCAGAAAGAAAAACGCATTATTGAACTTGGACTTCAGAGCAATATGAATGCTCCAGGAGAGTTAGCTCGAAAGGTAAGGCATTCTGAGCAACAGTTTCAATCACCAAATAGATATGTTTGAGAGCAATATTCCTATTTCGATGGCTTGTTGCCAATTTGGAATCATTTAGCTTAATGAGCGTGTGTGTATTTGAGTATAGTTACTGAAACATGATGAAATGTTTAATCTAAATGCCTGATAGTTTAAACCGAAGCAATAGCATGAATTAGTGTGACCTTAATGTGATAGACTGAATGTTTTATCACCTAAAAAAAAAATTATACGCTGAAGGCCTTATCCTGTAGAAACAGTAGGTAGGTAAAGGAGGTAAAGTCTTTGAGTGGCAATTAGACTGAGACAATGGTAACATTCCTATGGTGAAATGCTCTTGTAAGAGATTAGGATCCTCTACACTCTCTCTCTCTCTCTCTCTCTCTCTCTCTCTCTCCTTTCTTTCTCTTTTTTTTTTTCCCTATCCAGATACAGCAAGAAGATGCTGTCTATAACACAGGTGAAGGACTCTCATATTGATCTCAAACTTCCTGCCCTCCAGAACCATATAACACAAATGACTGCATTTTGAATCTGCCCAGTCTACGGTAGTATTTTGCTATATCAACCCATGCAGATTAATATGCTCAGCTGAATAGCAAGGCAATCTTAGGAAAATTGTTTGTGAGAAGCTGAAGGACATAATCACATGTCTACTTCCAAGCATCCACTTAGAAATAAAGCGTGGAGAAAGTACAAAGTCATTGAAAGCGTGGCATAACTCAAGTCTTGCTCTGTGTAAAGATCATTGGCATCCCTGTCGACGTGGCTTCAACCAGGAGAGACTGATATTCCTACCGCATGCAATAATCTACGTAGAAAGCGATGAGTGTGCCTCAATGACAGAATTTCACGCTGTTTAATGTGGATCTTATTCCCTGTGTAATATCTTCACCTATGTGCACCCCACATTGCACAGTACATAGGGAACTTTGATATTTTGGCAGATTTTATCTACAAAATCCTCAAATTACTTGCTTCAAAGCAAAAATCCTACCCCCCTGTCATTTTCATCAGATAACCAATTTTTCGAGTGCATCGTTCTTTGTTTTCTAGTATGAGGCGTTTCATCATAAAAAAATGTATGATCGTACATTAGACTGGAATATATCAATGTGGGATATAACATAATGAGGCCAAAAGATAGATATTACTTAGAAATAATTTTTGGATCTGGTTTACATCTTAGCACTTGTTGACAGCTCCAGGGCCATGCATCCAAACATTAAACAAATTATATCATCAAGTAAATGGATACCTTCAACCTGAATAAGCTTACGGTTCTTTATTTTTTAGCTTAAAGTTCTTTAAGTTGCCTTAATGTTGCAAAAAAATTGAATTCATATTTCACTGCAACATGGGCGAAAAAGAAAAAAAAAAAACTATGACTCTACTTTGCTGTTTGCCTAGAAGGTTTTTATTTATTTGTTTATTTGGTGTAGTCACTTACAGATCACTTGCCTATGAGTCACATACAAATTAAGGTTTATTTTAAAATATCTATCACTGTGACAGTAATGTAATATGTTACGCCTGATCAGGCCTGAGACTTTAACATTTCTATCTCATTTCAATCTCATTTCATCTTTATAATTACATGGGTCAAACATGATTAAAAGTAAGGAAACAGGGCTGGAGAGATGGCTTAGCGGTTAAGGCGCCTGCCCGCTAAGCCTAAGAACCCAGTTCCAATCTCCAGCCCACGTTTAGCTAGATGCAAAGTGACACAAGGGCGCAATGCTACACCTGCCCACAAAGGGGCACACGCATCTGGATTTCGTTCACAGCAGCTGAGAGACTGCTGGCGCACCCATTCTCTAACTGTCTCCCTCTCCCTCTCTCTCTGTCTGTCTCCCTCTGTGTCTCTCTCCAAAAATTTTAAAAAAAAATTTTAAATTTTAAAAAAAGGAAACAGAATCACAGAGAAACATTACTTTCTGCATTCATTATTTTTCCCCCTTTGGTGTGATCTGACAAAAAGCAGGCTTAAGAAAAGAAATGTGGGCTGGAGAGATGGCATCGCGGTTAAGGCACCTTCCTACCAAGCCTAAGGATGCCCGTTCGATTCTCCAGGTCCCACATTTAGCCAGATGCAAAAAGTGACGCAAGGGTGCAATGCCAAACTTGCCCACAAGAGGGCAGATGTGTCTGGAGTTCATTCACAGCGACTGAGAAGCCCTGGCACACCCATTCTCTGTCTCTTCCCATCTCTTTCTCTCTGTCTCTGCCCCCCTCTCTCTCTCGCTCAAATAATAAAATAATATATATAAAAAACAAGAAAGGAAAAGTTTACTTTGGCCTAAATTTTGAGAACATTATGGCAGGGAAGACATGGTGTCAGTCAGGAACAAGAAGCCAACTGGTAACGTTGTATCTGTGGTCATTAAGCAGAGGGTGAGCAAGAAGGAAGTACTGTCGCAAGCTTTTAGAACCAGGGAGTTTTTCTCTACTCTGAGAGGATTTATGTTAGGGCATGGGAAACTCCATGGTGACTAAACCACCTCAAGCCACTGGCATAGTATGGCAAGCAATGAGAGAAGGAAGGCATGCCAAGAAGAATATGCAAGATTCATTGGAAAGAAATAGAACAAACCACCCTGCGGATACGGGTGGAGACTCAAAAATAGTTGCCAGTGGACACTGGTTATTGCAGCATCTTTTATATTTTGGACCAAGCACGAGTGGTAGTCGTGTGGGAATTAGGCATTGAACCATTACAGGCCACGCTACGTCTGAAACCCATCAGTGGGTCTCTTATTAGGGAAGAGGTAAAGTGAGATTTGCAGAGACTCAAGCGTAGCCCGCCAAAACTCTAAGGAAGTCAGGAGGTGGGCCTCTCAGCAAGAGTCTAAGGAAGTCGCCGGCAGAGGAAACGAGAATAACAGCCCAGCCAAAGACAAGTGACCAGCAAGCTTTCTGATGAGTCAGTGTCAGACAGCAGAAGAGATCAATGCTTTCTCTCTCGTGGAGGGCCGAGACCCTGACTAATCTGCCTACAATGTGGAGTCCTCCTGTCTATCAACAGGACCAGCCTCTAAGATACCTCACAGCCCGTCTCCAGTAATCTGCTTCCTCCAGCAAGTTTCCACCTCGGCAAAGCTCTCAACCTTCCCGAACAGCACTAACCAGCTGGGGCTCGAGTGTTCAAATGCACGGGGCAACATTTCACATTCAAACCACAACACTTTCCCAAGATGACAATACTGGTTCCGCCGAGGAAGGGAAGTTGAATTTGAGCCCACATTTGTGTCTTCCCAGCCTTGGATCATCTATCAACTCCTGTGGAGCATGCTTAGATTTACACAGTACTTTTAATTGTTTTGCATGCTAGCTCTAAGTCAATTTGTTAGCATCTAGCTCTGTCTTATATTTGTATTTGTTTTGTCTTTTTCATAGTAATATTCATAGAGTTCAAGTCAGTGTACAGTTGGTACTTAAGGCTAACTAACCATATTATGCATGTATTAGGAACTGTTCTTGGTTCTTTAAATGAATCAATTAGACCAAGTGAATAAACAAGTCATAAATACTACTATCTTCCCATCATCTATAATTAAAAATGCTGAATGTGAAAAGATTAATTAAGTGGTTGGAGGTCTCATGGCTGGCAAACAAGGGAAGTGAGACTTGAGCAAAAGAAGTTTGGTCATTGACTGGAGAAATGGGTCAGTGGTTAAAGTACTTGCCTGCAAAGCCTAAGGACCTGGGTTTGATTCCCCAGCACCCACATAAAGCCAGATGCACAAGGTGACACATGTGCCTGGAGTTCATTTGCATTGGCTAGAGGCCCTGGTGTGCCCATTCTTTCTCACCTAATCTCTCTCTCTCCTAAATAAATACATAAATAACTTTAAATTTTTTATTTATTTTAAAGATAGAAAGATAGAGAGAATGGGCATGCAGGGCCTCCAGCTGCTGCAAATGAACTCCAGACATATTCACCACCTTGTGCATCTGGTTTACATGGGTCCTGGGGAATTGAACCTGGGTCTTTTGACTTTGTAGGCAAGCATCTTAGCAACTAATCTATTCCTCCAGAAAAAACTTATTTTTTTCTTTTTTTTGGGGGTGTGTTTTTTGAGGGAGGGTCTCACTCTAGCTCAGGCTGACCTGGAATTCACTATGTAGTCTCAGGGTGGCCCCGAACTCATGGCGATCTTCCTACCTTTTCCTCCTGAGTGCTGGGATTAAAGGCATGCACCACCACACCCAACAGAAAGAAGTATTTTTTAAAAAAAGAAGTCTGGCCGTAGAACTCGTTATGCCAGACTGTCTTGTTGTCATCCATCCTGTCTTTATGTCCAGTGATAAGTACATAGCTCTGTCAGGATGCACAGTGTGTCATTATCACCATCAAAACCTATTTTTTCATTCTTATTTATTTATTTGACAGAGAGAAAGATGGAGAGAGACAGAGAGAGAATGGGTCTGCCAGGGCCTCCAGCCACTGCAAACAAACCCCAGACGCATGTGCCACCTTGTGCATCTGGCTTACATGGGTCCTGGGGAATAGAATCTAAGTCCTTTGGCTTTGCAGGCAAATGCCTTAACCACTAAGCCATCCCTCCAGCCCCCAAAGCCTATTTTTCAATGTGGCATTAGAATCATAAGGATAATTAGGTCATGGTTTTATATATACTACATGCTAACTTTGCTCATGTACTTTTATTTCCTATATTAAATATCAGCAGTTCTTCAGTAATTAAAAATTAAAAGGAAATTATAGGTACAGAGTATGAGTATCATTTTTCATCGACCACTTTTCTTAGCCTTGTACTGTTGTTTAAAAGAAGTTTAACATGCCCCATGTAAAGGGATACATGGTACATCTTTTGCCGTAATCACTTTGTAACTTCCCTGTACAAGGCTCTAGGCTGCTGCACAACAGAGCACAGAACTAAGAAGATTTCACCCAGGGGAATCAACAGGCCCTGACTCCCAATGAGGCACAAGAGTCACCTTCCCACAGAGTGAGAGAAAAGGCAGTGCATGGCTCCATTTTTCCAAATTCTGACCCCTTCATGATATTTTCAGTATCCCCTTGTGAAGGAGAAAACATTACATTTTACCAAAATCTTTAAGACTTTACTTCAAAGGACTACTGTAAGAAATTACACATATAATGCATTAATGATGGAATATTTTAAAATATTAATTTTGTTTTGCATGCCATATATGATACTTATTTCATATAGTACATGAAAAGTTCCATGAGCATAACTAAAATCCATAATTGCATCCTAGAAATCATACTTACAGATTGATCTTCATTTGTCCATTAAACAAATAGTAATTGAGTACTCACTGCACATCAGGCATTGTTCTAGATGCTGGACAAACCCAATGAACAGAACATTGCAGTACCTTCTCTAGAATGAACTGTTTCTATCCCAGCAGAGACCCAGACACCAAACAAATGCATATAATAAAGTTCAGTGAGGACCAGATGTAGCTATAATGCCTGTGTCTGCATCCTGGACATAGAACCTAACTCGGACCATAAGAATTGAGGAGTGTTCAGTTCACTCATTTGGCATCATGCTTGAATCCTGTATTCAGTGACAGAATAATTCTAATGCTCTCTCAAAAAATTATCACTTCTCGGGCTGGAGAGATTGCTTAGTGGTTAAGGCACCTGCCTGCTAAGCCTGAGAACGCCTGTTGGATCTCCAGGTCCCATGTTTAGCCAGACACAAAAATGATGCAAGGGCGCAATGCCACACTTTCCCACAAGGGGGCACATGCGTCTGGAGTTCGTTCACAGCAGCTGAGAGGCCACTGGTGCACCCATTCTCTCTCTCTATCTCTCTCGAATAAAAAATAAAAGGGAAAAAGAAAAAAATGATCACATTCTCTGCATCTTAACTTCATCTAAAAAGAGAAATGACAATAGTACATACCTGATGTGGCTATTGTGGGGGCTCCCTTGAGAAATATTATGGGATAGCTTAGGCCAGTGCCCAGCCATAGTAGGATTACATTAGCATCGCCTACTTGTGGCAGAAAGTTAAACTGTTGGGTAGCATGCTGTTTTATTTCCTATTATTGAAAATTCTACACTTTGTTAAAATTAGTTTGTATTTAAACATGTAAAATTTTACTTATTTTGTGAAAAATACTAAAAACTATGGACATTGGTGTATTACATAAAAATAATATATACTCCACAGCATTGTTGGCAGTTTTCTGTTACTTTAATAAGCATCTAAGAAAAATCAAGTTATAAAGTAAAAAAAGTTTCATTTGGCTCAGTTTTAGAGGTTCCTGTCCATAACTCACTGACCACACAGTCTTTGGGCCTGTCACAAACAAACGCATCACAGCAAGAGTGTATGAGAGGGCAAAATCATTTACCTCATCAGGAGCTGTGGAGGAAAATAAAAAGAAGAGGAGGCTGGGTTGGAGAGATGGCTTAGGGGTTAAGGTGCCTGCCTCCTAAGCCTAAGAACACTGGTTCCAATCTCCAGTGGTTCCAATCTCCAGGTCCCACATTTAGCCAGATGCAAAGTGGCGCAAGGGCGCAATGCCGCACTTGACCACAAGGGGGCGCACGCATCTGGATTTCGTTCACAGCAGCTAAGAGACTGCTGGCGCACCCATCTCTGTCTTCCTATCTCTCTCCCTCTCCCTCTCTCTCTGTCTCTCTCTCTTTGTCTCTCTCCAAAAAACATAATAAAAAAATGGAGGAGGCTGAGAATCCATAATCCCTTCATAGGGCATGTTCCTAGTGATCTAATGACACCTACTGGGTTACGGGATCCTACCTCTTAAAGGTTCCACCACCTCTCACTTGTTTTATCTTGGGACCAAATTATGAAAACATGACGCTGTGATCAGGCCCCAATCATAGCAATATGCCACCGTCCCCAAAGGCTCATGCCCATTGTACAATGAAAAACGCATTCAGCCCATGCGGAAGAGTCTGAAAGTCTTAACCATTTCAGCATTGTCCCGAAGTCCAAGCCCGAAGCCTCCTCAGAAACTCACAGCAAACCCAGCTTTTGTCATTTACTGGTACAACTGAGTGTTCATTTCAACACAGAGCTCTTGTATACTCACCTGTTGGTGGTAAGATACTGTGAAGATAAAAGTGCTATTACCCAGGTGTCTGTCAGATTAACTGGCAGGCTATCAGATCTTACGCTGTTATGAAACACTTGGCCTCTATGCAAAAGAAGGAGTAGGAGAAGAGGGAAAAGATGAGGAAGAGAGATGAAGATAAGGAGGAAGCAAAGAGAAAGAGGAGAAGAACTGGTCTGTAAAAATCTTCTTTTCTACTTATGAGGAAAATTTAATGTTTGGCCTTGAGGATGTTCCCAGGTTTTCCCACTGTCCCCTAAATCTATCCTCAAACTCAGCTCAGCTTTCTGTTTCAGCCTGAAACGAAGGCAGATAAAGTTAAAGAAACTCTTGTTAAGTTCTTTAAGACAAGGTATAAAAATGATGAATGTGAGTTATCAAAAGAGGTGAATAAAATGACAGTGGGAAGTTACAGTCCTATTTTTATCTGGAGCTCATTCCTATTCACTCTATAAATATTAATATATTCTACTCTTTACAGCAAGAGGATGACCACAGTCAGTTTCCTCTGAACCAGCTTCTGGAATTTACACATATTTGGAAAGTATCCAGGTAAGGTATTTTATTTCTTTGCCAAAATGACTTTTTCACTGATTCCTCAAAGTGCCAAATCATAATATTTTTCAGTTTGTTGTAAAAACTGTCCTTTCATTGGTGGTTGCTATTGTGATTCTAATAGACATCTCCCTTTGGCAAATTTTATTCATAATTAACTATTCTTAACAATGCTTCAGATATAGCCAAAGAGCTGCTAAGACCTTCCTGAAAAATCTAACTTTCATTTTAAAGCATCTCTCTTCCCGGTATTACAATTGCAAGGATTTCTTTATCTTATTCATTTTATGAATTTGGCTGTGTGCGTGTCACTAAGTTTTGGGGAGAAAAACATGAGCTTCCATACTTTTAAAAGTCATTGCCTCCTGCTTAAAATTCTTTCCAAAACTCCTTGAAAGTAACTGGTATATCATAAACAGAGGCATGTGAATTCAAATTGGAAAGCCCAAGTGATGGAGAACAGGCATGTCATAATTGATTCTTACACACAAATGAACGATGCATTGTCTGGAAGAAAAGTCCCATCAGGAAGCTAACCAGGGGAAGGATTTAGTGTTCTAGTTTGGGTATATCTGGAATTAAACCATTTTGAGCTAAACCATTAAAAAATATATATGGTGTAGGAGGAATGTATCATAAATCTTTGCAAAAAATTGTTCAAAATTGCTTTTACTGAATATTAATAAGAGGCACCCTTTTGTGAAGTTGCTGCATACTTTGCATACATTATCTCACTTAACTTTCTCCCAAACCCTGGGCCATCCACATTCTCCTGCCTCAGAGTCAAGGAACCTGAAGTCCCAAGAGTTCAAATAACTCGTCCAAGGCAAACTCGGAGTCATAAGTTCAAATCTACCAAAAATTTCCACAGGCCATATGTGGGGATTTGAGTTTAAAATGTCCCCAACAGGCTCCTGTGTTTGAATACTTACTCCCCAGCTGTTGGCATTGTTTGAGAAGATTGTGAAACCTTTAGGACATGGAGTTTTGCTGGAGGACTTTTGTCACGGGGGACAGGCCTTGTGGTGTTATAGTCCAGCTCCACTTCCTGTTCTTTTTGTTCTGTTTCGGCCTTCTAGTGTGATACAAACTTCCTGTCCTTGCCATGTTCCCTCTGACATGATGTGCTCTAAACTGTCTTCTAAAACAAATTCTCCTGCCCTAAGTTTCTTCTGGTCACATCTTTGTTCACGGCAAGAAGAAAGGGACTGATATGGCCTGTTTTTCCATGCGTGAGTCTCTCCCACTACCTCCTTGAAAATAGTCAAACGTTACAAAATTACTAGGGCTAGAACGGACTCGCCCATACATAATCCAATCCAAATGTTTGCTTCATAGCTTTTTAGATGAACCATGTATGTGTTTTAGCAATACAGTACTTAACAAAAGCTAGAGTTTCCTTTTAATAAATACATCCAGCTAGATAACAAAGAACAGAAATGGGGAGAGAAAGAGAGATACCATGAGTGACATAGAAAGATATCAATATAATAATTATTTTAACAGTTAATTTTTCCTTAGAGATGAGGCACTATCTTGAATGATTTGGTTGGAGGCTGTTGGAACTTCCGACTGGTACCTGGCGCCCAGATTCAAGAAACAGAGGCTGTGAGGAAATGGCCCAAGGAAAAAAGTCCTCATTTTATTCTTCTGTTACACCTGCCAATGCCTGCTCCTTCCTAAATCTGGAGACTTTGGCCGCTGTGTATGGACATGTGTCCACGGGTTTAAACCAGAGAAAAGTGAAAGTTCTCCTGCAATGAAATTTAGAACATACCAGTGCAGTCTAGACTCCTCCCACTCTTCAGCCAGTGCGCAACAATTCAGGGGGGCTTGCCCCCCAATGCCACTAACCCTTTATAAGGAGAACAAAAGAGAAGTTCAAAACACTGCCAACCATTGTGTTGATTTAGTGTGACAGACATAACAAAAGCCAGGTCAGTGAGTGAGGGCGCCATCCACTCCCATTATATTCCAACCTTATCCGTATTGCCTTGCACAGAACCTTTCCCAGCCCCATAATTTCCACTGTGGGGCTCATCAGTGTGATACAGTGCTACTCTGCCTGCCGGCCTCAGAAACAATGATGAGGTCACCAGAAACCCAGGCACTTCCCAGGCATGTTGGGCGAGGGGAAAGGCAGACAGATTGCGAGTTTGAGGTGAGCCTAGACTACTTACACACATCTGGTCTATCTCAAAAAAATAAATCAACAAAAAACAAAAGAAGGTCAAGCTCCTGATGGACTGGAGAAGCAGAGCTTTGATTTTTGGTCCCCTTGTCTATGAAATCTTAGAAGTTGAGAACATCACCTACCATCACTATTTTATATCGCTTTTTCTATAAAATAGATAAAGTACCACAAAACAGGGGCCAGGGATAGGAACCATTTTTATTTTCTTTGCAAGCACACATTTCCCTGCACCTCCACTGAGCTGCACATATTCCACATATTTTTGTCTTTGACCTGACAACTAAAGTGATAAAGGATAGAGAGTAGGAAGGCAGCTACTGCAAAAACGTCAATGAGGGCTGGAGAGATGGCTTAGCAGTTAAGGCGCCTGCCTCCTGAGCCTAAGAACACTGGTTCCAATCTCCAGCGGTTCCAATCTCCAGGTCCCACGTTTAGCCAGATGCAAAGTGACGCAAGGGCGCAATGCCACACTTGGCCACAAGGGGGCGCACACATATCTTGATTTCGTTCGCAGCAGCTGAGACACTGCTGGCGCGCCCATCTCTGTCTCTCTCTCTCACTCTCTCTCTTTGTGTCTCTCTCCAAAAAAATAATAAAAAAATTTTTAAAAAGTCAATGAGTTTTAAATGCTAGGGACTTTTTTGTTTTGTTTTGTTTTGTGTTAATCATTCTTCAATTCAACTCAGCTGCTTTGCAGCACAAGCAAACAGGTAAAGTGCAGAATGCTTTGGAAAATATTTTGAGCAGTGAATCTCAGCTCAAATCACAAATATCCCACCTAAGCAAAGACAAAGCTGAAAAACTAAGGGAGCTTGGAAAAGAAAAGTACAGAGTTTTGGTGTCTGAGACAATCTAGTTAATCATCAACATATGCCATTAATTCCAAATGCAATTCTTCATGAGATTTTTCATATGTAACCTTCCTTGATGCTATTATATATCTTCATTGATTTATGAATTTTTTTGTATTTAGGAAAAATTTATTTCTCTTCTAGTCTCACAAAATGAACTCAGACATATTTTCTGATCCTAAAAAATGTGTTAGCATTTCTTCCCACCTGCAAGTACATGATCCGTTCTGCAGTGCCCTCCAGTTCAGTTCAGTTCAGTTCAGTTCTGGTGTAACTCCCTAGAAATGTGCGACACCCCATAAGTTGAGAACTTAGTTCTCCAGATTGCCCCTTCATACTTCACATGCCTGTCACAAGCCTCATCTTCTTTTACTTGTGTTTACGGGCAGCTATAAACTAGGTTCCCGTAACCCCCACTCCTGGGTTCATGATTGGTTCACAGAACTCAGGGATACATGTAATTCTATTGTAATCTATTGCAAAGGTCGGGGAGGAAGGGATGTAACAAGACAATGTGGGAGAAGTCCGCCTGTTGCCAACACCTTCTTCAGATATACTACCCTCCTGAAACTTCTGGAGAAAGTTCTTCAAACCCTGTCCTTTTGGACTCTGATGGAGGCTTCACAATTATCTGCATGATTGACTATCCACTCATCTGCGGTCACTTTAACCTTCATCCCACAATATCTGGGGAACAGGGCTAAGAACCCTAACCTAACTTTACTTGGTTCATTCCAGTGAACAGCTTTTATGACATAGATAGTAGAGGTGTTGGTCAGCAATGAGCTTATTCATTTACAAAAAGTTATACCAGAAAAAAAGACTAAATATATATTTCACACTGTCCACCTTTGCGTTTTGAATTAACAATAGTTTAATGTAATGATGAGTCTTTGAGCAGTTGGGTTAATTTTTCATTACTTCTTTGCAGCTAAAGTTTATAAAATGTGTTTGCAATCTGTGAGGTCATACATGTGAACTGTGAACTGTGTGCTTTGTCGGGACTAAACATGGGCAGCTATAAATAAAAGATCTTTTAGAGAATAGTACAGCAAGCGTGATAGGAGCTGATGGGCAGATATAAGAATTCTTTGCATGGGTTTTGAGCTTTTTAAACTATAAAATGATTTCTATAGCAATTACTTTCTCATGGCTGGGACAAAATACTTAACAAGAAGTAACTTATGAGAGGAAAGAGTTTAATTTGGTTTATAGTTCCAGCAGAGTCCATAATGGTGGGGAAGGCACGGCAGACTGCTCACATAATCACATCAGCATGGAGAAAGGAAACAGACAGAGAAAAAGGAAGGAGAGAGAGAGAGAGAAAAGACACACACATAAAGAGAGAGAATAGCAAGCAGAGCCAGGCTGGAACATTTCAAAGCCCACACAAAAGTGGTGCCACACTTTTGTCAGCCAAGCTCCACTTCCTAAAGGTTCCATAACCTTCCACGACAGCTGGAGGACAATGGTCAAAGCACATTGGCCTATGGGGACTCTTTACTTTCAAACCCTCTTATTAGTTCCAGCACTCTAAATTTCAACGGAGTTACCTTAGTGGCAGAGTGCTTGACTAGCATGCACGAAGCCCTTGCTTCAACCCCAAGCACTACAGCAAAAACGTCTAAAGTCCAAAGTCTAATTTGAGACTCAAGGCAATTTCACCGTGAGCCCTATACACCTAACGTGCAACTTACATACTTCAAACACGTAACAGCACAGAATGAACATTCACATTCCAGAAGGGAGGAGTGGAAGCAGACCGAGGAAAGATTAGCCAAAGCAAGACTGAAATCCAGCAGGAAAAAACAATAAACCTTTCAAGTCCATGTCCAATATCTGGTACTCATCATGAAATCCTCTGTGCCCCAAAAGGTTTAGGTACCTCCATCTGTGCTGCCTGTCACCTCTCTCCTGGGGCAGGATCTTCCTGAGTCCACAGCTGTCCCGAGTGGACATCCAGTGGTCCTGGCTCAGCTTCATGGCTTCAGGCAGTGGCCCCTCACTGCATTCATGTGGGAACCCCAATCCTGCCTCTCACTGCTTAGCCTCAGCAGCGTCTATTGGAATAAGGGCGCTGTTCTCCACGACACCAAACATCTGACATTTTTCATTCTTCCAAAACCAGTATCATGTGGGCAATGCTGCCAAGTTCTGTTGTCAGATCATAGTGAAGCTTGACACCCGTTGAACACTGCTGTAGCCATCTCTTTATGGTGATTATCAGGGGCAGAGACATTTTTCAGCATGCTTAATTCAGGCCTTTTCCTTTTAAAAGAACTTGCATTATAACTGTGAGCTTTAAATGGGTTCTATCTCATCCTTGGGACTTCCTTCCTAGTGTCCCAGGCACAGTATTGGTTTTTCTTTAATGGTTGTGATCTCTTGAAAGTTACAGTGGAAGCAGCTTCCGTTTCTGTGCCTTAAACTTTAAGGGTGTTCACCTTTGCTTCTGTGCCAAACTTTATATTTTTTATATCTTTCTTCTCCCCATTTTGTTCTGTTTTATTGTAGATTTGACTCAGGGAAGCTCAAAAATGCCACCCTACAGGCTCAATGCTGTTCTCCCTTGAAATTTCCTCCACCAAACACATTAGTCCACTACTTCTTTCCTTCCTTCCTTCCTTCCTTCCTTCCTTCCTTCCTTCCTTCCTTCCTTCCTTCCTTCCTTCCTTTCTTTCCCTCTTTCTTTCTCTCTCTCTCTCTCCCTTTCTTTCTTCCTTCCTTTCTTTCTTTCTTTCTTTCTTTCTTTCTTTCTTTCTTTCTTTCTTTCTTTCTTTCTTTCTTTCTTCTTTCTTCCCTGGCTTTCCAAGGTAGGGACTTGCTCTAGTCCAGGCTGACCTGGAATTTATGTAGTCTCAGGGTGGCCTTGACCTCATGGTGATCCTCTTATGTCTGACACCAAGTGCTAGGATTAAAGGCATGTGCCACGTGTCTGGCTTAGTCCATTATTTTTAAATTTAATTTTCCTCCAAATCTCAAGCTATAAGCAGAATATAATCATAATCAGGTTTTTATTTTTTTTTTTGCCAGGAAATCACACGAACTGCCTCTAGTCCAGTTCTCTATAGAATCTTTTTTTCTCCACTGGAATAAAATAAGTCAAACTTCCACAATCAATATTTCTCTTAACCTTCTGGTCTTTTAAACTCTCGCCATAAAGGCCCATTAAGCTCTGGCAAGAGCATTGTAAGGCTTTTCTACTCTAATGTTCCAAATCTCCTATTTTCTTTCCTCAAGCCAGCTCCGTTCTACTCTAAAGTTCCAAATCTTTTCACATTCTTCCCTTAAGCTCTAGCTGACTAAGACCCACGTGGTTAAGCTTATTGCAGCAACAGCTCCACTTCGTGGTACGAGTGTTCTGCACCTGCTCATTGTGAAGACAAAATACCCAAGCAGAAGCAACTGAGTGCAGGAAATAGTTTAATTTGTCTTACCTTAAGAAGACAGAATCAAAAAACCATGGCAGACCAGAGCTCATATCATCACATCAGCAGGGAGGAAGGAAAGAGAGAATGGTGAGCTGAGCTAAGCTATAACATGGCAAAGCCTGCTCACAGGACATGCTTTTGCCAGCAAAGCTCCATCTCCTAGCAGATTCACAACCTTCCCAAATAGGTGGGGACGAAGTGTTCAAACACATTAACCTATGGGGGATATTGTACTTTCAAGCCACTGCAATTTCAATCATGTCAAGCACTAATCTTTTCTATGCACTGGCTGTGACAGAATCATTGAAAAGGCAATAAAACTCATGATACATGCTTGTGCTAACAATGCTGTGAAATTAAACACAGTTTAATTTTTTTAAATTAATTAATTTATTTATTTGAAAGGCAGAGAAAGAGGCAAAGAGAGGGAGAGAGAGAGAGAGAGAAGAGAGAGAGAGAGAGAGAGAGAGAGAGAGAGAGAGAGAGAGAGAATGGGTGTGCCAGGGCCTTGAGCCACTGCAAACAAACTCCAGATGCATGCACCACCCTGTGCATATGTGGGTCCTGGGAAAGTGAACCAAGGTCCTTTGCCTTTACAGACAAATGCCTTAACCATGAAGCCATTTCTCCAGCTCACAGTTTAATGTTTTTGTTTATTTCCTTTCTCTTTTCAGGCAATGCCTCTTGACAGTGATCAAAAAATATGAGTGCCATGTGAAATACCTCTTGAACATCCAGGTATTAGTTTTTGTGAGTTTATCCATCAATTCAATAAGTATGCTTTAAGCATCTTCCACTTTTCTAAAACTATGCACATTCTTAAGACACAAAGATTGGTTAAGAAACTCTAACGGGACTTCCAGCTACTATAGAAAAATAGATAAGTAAAAAGGAATATGCAGTAAAATGTTATGGGTGCTACAAAATACCCCATGCAAATGCCAGACATGTATGTTTTATGGTCAGAGGATGGAGATATTGAAGAAAGATGGGAACGAGGGATAGCTTTCTGCAAAGTAAGAATTTGAACAGAAACAAATAAGTCAGGAGTCAGCCTAGTATGATTAGGAAACAATATTTAAATTTTCATGGCTATAATAAGAACTCCAGGTAAGAGGCTGGGAAGAGTAATGTAAATTGTCTTGGGCCTTATAAAACCAATCTAGTGACTTTCTAATTTATCAGCTGATGGTATGAAGCCATTGTGCAGGATAGTATAATGAAAATGGATGATCAGAGGCAGACTCCACTAAACCAGAAAGATAAGAACAGGGTCCCAGCACTGGCACTGTACTGCAGAGATGGGGGTGGGAGTCGTGACAGGTGAAGATGCGTAATTTGCATGATTAGGTGAAAGCATGGAAGGGAAGAACTGCATTGGATGAGTCCAGAGTTGCTGGCTGCTAGCTAGCACCATGGAGAGATCAATTCACGAGAAGAATGAAGAGCCTAGAAGCCGGCTCTGCAGGAGAGAAGGATGGATGTGGTCCAAGGGTACTGAAACTCGGGTACCTGCTGCGCATCCAAGTTGTAATTTCCATTAAGCAGAGCATTGCTGAGAATGGTTTCTTTTAGGAGATGGTTAGTATTTCAAAAAGGAAAAATTCCATATCACAGAAAAATATATGGACCTGAGATTGTCTTTAAAGCAAGTGAGGGTTTCTTTATCCATTAATCAAACCACTCAGTATGCGTGCGTGAGTGCGTGTGTGTGTGTGTGTGTATGTGTGTGTGTGTGTGCAAGGACAAACCTCTGATGATCATAAGTTAGATTCTGGATGTGGACACCAAAATCATACGTGAATTCCATACAGATATTTACAGATACGGGGATGACAATTACATATCTTATGTTCCTCCGTGAAGTCAAATCCTCTCACTCTAATTCCATCTATCTTTCTTAGGTCTGCCCTGAATCTAGAAGCATAAGACGAATGAATGCATAATTAGATTGTCCTAAGTCTCATAAAATTGTCAAGGTTCTTCACTCTTGTGATGAGAACCTTTCCTTAGGTAGAGTTTGAAATTTACCAGGATGTAAGGCACAGTAAGACTTCACTTACTAATAAGCTGTATAGAGACACTTTTCAGGTTATAATAATCCACTTCGGAGCTAGCTTTAGTTAGCTAAATACTGGACATCTTCTTTCCACATACATGCATAGAGTCTTTTTTAGAATTTGCCACAGTTCTCATTTTCCAAATTTAGAAGCTTGGTTATGTGACTCACATATGAAGCCTCTCATGTGTTCACTTTGAAAGAAGCCATTGACCATTGTGAATTGTTCCAATATGACATAAAAGTTGGCAAAGCATGAAGGACATACTTTCTTTACATCATCACTGACAAACTGTGGTCATCACTTGCAACAAAATCAATTTACAAATAGACAACAGTGTCTGTGATTTTCCACATGAACTTAAGGCTAAACAGTGGGCTGTGTGGAGGGCTATTTCTTAAGGAGAAACCCAAGCACACATGTGAGGGCTGAACACAGGCTACATAATCACCACTTCTCAATGTGGCACCTTCCATTTATTTGACAAGTGTGGTAAGTAGCATTTCGCCAGCATCCCAGTGTCGCTCCATCTGTTATTTGACAAGTAGCATTTCATCAAGGTCCAAAATAGTGCTGATTTTAAAAATATTTTTTGCCCTATCTTCCAAACTTAAAATATTTAACATGATTTGACAGAAAAATAACAAATGCTCTGCTCTGCAGAACAAATGTCATGAAAATTACTTAATATTTGTAATTTAAGTTACCAAATTGTTTCTTCCCTTGGAGTGATTTGTTGTATTTATTTTAGACTCTGCTCATCTCAGAATGGGTTTTCTGTCTTGTGTGTTAGATACAGAGACATTCCATTCTACATCACATTTTCTTCCAATCTGGGAATCCCTGAGCTAGGAGAAACTTTTTACCCATTCTGTATACTGTAAAATACAGTAAAATATACTGTTTTCTTCCAACCATTTTACTGAATGCTGACCCAAGACGAAAGTGATGAACCATGTATTCGCTGTGATAAAGAGAGGTGGAAGCCTGACTGTACGCTGGAGTTGCTGATGGTGTGCTTAGAAAGGCAGTGTGTTCACATGAATGAGGCTCAAAGAGTGCTGTCTCTACAAAGCAGAACAGTGTAAAATCGGATCTCATCCACAGTGGAAGAATCAACTTCCAATTCAAAATGTTTTCTTCCTAGCATGTCTTAATGCTTACCTTCCAAAGTTCTTACTCAAATAACCTTCAGAAAAGGTCAGCAATTCCTCCTGCAAGATGAGAAGCTCACATTAGCATCTAGTAGGTTTGATAAAGTACACAGGGCAGGATTGTGTGAATATGACTTGCAGTTATAAAGTATTTATCTCGTCTGAAGACTCACACCTTCCCAAATCCTTCCACCATCTGGTCCCTGAATCAGAGACTGTACCAAGTGGATAACCAGAATATCACCAGATGATTAAGGCATCTCTATTCAGACTGTGAAAGAACTCGTGGAAGTTTGTAGAATAATGCTTACCTCACAGTGGCCCCTGCTCCAAAGCCACAGTCCACCTGAAGAGAGAGAGAGGGAAAGGGAAAGAGAGAGAGAGAGAGAGAGAGAGAGAAGAAAGAGAAGGAGAAAATTCCAGCTATGAGTAGATACAGCACATAGGGAGTTTATAATACATGCAAAACTTTTGTAGGATGGAAGCTCTTTTAGTAACTAAAAACTCACTGGGATGGATAGATAGATAGATAGATAGATAGATAGATAGATAGATAGATAGATAGATGTTTCAAGACTTTCAAGGTAATCATGATGAAAATGGATCAAGAGTCCAGGGCATAAATGAAGAGTAGATAGATATTCCAGTATCCCGAGGCTGTGATGATAACGCCCAATACTAGGGGGTAATTTACAGAGCCTTGCTGACATCCATGCTGGTCATCATTAGAGTGGAGTTGATAAAGCATACTACAGTGATGCCTTAGTGATTAGGCAAAGTGGCCAATGCACGGTGCTTAATAAAGTCCACTGATTGAAAGTGTTCAAATGAAGATCTGAACAGGCATCATTTCATTACTGTGACCACAGCTTCTCTTATTATTGTGACTAAGGTAGAAGATTATACAGGATCTGGAAGAATAATGGCAGGGAGAAATTTGCATTCTCAGGATGGTATAATAGAAGATGGGAATGGAGCAAAAACTCATAAGAAAATAGGGTGAAAATCAAGGACTGCTGGGAAGGTTATGATGAAATAGGGCTTAAGGAGATCAAGCAGATAACAACCAGGTCCACAGTAAAATAAGATATAATTGGAGAAATGAAACCTGCTTTAGCAGCACTATAGGCCAGGGGGAAACCACTGAAAGTCAAGCCTATTTTTATTATATCTGGAACACTCTGAGGCTGAACACACACAAAAGCCAAGAAGTTGAAAAATCACTCCACCGAATGCAAGAAAATAATAGCAGACCGTTTGGGTTCCTGTTGAAAAGGACAGTTCTGGAGAATTGTGGACAAGAATGGCATGGTCTGATACCCTTGGGAATCCAGCAGTGAATTACACCCCATGAAGAGCATTATAATCATATGTAACCAAATTTAAACCTAATGATATGACATCACTCTTATTAAACAATGTTAAGGACAAAACTATTGCTAGTATCACAGGATCTGCTGTGTAATTGAACATCTCTCCATAATAAGCACCTTTCAGTGGAAAGGATTTTGCAGTTTTATTGTCACCAAAGAATTTATCCACTGGTAATGTCAGCTTCCTCTTGCAGTCCGCTCCAAGTCGCTGGGACAAACATCCAGTCAGACACAGTTTATGGGTAGAGAGGCTTACAAATCTGGAGGAAGCTCCATCAATGGTGGAAGGAGCTGGCTCCCTTTCAGAGGTTCAAGCAGAGAGAAACTAACAAAGAGCCAGCAAATACCAAAAGCAAGCAAATACCAACAGCCAAAGCTTAAACTCCTCTCTCCACACCTTTGAGCTGGAATCAGATCTGCTCCCAGTGACGCTTCCTCTAAGAGGTTCTGGACACTTACGTAGGAAAATGAATCTTGATTCAAAATTCATGAGGCTATGGGAGCACACGCTCACATTGAAATCACCACAATTCCCTTGTCCTGATAATTTAGACAGGAAATCAAATGATGTGTGCTCTTTGAGGTCTTTATCATTCCTTCACTGTCAGTGATATTTATCTAAGTTGTTGTGTGAAATGTTTGGAAGAATGGACCTCAACTTACTTATTCTACTGTTGGTGGACTCTCCATGTACAGGTATATGGAGAGTTACCCTAAGCTTGCATACATGTCACATCATATGAGAATCACAATTGCTACATTTTCTCACCAGCATCTGATAAACTCCAATTGTTTAAACATTCAGCAACACAATATATGAAATGATGCTTGGCTTTAAATTTGGTTTTCCTATTAAATTCATAATTACTTACTTTTTTTATTTTTATTTTTTATTTTTGGAGAGAGACACAGAGAGAGAGAGAGAGAGACAGAGAGACAGAGAGAAAGGGAGAGGGAGACAGATAGAGAATGGGTGCGCCAGCAGTCTCTCAGCTGCTGTGAAGGAAATCTAGATGTGTGCGCCCCCTTGTAGGTAAGTGTGGCATTGCACCTTTGCATCACTTTGCGTCTGGCTAAACGTGGGACCTGGAGATTGGAACCGGGTTCTTAGGCTTAGCAGGCAGATGCCTTAACCGCTAAGCCATCTCTCCAGCCCACTTGCTTTTTATAAAAATGTAACAATTAACTTTATCTTTTGTAATGCGCATCTTAAAATTGTTATCCATTTTCCCATACTATGGGAGAATTTTATGTATTCATCCTTCCTCCACTTATGTGTGCTATAAATATATTCTTCAGGTTTGTGGTTTCTCGTCTCACCTTCATTATGATGTCTCACCTGTAAAGCCAATTTCTCAGTTTAATTTCTATTGTAGAATGTACTTATGTCAAGGGAACAGTTTTACTTTAGAATATACATACAAACAGCCCTATGTGTGGGTGTTAGCTTTCTCATCGCTGTGATAGGCTACCCAACACAAGCAACTTAAAAGGAGGAAAGGAGGGCTGGAGTGATGGTTTAGCAGTTAAGGTGCTTGCCTGCAATGCCTGAGGACCCATGTTCGACTCTCCTGAACCCACGGAAGCCAGATGCACAAAGTTGAGGCAATTACTAGGTCACACATGCCTAGTAGGTGACGCAAAGTGTCTGGAGTTCATTGCAGTGGCTGAGGCCCTGGTGCACCAATTCTCTCTCTCTCTCTCTCTCTCTCTCTCTCTCTCTCTCTCTGTCTTGCTCTCTCTAAAAAAAGTAATAAAAATAAAAAGGGGGACAGGACTATTTTGTCCATAGCCTCAGAATGTGCCCTACATGATGGCTTGGTCTATGTGCTGAGACAGACCATCAGGGCCACAGGAGCCCATGGCAGAGGATGTTCTATCATCACTTTAGGATGACCAGGTAGCAGAGAGAGGCAAGAAACAGAGACCAGGTAAAAACCTTCCAAGGCATGCCTCTAGTGACCTAGATTCTCTAACCAGGTCCCACCTCCTGAAGTTTACAGAACCTCTATAAACAGCACCAGCAACTGAGGATGAAGTACTCAACTCATGAACGTTTCAGATTCAAACCATAACCCGCTTTACCCACAATTAGAACCAAGATATAAAGAATTCCCAGGACCCCAACAGGTGCTCCAGTGCCTTTCTGCAATAAATCTTTCTTAACCTATACCTCATGCAACCAACACTTTACTGCCCCTCAATTTGAATGTCTTTCCTATTGTGGGAGAGTTTTATGTATGTAGAATCATCATCAGTATAAAACTAAGTCTATATTCCTATCAATATTAGATACTGTTGTTGTTTTAACTAAATCTATTCTACCAAGAATATGACAATATTTCTTATTTATTTATTTAGACAGAACATTTCTGTGTGTCCCAGGCTGGCCTTGAACTTGTGATTCTTTTCCTCATCTTTCCAAGAGCTGGGATGACAGGAATGCACATTACCTACATGATTAATTACCTACATGTGATTCAAGTCCATCCATACATTGGCTTTTCCCAAGTAACTATCAAAATTGTTTTCTCATTTTTGAAAGTTGGACTTTGTATTCTATTGTTCCCTAATTGAGAAAAGTTTCCATATGTCCTAGAGGCAAGTTCATTGCGACAAAAAGGATACCTTACCAAAATTATGTTCTTCTGTCTGCAACTGGTGTGCTTATTCCATTTCCTAAGGTAGCACTCAAAAAGCTGAAATTTTAAAATCTTTTAAATCCAACTTAAGTCTTTAAAACTATTTTATTTTAATATGAGAGAGAGAAAGAACATGGGGCATGCCAGGGTTTCCTGCTGCTTTGCACAGTCTCCAGATGCATGCACCATTTTTTTGGAGAGAGACAGTAACAGAGGGAGAGGAAGACAGATAGAGATGGGCGTGCCAGCAGTCTCTCAGCTGTTGTGACCGATCTCCAGGTGCATGCGCCCCCTTGTGGGCAAGTGTGGCATTGCACCCTTGCGTCACTTTGCATCTGGCTAAACATGGGACCCGGAGATTGGAACTAGTGTTATTAGGCATAGTAGGCAGGCACCTTTACCGCTAAACCATCTTTCCAGCCCTCATGCACCATTTTTATGCATTCAGCTTCATGTGGGTACTGGAGAAGCAAACCAAGCTTTGCAAGCAAGAGCTTTAACCACTGAGTGATCTCTCCAACCTGTTTAAGATCTTTATTCTGCATTTTATGCTTTTTTATAGTACTTACTACAGCTCAGCCTACACAACTTGGCACAAGTACTATGCATTTTCAAGGCTGTTCACTGTTACAGCTGTTTTTAGTTCTATAAAGCATTTCACATTACTCTTTGGGTATGCAAGGAGTTAATTCTCTAAATGAATAAATAATTATTAATGAATAATTCATTTTCTGAGTATTCTTTACTATGTAATTTTAAGTATATGGTGAAAAAATAATTAACTGTACTCCATAGATCAAGTTCTACATTATCTGTTCTATCTTTGAACCAATTTAACAGTTCTTTAACTGCCAGGTTTTTCTAGAAATTTTGTAAATTATGCAACATAAGTTCTCCCAAATTAGATCTAAAAAAATACTTGTCATTCTAAGGGAACTTGCTCACAATACTATTGAACCTATTAATCTATATCAATATATTATTGCATAACATTAATAGCAATGTCTAATAATTAATATTAAGTATACATACTTATATTTTCTCAATATTACATTTTCTAATCCAAGATCATCCAGTTTAACTCAACCCATCTAGCCAACTACACGGCTCTAAAAAAATTCTCTCTATAGCGTTCAGTAAGTTAAAGTACAAGTGAAATGTGTATTTTATTAAGTCTATCGCTAAATGTTTTTGATTTTCTATCATATTTTAATGTTTCCAGTCATTTTCGAGTTGCTGATATTTTATAGAAGCAGAATTTATATATATATATATATCTTGCATTGTGGACTATGCCTTGGAAAATTTACATTTTTGTTTATAGGAATTACTGTTTTCATTTTCTTAGGATTACTATAGATGCAATTATATCATCTGCAAAACATTCCTTTTTCTTCCAGTGTTTTTTCCAATCATAGATTTTCACCTTTTTGACTCACCTTGTTAGTGAACACTTGTCACAAGCAACTCTGGAACATTCTCTGACGTGCTGAGCAGAGCCTGGGCCTTGCTAGTCACAGGAAGTTATAGTCATTTCCCATTGGTTTTCAGTTAGAGAGCCACAGTTAGTTGCTTTGTGTGGGTTGATAAAGCTTACTTCGGTTCCCAGTTCTCTAAAAGTTTAGGTTTTAAGTGGTGATAAATTTTCTCAAATGATTTACTTAATGTTTTTTACTTCTTCTTTTCAAATATTAAAGGTATTTCTAGTTACGGGATAAAGTACACTTTAATAACTGAGAATCGTTTTATACATTTCAAGCTCCTGTTAACTGAGATTGCAGAATATATTGCATCTTTAGTGATGACAGACATCAAGCCATAGTTTTATTTCCTCATAATAGTGTTAGCTGCAGAGTTTATGTAGGAGAGTGATGGGAGAGTTAGGAAGTTATTCCCTCTTCCTCTGCATTCTGAAAGAATTTCAGTAAATGAGGTTCCATATTTAACGCAACTATTTGCTCTGGAGTTTTCTCAACTTTTTCCCAAATTCATCCATCGGTTTTGAAAAATTTCAGGAAAATTGTATATATATATATATATATATATATATATTCATTAAAGTTTATATGAAACATGGGAGGTAGTGGGGTATGGTATGGCTATATAAGTTAAGGTTGCTTTTTTCCTCCAGTACAGCTTGATGACACATACTATTTTGTTCTCTGCCATTTTCATGGCGTTCCCTTCTGATTTCCAGGGAGATCCTGGGGAGAGAAGTCTGCTGCTTGTTTTTCCTAGATCTCACAATACTTTTGAGGTATGTTCAATAAAGCATCAGAATATTGTTCCTTCCAAGCCTGGGATATAGCAACTGTTCTAAGATAATTTCTGAATATGTGACTCATAAAACAAAAGCACATCATTTTTCACAGTTTTATGAAGTCAAAGAATCAGATTCGGGGGTGGGAGGGCATCTAGGCTATTCCATACTCCTGTGAATTGCAGAAGTCTGTAAGCTTTTCTGACTGCTTCTATACACGTAATGTTTTAACAAATATTTTTGATTATTTTTATTGACAATTTTGTAAATGTAGACGCTGTATTTTGATCACAATTCCCCTTCCATTACCTTTTCTTGTTCCCCTACCTATCCCTTTCCATTGGTCCTCTTCTTCCCATATATTCCCCTCCTCAACTCTCATGTCTTTTTGTTTTCTCGTTGTGTGTGTGTGTGTGTGTGTGTGTGTGTGTGTGTGTGTCCTGCTGAGTTTAATTAGGCTTCCCTGTATGAGCAATATTGGAGGCTATTTACCAAAGCACGGAAAACTTGGGATGGTTATACTACAGGAGTATGTGTCACCCACTCCCCCAGAAACCATTAACTGCCGATGGCTCCTTGGGGAAGGATGAGGACCTTGTGCCCTCCTCCGTCATCCATGATGGGATGCTGATGGGCAACAAGAAAATCATTTTCTCAGATTAATCCAAAATTAACTTCCCTAAATTTAAAATCCTTTGTTCCAATTTTTTGTTAGCATCTTATAAATCTAATCACCTTTCCCTTGAATGTGATTATCATACTTCCTTTGCTTTTTCCTTCTTTTTTTCCTTGAGCTAAAATTTTCTAGAACAATCAACTACCCTCCTGTGGAGATCTATTAATCTGCAATCTCTGGCTCATGTTGTAACATCATCTGTGACCAAAACTTTCTTCATCCCCTGAAATATTAATTATCTTCAAATAGATGAGCTGGTGGGAGACATTTCAATGCAATGACCTTCTGTAGTTCTTAACAGAAATTTCCACTGTAAGTTAATATAAATTAATAATCCACAGCTTCAGATAACAAAAGATGAGGGTTTTAGTTTTCCTTGGTGCCAAAAAAAAACTACTTTGGTTAGAGAAATACTTCCTCAAAAACTCTTCTGACCACTAAACTTTTCTTCTTCTGAATTGATAGGTGACAACCCACCCAGTGTATGCCAGCAGGACTCTTAGCCCCAGTTTGCTCCTTGTGCTACTGGCAAGCAACTGGTTGAGACTTGTCCCAGAGCAAGCAATCTCTCAGCGCAGGACCTAAACCAGGCTGCTGTCTTTCCTGAGCACTGCTGCTCCCATGCTTGAGGTGCTACTCAGGCCTGAATTTCCCTCTAAATGTTTGTCATCTGGAGAATGAAATCTTGTCACCTGACCTCTGTTGTGGGTTAAGCTGTCCTTACTGTTTTTTTTTTTTTTTAATTCCCCTTACAATTCACTTCATCTTCACCTAAGCATGCAGGGCATGTGTGCATGTGAATGCGTGTAGATCAGTGTTTCTGCAGCCAGTAAGTGCAGAGTTAGAGCCCCACTTCTCTGCACCACTCATGTGTGTTTGGAAAAAGACCATGGTGCCCCGAAAAATCTTCCCATCTTGTCAAAGCTTGTAAAGTATCTGGTCCTACCCTATTCTTCACTTCCCAAATTATCAAATCTTGGAATCGTCTTTAATCCAGTTTTTTCATGTTGACTTAATCACCACGTTAATTTTATATTTGCATTATTTCTCTTAATATATTCTAGCAGGGTCAGTGACTCATGAATATCATCATATTTGTCTTCCAGAGTTTTGTGAATATCAAATGTGATAAGCAGATCAGATAAGAAGTACTGGTATATAGATTGAATAAATTAGCTACCAGATGCCTAGGGACCCGAGACAAGTTGGCATTTGCATTTTAATTAGCAATATTTAGGAATTTTCACAAATTTGTATCTCACATGTACCTTCTATGTAACTATCACGTGGGTTTCTTTCATTTTAGTTCTCTTTTTATTAGTCATCTGTGCAGTATCTGGTTTCTTCTGTAAGTTGAAAAATGTGAATAGCTAAAAATTAATTAAACATCTAAATTTACCCTTTAGGCAATTTTCTATGTGACATCATTCAATTTTTACAGCGATTCTATTAGCCCTTTGCCTGCCCTGTAGCAGAGGCTATCTAAACACATGGGAATGAACAACTTTAACAATGGTTACAGGCTGAAAAAGTCAGGATTTGAATACATGGAATATAAACATGGAGCTGAAAGTATTGTCATCTGGGCTGGTCCCAATGCCTGTATTAATAGTATCTTAATAGTGCAAAAACTTTTCTTTGAAAAATTCCAACTTGTAAAATCCATACTAAAATATACATAACATTCCAAACTAATCTCTAGTATTAATGGTATGAATGGAAAATGTAGTGAGATTTGTGGTTCTGTAGTTATTAAGGGCATATGTCTTTTTTATTGAACTTATCAATGAAGTGCAATTCCAGTAGCCACCCCCGACTGGATATGCTCACAGTGTGTACACACATTCATGGAACAATTGACATTTTGCCATAGGGATTATTTGTAGGTTTTTCTTTCCCATGTTATAATGAGTAGTTGCATTTTTAAGGTGAAAGACTTTAATTATATTTTAGCTAAATTACATCCCTTTACTTTTAGCTGATTAATTAAGTCTGTTGACACTTTTGGAATCTCTGTTTTGCCTCTTGTAGCATCAATTAAAGATTATTCCTAGGGTTGTCATTGGCATTTATGAAATCTCTTAAGTTGTAGTGGGGACATATTAAGGACTACATTTTCCCATACAAGAGGTGAAGCAGTGACCTATTAATGTAAAAATTAATAATGTCTTAACAATGACAGGTAGACTGAAAATATTTTTATGTTGTGAGCCCATGTCTCCATCTCTCTTTATCCTCTCTTCAGTTCTATTCCTCACCCTCCTCCTTTCTATACTCCTCATTTTCCTTCCTCTCTCTCTCCTTCTTGTTCTCTTCCCTCTCTCTCATTTTTTCCAGGTAGTGCTATTCTATATCTGGCTTAGTTAATAGGCTAGTTATGGGAATACATTTGTTCTGAATCAGTTCCATCAGCCCTACTTCTGTAATATAAATATTGGCTGCACCCAAGAAGTGCCAGAGTCTAATTTTCAATGTGAGAACACCAACGTCTGCAGTCCAGAAAGGTCTTCTAAATGTTAATGATTAGTTATATGTGAATCTTGTCACATACAGCCATGTGTGGGTGACATTACTGGAGAAGTGAAAAAAATATGCAGCATTCTGGGGTGCGTGGAAACCCAACAAATTACTGATGCAGTGAAGGAACTAAATCTACATCTTCGGAGGGAAGCAGAGGTGAGTGGTGCTCAGTAACTCTGTCAGGTCTGAGTTCAATGCTTCACAGATGAGAATGAAAACGTCTGGACTAGCAGTTACGTACTTGTTTGTGTGCATTTTTCTGTGTGTGCATGCACACAGCATATGCTAACATTGATAGGGTAACAGCAACTAGAGCCTATAGATGCCATTAAATCAAGAGGAAGCATATTTTACTTTGAAAGGGTATAACAGTCCTATAATTTCACTCCTGTCTCCTTGCAACATGGTACTCACATGCATCTAGATAGATGTGCCCAGAGTACTTACAGGAGTTATATTAATGTGTGCGTAGTACTCACATAAAGCAGATGGATGTGTGCACACTGTTCACATGAAATTACATGGGGGTACACTCAGTACTCACAACCAGTTATAAGAATGTGCATAGCGCACATATAAAGTTCAATGGATGTGTGAACAGTACTCACAGGCAGTGAGATGGGTGTGCACACAGTGCTTACACGCAGTCAGATGGATGCGTGCACAATGTGCACATGAATTTAGATGGATATGCATACTGTATTCACAGTTCATGGTGCTTGGCCATGCACACACTGTTGCAGGTTGCTGTTTGCTCTGGTGTACATATAGTTGTCAGTGTCCATGCTGTGTGTCCTAAGGAGAAGAGTTCATTCAGTGTGTGTGTCTTTGATTGAATATGGTGTGCACACTGGCTCTATGACTGTTGAGGGAAATTCTGTTAACTCTATCATTTATAATTTCTTATTTTGAAGTGCTTAAACAATAGAAATTACACGACTTTATATCTCAGGGGAAAAAGAGTATTATAAGCATAATTGCCTGCAAAGAAAAATATTGTAAGATCTCATAATATATCTACTATTACTGTCTCAGCAAATAATGAAGCAGAAAAATATGTCCCAATAACAGTAATAATGACAATAATAATAATTATTATTATTAATGTGCTAGACTCCTTTTGTTTTCAGAGGCTATATCTCTGGAGATACAATGGAGATTCCTAAAACAACCCATAGTACCAAATCCTGTGTATACCATGTTTGTTCATACACAAACATACTACTGTGCTTAATCTCAAGCAGGTCACATGACAGAATTTAGAGTTACCATGGAAACAAATTTCTACTCATAACTGAGGGATTTTCTGGATTAGATTACCTGAGGTGGGTGGACCCACCCTTACCATGGGCACTACCATCCCATGGGCTGAGTTACTGGGCAGTATTAAAAGTCAAAGATGAGCTGGAGAGTTGGTTTAGCAGTGAAGGCACTTGCCTGAGAAACCTAAGGACCCAGGTTCGATTCCCCAGTACCCAACGTATAAGCCATATGCACAGAGTGGCACATGCATCTGGAGTTTGTTTGCTGTGGCTAGAGGTCCCGGTTTCACTCTGTCTCTTTCTCTCTATCTCAAGTAAATAAAATTAAATTAAAAATAAAAGGCAAAGACTACCTGAACGATCAGTAGACTTTACTTCCTCACTGCTATTATGAAGAGCTGACATAGGGTTCCACTCCTGCTATACTTTCTCCACCATGGTGGGCTCTACCTCTCGGGACATGTAAGCCCATGCCTTCCTTCCTTAAGCTTCTGGTCAGGTACTTTTTGTTTTGTTTTGTTTTGTTTTTGAGAGCAACAGACAGACAGAGAAAGAGGCAGAGAGAGAGAGAGAGTGAGAGAGAATGGGCACACCAGGACCTCCAGTCACTGCAAATGAACTCCAGATGCATGCACCAACTTGTACATCTGGCTTACGTGGGTCCTGGGGAATTGAGCCTTGAACCGGGGTCCTTAGGCTTCACAGGCAAGCGCTTAACCACTAAGCCATCGCTCCAGCCCTGGGTCAGGTACTTTTGTCCCAGAAGCAAGAAAGTAACTGATACTTATGCCCATAATAAAATTTATTATCACACTAAACATACAAGAAGTATAAAAACATAATGTAAAAATGCCAGCATCATTTCTTGGTCTCGTCATTGTCATTATTAAGTCAAATAAGGATTATATAAGCAGGCACAATGCAAATTCATGCAGCTGACCCAGAAACTCAAGGAAGCTACTAAGTGACTAATAGGTAAGTCGCACATACAGTGTGAATATTCTCATTGAAGGGGTGATTCATGTCCCAGGTGGGAAGGCATTGGGCAGAGAAGTTGTTTATCACACTAGTCAGA